>BTHU01000004.1:131967229-132536637 GCA_036184795.1 Tokudaia tokunoshimensis | reverse complement strand
TCTGGTCTGGTTTTCCCTCCGCAGCACTGGTCCACATCATTTAGGGCCCACTGCTTACAGCAAGCCCTTGTATTTTCTTTGTGTATGGTGTTGGGGTGAGTTGTTTGTGCGTGTTTGTTGAGACAGAGGCTTTCGAGGTAACACATTGTGCCTCACACTTGCCATCTTCCAGTTTTCTATTACAGGTGTTGCACTACCATGCCTGGCCACACCGAGTTCCTTTAAATGCTCAGGGTTATAGTGTAGCTCGGTGGCAGGCACTTGCTTGGGATAATCAAATGTCCTGGATTTGATCCCTAGCAGCAGAAGAAGAAGAACTACAAAAGAGAGAGAGGAGAGAGTCTAAGATTCTAGAGCTTAACCTTTGAGTCTACAGGGCTTGTGACCGCTCCACAGGGGAAAGAAATCACTTTATTTCAGAGGTAATCTATAATCTGTCTACTGGTATGTATGGTAGCCAATCAACACCTAAATGGCCAGGGAAGGGCTAATTAGGGACCTTTCATACACTGGTCAGTTACAGAGTGTATGTAAACACTTTGCCTAGCAGCAGACATAGCCATCCAGTTCTAAGCTATCAGAGACCTACCAAAGCACAGTAAACTAATTCTGCACATTTGCAGAGGGGCAGCTCAGCAGATACTTCACTTAAACTCGGGAAATGTGTCTGTGTGGCTGAGAGCTACTTCCCTCCCATCAACCTCAGGCTCTCTTTGACGTAATGAGCTGACTGCAACCCTGAGCATTTCTATGTGGTTTAACCTTTAAAACCTTCAACCATTCAGCAGCTCAGACTGCCCAATGCTGCGTCTGACCACAGGGCATCCCCCTAGTGGGCCTGGCATACCAACAGTTCTAAGCACACCTGTGGTGGGGAGGAAGGGAATACACTGGTCCTTTGGGTAGCATCAGAACAGGAACCCCAGCTGTCTAGTTAGTGCCTCTGCCCTGCCACATGTGACTTTTGTCTTTTAATGAAGGGCAGTGCTCAAGCAGCTGCCCCTTTTGAGAAGGATGTATTTGACATGCCAATGGAGGTAGACCCGAAAATCCGTACAAAGCAGCTGAACTAGCCAGTTCACACAGGCAGCATTCATTAGAGTTCCCTTGGACAGAAGCCATGTGGGCATCTCCTCATTCAGGCTCCTAGCAGTAAGATGCGTGTTGGTCTGTGGGCCACAATGGTGCTGAAGTCAGGTACCAGAGGGGAAAAAAAAAATCAACACAAGCCCTGAGCTCAGTCCAGAGACGGAGAGCAGTGGCAAAGCATGCCACAACCCTCTAGCTATGAAGGCTATACAGTATGCCAGAGGGCTGGTAGGAAGGGGTAGATGAAGTATGAGTGTGTAAGTAACAGCACCAGTTTCTACAGAAAAATTAAAAATATCACCTCGGGACTAGAGAATTGGGCTCAGTGGGTGAGGAGTGGATACTGTTCTGCAAAAAGAATCCAGTCCAGTTCATAGCATCCATATCAGGTGGGCCACCTACCTCCACCTCTGGCTCCAGGGGCATCCAATGCCCTCTTCTGGACTCTGTGGGGACCTGCACTCTCATGCACATACCCACACACCTATACACATATACACAGATGACTTAAAAAATTAATTAAAATATCTATTTTTTTCTTAAGTTACCTTGCTTTCTACAGCCGAAGAATGGTATTTGGTCTGGGAATAAAACTAGAATTCCAGAAGCATATGGAAATGAGTATCCAGTTGCTCCTGAGTTACCCTGGGTATCCACAAGGCAATTGCTATGCTCAGAGCCCTGGCCTGAAACACATGAACACTCCTCCTATGTCCCGTTCATTCCCAGGTCCCAACTACCATACTTTCTCCCTGCCACCAGGACATGGTATTTCTGCTTATCAGTTAGATCTCAAGTTTAACATCCTCAGGGAGACCTTCCCTAACTATTCGACCTGAAGTGACCTTCTGCCATGCTTTGGAGATTAGTTGTTATTGCAACATACTTGAACCAGTAGTAACTGGTATAAAAGCACAAGACAAACACTTGCATGATGACTGGTTGGATACGGAAAGGCTGAAGCTACCTGGAAGAGAATAATCATACTTGGAAGATCTAAACACAGAACCATGAACACAGAACACATGACTTAATAAGCACATGCATGGGGGCCAGAGACGCCAATTATAAAGATAAATTGTGTCTTTAGTCAAAAGGTTTTTTAAAATAACAACAACAAGAACAATATAATAATAATAATTATTATTATTATTACAATAATAACAACCCAGTGGCAGCAGCTTTGGGTAGTCAGTATCCAAGGACCTACCAAAGTCTATGGCCGTATCTCCCTGAATGCTCCTACTTTCATCTAAAACCTTGGTGCTTCATCATGCACTTGGTACTCCATGTCCAGATAGTGCATAGGTTCCATTTATGAAATCAAGGAACAATATCGTCTTTTTTATAAAACTTTTTAAAAAAACTTGTGTAAATGATCACCCCCGCCCACCACCCCACCATAGAGATACATAGAAGAAGGCCAAATGATGACAGGGTAGTTTCTTTACTTCCTATTTAGACCATTACAGGATAACAGTGGAGGGCAGGATGGTGTGAGGGGACCCTGGAGCTAAGATGGAGTCGAGGTTAAGATCTACTACAACGTGACCTTGGCAGACTACTTAATCTCTGTGCATTTCACATCAGTGACAGCGACACCGGGCAGTAAGTGCTCCAAGGATGCCATCCACATTCAGGCTCTGGCAGCTCTCAGCTCCGTTGATGAGTTGGCCTTGTCTTATCTAAGTACCTATAAACTAAGGGTTTTTTGTTTGGACTGAATAAAACTAGAAATTCTGTATTGCTCTGATACCTGCCACAACCTGTCTTTGGACCGCATCATCCTTTTCCTGAGATAACAGAACACCCCCTAAAGCTGAAACATCTTCCAGTGCTTAGATAACTCATGCCCTGAGCCAGAACACAGCAGCAGAATCGGGTCAATTGCCTCTCCAGTCTCTAACATCACTGCAGGAACCTTCAGACATCCGGGAATCACCAAGAAAACCACAGTCCTTTCAGACTAGGAAAGTGTGTTAATGGTCACAAGGGGGTCATGCACCTTCCCCAAACCCAAAACCTCAGAAATGTCCAGTCGTATTTTGGGTGTTGAGAGTCCCAGGTGACACACAGTACCTGTAAGTGATCCTCACTTCTGTCCCAGGTTCATCTCTCTCCCAGATCAAAGCTATGGTCTCAGGAGACTTCTGCACATGCTGATCCAGGCAGTTGACTGTGAAAAGAAAAGTTAACAGATGTTATTCCAGACACTGTAGAGGGGAACGGAAATGGGAGTTTGATCTGCTGTGGTTTGCTGGTGTTCCTGCAGAGTGGGATCTCCTCTCTCTCAGGAAAGAGTGATTGTCACAACTACAGAGACAATCACTCAAACATGATTTGTCTACAAGGTGGCCTTCCACATAGACTCTGGGGTAGTCCCATCATTCCAGCGGGTCTCCCACACTGGATACATGTGGGATCACCACCCAAGACTCTATGTAAGGGTACTAAGCTGGACATGCCTTTCAAGAAAGTTCTCCCTTCCCCCCTCTGTTACCCAAGCTCAGCTCACATGACTTGCTAGAAAAAGCACAAGGGTTTGTTTACCACATAACCGAGGATTAGTGGGCTCAGTTCTGCTGACGTCCTGTTCTCTGATCATTTGATTTTAAAGTGAGCTTAACTCAGGGCCAGTTCATGCAATGCTTCTTCTACCCAAGCATATTCCCACCAGTGGCCTCCAGGTAGTTGGGAGGGGAAATCTTCTGAGGTGGACTGTGGCAGATGTCAAATATTTGTTCAACAGAACACTGGGGCTGAAGTTACCCAGACAAGACAAACCCCCTCACAGAAGCTAAGAGCAACTTGGGATAGAAACAGTAACAGCCAGAGCCGGATGTGACCAGCTCTTGGGGACCCACTACCGTATTTCTCATCCCTGGTGTGAAGTGCAGAGATTGAGCAGTCTGCTGAAGGTCACACAGTAACAGATTTGACTCGGACTAGCTCCAGATCCCTTACACAGCCCTCCGCTCTCTCCTCAAATGGTCCAAACAGGCAGTCAAGAACCGCTCTGTGCAGCAGACGGAAGAAAGCTGAGCCCAATCTGTGGCAAAGGGGAGAGGAGATATAAAAGAGATGTGATCCACATTCAGAAGAAACTCAGAACTGTGCAGAATGGGGAAGCGTACGTACAGGCAGCCGAGGATAGGCAGACCCTACAGAGAATGGAACAACAAGGCTGTTGGGGAAGAAACTAGCAAGCTAGCTTCACAAATGTCAGCTGAATGTGCTGCCAGGCTGAGGGTCTAGCTTACTGGGTGTGGCAATTGTGTGTGTGTGTGTGTGTGTGTGTGTGTGTGTACGAATGCCCAAACACCAAGAGTTTTCATCCTAAAATCACAGCTTCATGGCATGTAAGCAGTCAGCTAAGAGGTCAGCCCTTGGCACTGGGGCCCACATCCCCAGCTGCCTGATGGGGAGGTGACTCTGAACTGGTCATGACAAGTTAGGAAAGGTCACCAGAGAATCAATGTTACAGAAAGTCATGAAGGAGAATCAGGGATAGGACTGGTTAAGAGCAGGAAGTCTGGGCTGTTCTGAACACCTGGGAGCTACAGGATAAATTCAAGTCCTTCAGCCACCTATCTAAGTTGAGAAGCCACAGGAGATGTATACCTGCACTCTCCCCCCACCCCCCAGGAAACTTCTGCTCTAACCCACTCTGTCTTTTGTCACCTTGAAGAGTGGACTGGGTCAGATGCAACAGGAAGCAACCTTGTAGAAATCCTGGTGTCGCGGGTAGACCCACCAAACTCAAATCATGAAGTTACAAGAGGGGCTCAGACCCCACAGAGTATCACCTGCTCCAATGGTAGCCAGGGGCACAGGGCATTCTTCTTTCCCCAGAGAATGACTGACTCTAAACAGAGGACCCTCAGCACCACACAGCCCAGCAAGGTACTCTGCCTGCTTTATAACCCGAAGGTAAGGCAGGCTGAGACAGGAGAAGGACAAAGGCCAGACGACGGGTGGGAAAGCATCATGGTATAACTTGGTGATCCCACATGACCACCTCTTCCTGGGGCAGAGAGGGGGGCCACAAATCTAAGCTGCTCAGGAATAGATTCTCAAACCCAGTGTCCTCCCAGAGGCCTCCCACACAGAGGAGATGCTGGAATAACTAGTTATCCAGTATCTCCCAGAGGCCTCCCACACAGAGGAGATGCTGAATAACTAGTTATTCAGTGTCTCCCAGAGGCCTCCCACCACAGAGAGAGATGCTGGATAAACCAGTTATCAAGGCCCCCAAAGGACACTTCTCTCCCTGCTGGCCAAGCCAGGCCCAAAGAACTACCTCTGCTCCAGGACCGTTGCATTGGTTTCCCTCCTGACACTGGCCACCCCTCCTGTACATGCTGCATCTCTCGAGCCTATATTCTCTCATTGTACATGTTCCTGCCTATGAAACCCATGCGTTCTCACCCTTGAGTGGCATCATAATCCCCTAAGAACTGTAGCACATAGAAGCCTACACCCCATGAAGCACACCAGCCCCTGGCAGAGGACTAGGCATTTTAAGCAAACAATCCTGTCGCAGCCTGTCCTCAGAACCACACAGGCGGCATACTCCTGTGTTACATGTACATCCACTGTATACGTAGCTTCCAATTTTGTGGGGATTCCATTTCTTTCTCTTCCTGGTAGGGGTGGGTGTAATAAAGGTACTTGATAACCCTGTGTGACACGCTGGCCATACCTTATTGGTTGGCAGCCTGCAGCTGCCTGAAAAATCCTCAGGTCTGGCTCCAGGCCAGCCACCCACTAACTACAGACTATGCTTTTGGTCATTTACTTCAAGTCTCAGCTTTTTAATCCACCGAGCAGGTATAGCAACCCCTGGACTCTGGGTGAGTTTAAGAATTAGTGTCCCCCAAGTGTGTCACAAGATTGTGTCTGAGGATGTCACAGTGTTCCCAAGGAACATGCCAACAGAATAATCCCATTCCTTAGAGCCATCACAGTATGGGTCCTGACAGAACCATGGACCTAAAATTCCATGTTCATAATGGGATTTTAGCAAATACTTCTATTCTTCCCTCTGCTTCAGTTACAGGGAAGAAAAGAAGGGGGGGCAAAGAGAAAAAGGAAAGAGGGCAGGGAGGAGAAACAGGAGAGAGGAGGCAAAGAGGAGAGAGGAAGGAAGTGAGGAGGGGGGGAGAAGGAAAAGGGAAGTGAGGAAAGAGGCAAGAGGGCAAAAGGAAGGCAGGGAAGGTTGGGGGAGAGGAAGGAGAGACACAGAGGATACTCTGTCTGCGTATACAAAATCTCCACATGTAAAAGAAAAAGTAACTTGGTCCAAAGAACGGGCAGTGAGACAAGAACATTCCACCTTCTCACATTTACAGGAGGAATTGGGCCAGAGCCCAGTACAACTGAAGACAGAACTCAAACCCCACCTCCTACTTTAAGCCTTCCAAGTCCCCCAGCACACAGTGAACCTCTGTCTTCCCACCTCTCAATTGGCCTACTCCATGTAACACTTCCTTATTCTGCCCAGAATCCCCCATTCTGGGACACAAAGGCCATAAGTTCCTTTTCCCACAGGGACTGGTGGAGAGCCACAGACCTTCACCTGCCCTGTAGAAACCTTGAGCATGTCACTCCCAGTACAGATTTACTTGTCTACTCTGTCAAATAAAAACTGCAGGAGACCATTGTTTTGGCCTAAGATCTAGCACAGGCCAGACTAAAAATCAAAATGGAATTGTTCGTGCTGAAGTTCATATGGCCAAGCTGAAACACGGCTGTTTATCAGACCTTGGGGAGAAATCAAGATCAGAAGTGCACTAAGAGTTGATGCCAAACTTTCAGTGCGCCGTGGTGGTGAAGTTCCCCCGCAATTATATGCTTATACAAAGAAGGAGAAAGGCACAGCCTTGGTTGGGGTGGACGAGCTGTCCATTGTTTTCATAGTGACCCTGTCTCCCCTTTCCTACCTGTCAAGGGACGTGGCTGAAAACAGCCCAATCATTTTCTGATCTCTATTGTATTTCTCAGCCCTTCTCTGGCTATAGAAAGACAGCTTTGATATTTGTTATATTTTATCAACTAAGGGCGTTGTCCAACTGCCATGTTAAAGCACATCATGGTAATTCTTCCAACAGTGGATTTGTCACTATCTCTTTGTGTCACTCAGTGCTATAAACAGTGGCCATTTCCACTCTTTCTGAGATTGGGCCTTTGTGTCTGTCTATACAATAGGACCATGCCATGTTTGCATGGTTAAAAGTGGAATATGGCCCTTAAAAACAGGTGACTGCTCAGCCATGGGCTCCTTCTCAGTGACTGTAGTACACAGCAGCCCAGCCTAGATCCTAACACAGACTTATGAGCAGTTACAATAATGCTTGTTAATAGATCAGAGGATTTGTAGTTTTATTAACAACACACACACACACATACAAACACAAATTACAGGTGTTATTACTTCTATACAAAGATGGCACACAATAATGTAGGAATTTTCAAATTCCCTACCCACAACCCTACAGCAATAGGGAATGGAATGCAGAGTTTCCTACATGCTAAGTGCTAAGTAAGTGCACAACCACTAAGTCACGCACTGATCCCAAAAGCTCTGATTGGCTGTTTAAATGCACACACACCCATACCCAGCTCAAATGTAAGTGAATTCAGAACACAAAGCTTCAAGCATCATAAAAAGAAACTGGGATTAATAAGCACATGAGGATTCACAATGGCTTTCTTTAAATAGCGAATTTCCCTGGCACCTTGTGAGAACTTTTGTTTCCGAAAGTTGTATTTGCCAACTTTCCAGAAGGCAGCTGCTATTTAAAGCAAGTCATGCTTCTGACGACTGAGAAGAATTCAGATTCTTCCAGAAGCTCTGCCTCATGAAATTGGAGCTGCGTTTTCATTGGAGTTCCTTTAAAAGCTTCGACAGCTTTATCTGCTATCATCTCGGCATCAGCCTTGTCTCTGAGTCACAGCCATCGAGGAAAGAGCATCAGCAACCTGACTTCTATCTGTGCAGTGTTCCTAAAGCATCTAGAGGGCCTCGGGTAGCACTCAGTGGCAGAGCACCAGCCTGGCCTGGGTGAATCTCTGTGTTCCATTCCCGAAAGAGAAAAAACCAAAACAAACAAACAGACAAACAAAACACTCAAGAAGTCTCCCACTGTTCAATGAATAGTTAAAGTTAAAATTAGTTTATTTAAGCCAGGCGTGGTGGTAATATGCCTTTAATCCCAGTACTAGGAGGCAGAGGCAGATGGATCTCTTTGCATTCCAGAACAGCTTGATCTACATAGTAGATCTGAGACTTACATCTGAATAAGCTCACACTTTCTAGCTCTTTCTGAACTCTAGCTGACTGGTCTACTCAGCTGTTCTAGTTCAAACTCTTCTCCAAGATGACTGATTCGATCTGGCTTCTCTTAGTTTCTAACTGAATTGCCCTGTTTGGCCTCATACTAACTTTAGCAAGATGTTTGAATCTTCTGGCTCCTTCGCATTCTCTGGCTTGTTCTGTCCTCGTCTATGTCTAGCTGGTTATCTCTCTGCCTCCTGTCTCTGTACAACTAACTATCCTGGTGAAACTGCTCCCTCCCTCTCCACCCTTTCTCTCTCTGCACTGCTCTCGTAAGTAGCTTTCTTTTCTTCTCTCGTCTCATGAGAATTAGACATATCTTATTCTGTCAAATCTTTCTCCATTTTGTCACTTTGTCGGCCACTCAATTAGATGCCACTTTCAAACATGGGCGCTTCCTTCTACAAACTAACTTAACCTTCATTGTTTGGAAATTAAAAGTGTGTATTCCAGCCAGAAGGATTAAAGGTGTGTGCTAAAGGCTGAGCCACACCAGGACTAGAAAAAGGGTTTTTGTTTCTTGTTTGGTTTTTTTTTTTCAGTAAATAACACAATCTCAGCGTTCACAGTATGATCAAACATCCTGCAGCAGGGCCTGTTTCAGATGGGTACAGTACTCAGCAGCACTCCTGAAGGACAAACCAAGGTCACTGCTCCCCCCAAATGCTTCATTAATAATTAATCAGCCAAGGTGGTTAGGGTTGCACTGTGCAAAGAACAGTGTTGAGAGCTTTGATCTCACCTAATCCTAACAAGACCCCCCGGCTGGGTGGGCTGAGAGCAGCATCTGAGGCAACAACCGAACCAAGCACCCTCCTCACCCCAAACAGGCTGTTCAGAAGGAACCTTAATTTCTACACGAGTCTCCCTCAGACACAGAACCTTCCGTGAGCCTAGCCATTATACTGTGAGAAGCTTTGTGTGTCAGAAGCAGGACAAGTTTCAGTTGAGCCCAGCGGGAATTTTCACTTATCACGACTGTATGATCCATTCTCAGGAACCATGATGAAATAACAAAGGAGAGCTATTTTCACAAAGAAAGAAACAATTATTTAGCTAATATATCTAGAAGTTCAAAGGCTTGCATCTGGTAACGTTGCTTTTGACAAGAGTGTCCTAAGAAGAGGCAAAGCATCATATGGCAAGAGCCATTCATGATCTCTTCTGGCCACACCCTCTTATAAAACACCAACATCAGAAACCTTTTATCTCAGCCCTGATAACCTCTCCCAATCCTAGTTACCTCCCTCACAGTAGCTGACAAGGGGACTTTACTGAGGAGCTTAGGGGATGAACCATTTTCTAAGCATAGCATCACTCAGGCCCCTAACTAGGAAGTGAGACATTAAGGGAGGGGAGAGAGCTGACCCCATGGGCCCTGTCCAGAGTCCTGACCTAAGACGTCAGAGGGTAATAAAATGGTCTTTATCTAGTAGCACGGCTAAATTAGAGTGTGGTACAATGGTGACTACAATAATGTTCTGGGACACACTGCTCCCTTTAGTTCAAATATAAGGAAACATGTGAATTACAATGCAGTAAGAATTAAGACCTCAATGTAACTCAAAAGGTCCCCCTGAAACCACCAACCTGTGCTGTGCCAAGCACCTGCAGGGCTTGTCAATCGCAGCTGGAAGATGCCCAGCCATGGGGTTTCTAAACCTAAAAGTCTAGAGTGGGCCCCCGAATTTGCATCTCTAAAAGCTTCCTGGTCCGGCAGCATTGGTCTGGACCTTTGAGAAGCATTAGTCTGGAGATCACTGGACAGATAATAGTGCCACTCAATTTTTTTTGGAACAAGTTGTCATTATCACACATAAACAGATCAGGCCCAAACAGCTCAACCACTTCACAACTCTCTAAGTGGCTCCCAGGGCAGCTGCAGTCTGTCCCCTGTTCACACTGTAACCTCTGGGGGTTGAGGAAATGGGCAAAGGGCAGAGATGCTACTGACAGACAGAAAGCCAGGCATTCGGAGAGGCTACTTTCTCGCATGTCAGTTTGGTGAAGTTCAGCCTCTGGCTCACATAGCTCTAGAGGCAGAAAGAAGAACAGAGGCCAAAGAATTCCTAGAAGACCACGCCCAAGCCTCACCATAAGGCAGATACCACTCCTTATCAGCTACAAGCTTGGTGGACCCAGCAGCCTTGACCTCTTAAGTGGGGAGAGGTTTCCAAAGAAGCCGTACACTTTCTGCCCCCTTCCTTCATCAAACTGCTTTACTCACTTGAAAGACACATTCTGCAGACGAAAGAACTTCTTAAGTTCAAGAATTTGCTGACTCAAGTCTAATGGCAACACTTATCTAGTAAGAGACTCATTTAGATTAAAGTTGCCAAGTAATATAAAATATGGGGAAAAAATGACTGGTTCAAACTTTCTTTAAAGTTCTGTGCTTAAAAAACACAGACACTATAATTTCTAAATATATTAAATCAGAATTGCTACAGCTCATTGATCACCAGTAAGTCTGGACAGGCTCGGTATCTCCCAGCACTGTGGCACAGGCAGCATACGAGGTGAGTATTGCTTCCCCCATTTTACAAACGGGACCACTGAGATGCATCGAAGTTGAATAAGAGATAGTGAAACTACAGACACCAGATTCTGCCTCTAACTTTGGTCCTTAAACAAAGTATCACCTCTCACCTCGACCTTCAGTTCCTTTCTTAGGCATCTCTGACCCATCCAACCCTCACTCCCATCCCACTGGAAGACAGAAGTTCCCAACCCCCTGCAGTGCACCAGAGGCTCAACCTGTCAGTCCAGCCCCTCCTTCAGTTCTCACTGAACCAACTTCTCAGTACCTCAGCGTAAGTCCCTGCCTCCTGCCTCCTGCCTTAGCAGAATTCAGGCTCATCAGAAAACTGACAGCAAGAGTGATTGATGTGTCTCATTTGGAGATCAAGGAGGAGGCTAGTACATAGTCCAAGCTGGCCTTGAGTTCAGCACTCTTGATTCAGACTCCGGAGAGCTGGGGTTACCTGCCTTTGCCACTGTAGTAGACGTTTGTTTTTGGGGTGCAGTTCTTAGACCCAGAACTTCCTGCCCACACACCCCTACGGGAGGAGATAACCAGCTCCCTCCCAGGGACTGGCCCTTTCTTCTTCCTGTACCCACCAAAGCTCTGTTTACACTGCAGGGTTTGTTCTCAAGGGAGCCGCGAGCCCTAGCACCGGCAGCTGCTGATAGCAACGTACATACTTTGCGTTTACCTTGCTATCTGGGGGCCGCTGAGCAGAAAAGCCTGGGCTCTTGGAGCATGGGCTCTCTCCACCTAGGCCTATCTGGGGTCGTAAGTTTTGTGTCCACCGCGCTGGGGATCCCGAGACTAAAGTCTGAAGACAAAGCCCCCTAGAATCTGCGTTAGTGTAGAATACTCTGAGGTCAAACCAGGTATCCTCAGTTTTCCCGCTAGAGACAGCGCTGCAGATTTAGGAGGGTAACTGCTGCTTCGCCAGCTGCAGTCTCTGGACCCGGTGGGATACAGAACAAAGTGATGGGGCACAAGGATTAGAGTGGGTGGTGAAGCATTCTGGAGAAAAGGGCCAAGGCCTGGGGGCAGCTGCTACTGATTGGGGGACTCAGGAGTCTCGGCGAAACTGAGCTGGTCCCAGCAACGCACTCACCAGACACATTCAGCTGGCCTCCCAGGAACCAGCCGATCTTTGCCCGTCCTGAAGTCGCAGTCCCAGACAGTATGGTAAGGAGTATCCCAAACTAGTGTATCACGGGCCAGCGGTCCCCAGAAGGCAGCCGGCTCCTGGGCTGCCTGAGCGCTCAACGCGGGGTACGAGCCTGGCTGCGCTGCTGTAGGAACGGTGCCCGGGAGTCGGGTGGCGGTCGAGCGGGACACGCTCAGCGACCACCCCGCTTGTCCAGAGCGCCCGTGCAGGCCACGCAGCAATCGCCCCACACCGCTGCCGAGGCTGCGCGCCGCCATCTCGCCCGATACCCCCACGCGGGTGCAGGAGCCTGGGCGCCCCTAAGAGTCTCCACGGCCCCGCCCTGGCTCCGCCCCCGGCCACCACCCACTACTTCTCTCTGGGTAAAGTAGCTTCTTCGAGCCTGTTCCTAACCACCTCTTCTCCCCGCCTGGACAGGGGCGCGGGAAGTGGGGTGGAGCTAGGTTTTGTTGTGCGCCCAGTTCAAGGCTAGCCCTCTCTCTCGGCTTCAGTTTCCTGGGTTTCTGCGATCTCTTTTTACAGACCAGCTAACTTTCCCGCTCTCGATAGAAGCTCCAACCAAGTACACGGGTGGCCCAGTCTCCGAACCTGGAACGCAGGCAGTGCCCTGAGATAGGATAGATAGATTGGGAACGCGACTAAGTGGTCATAAGAGCGAAGCTCACAGATGGTGTGGATGAACTGTCAGTCGGTTCAGCATTCCACATATTGAAATCACAGCTTTCCTCCTTAGGAGATCTTCTGAGAGTAAAGTCCTCTCCCAATGGCACGGGCCTGTACAACCATGCCACGCACACGTAACTCACCCGCAGGGGGCTAAAGGGCTGATGAACAAGCCTGGGGGCCTTCAAACAGGGAAGGAGATGCTATGAAGGCCTGAGTCCAGTAACAATGTTTTGGTTGCCCAGCTGCTGACCTCTGCCGGAGCAGGTACCACTTCTTACCTGGGGACCCCTTCGCTGATTCCAGGTGATGGGAAGCTATGGAAAAGAATAAGTCAATGTCCACAGCACACCTGGCCTGCTTGACCATCAGCACTGTTATGAGGTTGAAGTTTGTGTTATTGAATAATCAAGAATAAAAAAAAGTGTCTCTACAAAGTACTTAAGAAGTTAATACATAATTAAAAATAAACACTAGAGGTCGGGGATTTTGGAAAACTGGTTTGTGGAGTTCTTTGGGCTGGCAAAGACTTTTTTCCTGTTGGCTGTGACAGCTGCAAATAGGTAGTTTCCTTGCAGGGGATCTGTGGGTGAGCCGCTGAGGAGGAAGGCAGTGCCAACAGCTGGCACAGGCATATGCCCTGCCCTCAGCCAAGCACTTGCCTTTCATTTAAGAGTTAAGTGAGTCGGGTACAGTGGTGCACGTCTGGGCTCCCAGCTATTCAGGAGTCTGAGGCAAAAAGATCACACCCTGGAGACCATGAGTTTGAGAGTAGCCTGGACAACATTGCTAGTCTCCACCTTAAGAAACCAAACCAAACCAAAAACTTGGCTAGGGCCAGAAACAAAACAACGTAAAACAGAAACTTACATAGTGCTCGAATAAATAAGGAAGCAATCAAACTAATAAAAAGACTTATAAAAGAGCATGTGGTTGCCTAATGGAGGAGGAAACCTAGCACCCAGCACCCCCAGCTATATATACCAGCAAATCTCTATTTTAGCTGAACACATTAAGTTATATGGAAGAGAAAGAGCAGACCCAGCCAGGAGGACCCACCAACACTTCCTCCTCTAGTGTATACTTGGAATTTCCTGCTCCATCAAGACTGAGGCTCCATCCAAGGAGGTGGAGCTGGAGGTGTGGAGGCGGGGCTGGAGGTGTGGAGGCGGAGCTGGGGGTGTGGAGGCGGAGCTGGAGGTGTGGAGGCGGAGCTGGAGGTGTGGAGGCGGAGCTGGGGGTGTGGCTCAGAGACAAAACAACCTGCCTAGCACGCACTGGCCCTGAGTTCTATTGCCAGCACACATAACCCTCTAAAAGGATAAGGATCCAGGCTGGTTGGCCTCCTAGCTTTACTCCAGAGGACGTGGCAGAAGTGATGCCTTGACAATCTGGCCGTGTTGAGGGAACCCTGAGTGCTGCTTCGTTTTTTGTTGGTTCTTTGTTTCCCAGCTGCCATGATGTGAGGGAACTGGTCCTGACTTCTAGGGGCAAAGAACCCACAGAGAGAATGAGCAGCACCAGCCCACAACCAGGAACAGCTCTGGACAGAGATGCATCCACTTGGCTGCTCTCTACCCGGTATGGTGCCTCACCCTCAGCACAAAAGATCTTCCTAGTGATTTGCAAGGTTGGAAGACGTCTCAAACAGTCTAACCTTTATTACTTAGCTGTAGCTAGCTGGCACAAAAACTACTCTTAAAATGTGAGGCCTTCCCTTTACCAGTTCCTACATCTCATCCCCTGCAGTGTAGCATTGTCTGTCCTTGCCTTCAATGTGCTAGAATGTCAGTTCTCAACCCTCCACTTTTCTTTCCCTCCAGGTCCCCTGGAGACAAGGGTTAGCCCTCATCCTCTGACTTTCAAGATGGAACCGGTAACCGGAACCTTTCCTGCAGTTTCAACCCGTATTCAAATGTTAGGTTTTGGTTTTGGTTTTCTGAGGCAGTGCCAGCCTCAGACTTGAATGACTTTGAACCTCTAATTCTCCTTCCTACCTGCTTGCCTTGTGAATCACACAGATGTATCCCATACTCTGTAGATGGGATGTTGGGAACCAACCTAGGGCTTTAAGCATTCTAGGTAAATAGTGTACCAGCTGAGCGCATGTCCAGCCCGTATTCAAACGTCTAATCAACCTCTTAAATAAACCAACATCCTGAAACCTCTTTCTCAAACACTGGCCTTCCAGATTAGAGAAGGAGAATATATTTTCTTATTGTTCAAGTGGCATGTACCCTTGTCATTCTAGACTCTTCTCTCACACATGGTACTAGCACCCCAGGGATCACCTTCAGAATGATACCCCTCCCCCACACCCCACCACTCATCCCCCATCTCAACCATCCATACTCAGCTTTTTTTTTTTATTGGTTTTTCGAGACAGGATTTCTCTGTATAGCCCTGTCTGGCTGTCCTGGAACTCACTCTGTAGACCAGGCCGGCCTTGAACTCAGAAATCCACCTGCCTCTGCCTCCCAAGTGCTGGGGTTAAAGGTATGCACCACCACTGCCCAGCTCATACTCAGCTTTTTAAAAAATTATTATTCAATGGGCTTGCAATTGTGTCCAGCCTTTTCTTCTATGGCCCAATCAGCCAATGCAGTTTCTTTAAAAGCAAAGGTTAAGGGCTGGAGCTGTCTACCACTGTGGCTCAGTGGTAGAGCTATTGCCTAGCACGTTCAAAGGTCCTGGGTTCCATCCCCAGCATCAGGGAGAAATAAAGAAAGAAAAGAAAGGAAAAGTAGGATAGAAAAGAAGAAAACAAAGATCAAGATCAGATGAGGCCTGTCTGTACTTGGAACAAGCCAGTGTCTCCTCCGTTCCTTTCTTCCCCAGTCCCCTAAACCACAAGGCTCATCCTTCACATTGGAAGAGCTGCCCATGGGCAGGCCGCAGAGACACACAGAGACTTCTGGGCCCTATTACAGGCTCTATGCCTCACAACCTGCATTTATCGCATCCCCAGAAGCCATATGTGTGCATCAAAATGGCACGCTGTCAGTCCCAGCTACTTGGGAATCTGAGGCAGGAGGATGTGTTGCTAGCTGTACAACACAGCAAGACTTTGCCTCCAAAAGGAAAAGAGAAAAGATAGGGGAAGGAAAGGAGGGATCTAAGAGAAAGAAGACGGGTCTACTTGATCCAGGCCTGCCTCTGGGATGTGTTTTCTCTACCCTCACCTTCTCAGTCAGCAGCCACACTGGCCTCCTGACCTCCAAACAGCAGGCACACCCCTGCCTCAGGACTTCTCTTGCCTGGATCACTTTGTCCTAGTGACCCACGTAGACCTCCTCTCTCCACTTCCTTCAGGCCTCTTCAACGTCCCTTTGTCCACAGCGCTTTTCTGTCCCTGTCACCTTCATGGACTCGTCACCCCAGCATTCACACCCATGTTCAACTTCTGACTTCACTGTTCTCGGCAGCACGTGTAATTAGCTTTCTGTATAACTTCTCTCTCTTCTTGAAAGCTGGGAAATCTTAGGATGGGGGAAGATGCCAGTTTCTGTGTTTGGGATTGTGTCTCCAACACGTAGAATCTACCTGGCACATCATGCATGCACAGATTTGTTTGATAAAACAAGTGAATGAGACAGTACAGAGGCTTCTCTATGATTGCTGTGGGATGTGTGGGGAATGCACCTTTCTATCATCTGTGCTTTCTGAGAAATGTATTTCACCCCATCCCCTCCAATTTTTCACTAAGAATTAAACCCAAGGTCTTCTGTGTGCTTACCATGCACTATAACTCTGGGCTACAACTCTGCCTCTCCTTCTGTTTCCAAATAAAGACACACCACCCAGTTCCTGTTTCCTCTTTGGATCGGATATGTGCGTGAAGCAGAATCAGTCAGATTGGGAAGAAGTGCACTTTCTGCTGCCAAGCTAAGAGGCCACCTGGGGCCCTTCCTCCAGAGTGTCACAGCCAAAGGCTAAGGTTGTCCCTCTGAAACTGGAAGGCTGAGCCTTACCCACCCAGCCCTGGGTCCACAAGTTGCTTTCCTAGAGCTCTCAGTGTGAGTTATCTGGGCCTTGCTGGCCACATGTTTTCCCTTTTGCAGCCTGGCTTTGAAGTCAGTAGGATCCAGGGCTGGAAGCCTCAGGGCGCAGGCTGCAGGGCACGCAGGCTGCAGGAAGGGAGCCCGGGGCTTTTCTTTCATCTCAGCACTAGTGCTAGCAGAGTTGTTCCTGAGCCCTCAAGCCATGAAGCTTGATGCACTTGTTCTCACTCCGCCTGGGGGCAACAAACACCTGAAGCCAGAAACTAGGCAGGGGTCATGGGTAACTCTGGGCCTCAAGGACTTTTGGGGCAATTTCCAGGGGTGCATACCTCTACCATTCCTTTGCCTTGGCTTTCATGGCTCCCATCTCACATCATAAAGAGAAGTAAAAAAAGAAAGAAAAAATCGCAACTATTCAAAGATCTCAACTGGTTTTATTTTCAGTTCTTGGTCTATCATCCCATGAAATATACCAGGTATTCTAACAGACCTGGCAGAGTTTGGGTTGTGTAGATAGAGAAGAACTGAAGAAAGCAGAGACAATGGTCAAAAGGCGGATTGTCATTTCAAAATCACTTTTCTTGTAGAGACAGGAATAGATAACAATGGGTGAATCACAGTGGCTCAGCCCAAGCCCCTCCAGCTCCCTGTTCTGTGCAAGGAAGAATGTGGATGGAACTTCATTACCAGCCCCACTGAGAATGGCCTGGGTGGGACACATGGTTGTTTGCTCTCTGTTTCCTCTGAAGATGAGATCAGCAGTCCACTTTCATCTTGGTGACATGGGGTTTAGCATGAATAACTCCACTGAAGCTATATGTGTGTGTGAGTTTGGGGGTGTGCACATGTTCGCAGTCAGGTGTGAGTGATGCATATATGTACAAGGCTTCATGGCCAGGTCCAGAGGACAGCTTCGGTCATCGTCAGGAGCATGATCTACCTGAGACACGGTCCTTCATTGGCCTGGAGCTTAGAATTAGGGTAGACTAGCTGGCCAGCAAGCCCGAGGAATTTTCCTGTCTCTGTCTCCCAAGCCCCGACATTACAAACACACACAGTACACACCACTATGATTGGCATTTTTGTGGGTTCTAGGAACCAATCCCTTGTCTTTGTGCTTGCGAAGCAAACACTTTACAGACTGAGCCATCCTTCCAACTCTGGGTTTTTGGCTTTTCTACTGTGCCAGTCAAAAAGAATGGTCTTCTATGATGTTTGCATAATATAAGAAATAATCTTAGGCTGAGGATAGCCCAGTAGTGGGACACTTACCTGGCACAAGCCGCTCTGGATTTCAGTACCATGAGAAACTACATAAATAGTAAATCATTTTGGTTGGAAGTGGATTTTTTTAGGACTCTCTTCCATTATTAAGACCTAGCATGGAGTCTCCAAATCCTTTCACTGTCAAGTCAGTGGCCTCTAAAGAACCTCTTGAACGTCCTATACCTGTTTCTCCTCCATCTTATTCATCCCACACTTCTTTCAATTGACACTTATAGGAGATCTATGTGGGCCTCCTACATACACTGCCAGAGCTGAGGGGCGTTCACCAAGCAAAGGCCTTGTACTTGATGAGGTCATGATGCCTGTTCAGATCATAAGGCTGCAACGCAAATCTGAAGTCCCTGACAGAGCGTTGAAAAAGGTCAAAGGAGCCGGGCGGTGGTGGCGCACGCCTTTAATCCCAGCACTTGGGAGGCAGAGGCAGGAGGATTTCTGAGTTCGAGGCCAGCCTGGTCTACAAAGTGAGTTCCAGCACAGCCAGGACTACACAGAGAAACCCTGTCTTGAAAAACCAAAAAAAAAAAAAAAAAGAAAAAGGTCAAAGGAAGGAGAAAACCAGAAGCCAGCCTTCTGGGTGGCTTCCTGTTTCTCACAGACTTAGTGACAACATGGAAGTATGGGGTCGCTCTATATAAATGTGCCCTACAGCAGTGGAGGCGTGATGGTTCCTATCCAACCGCAGCAGCCCCAAGGTCTCACGGTGTAACAGTGTGGATGCATATAACCTGTCTATACTCTGCAGGATTAGCCCAACAATGCACGGATACACACAAGACAAGAGAACTGGCCATCAAGAGGGGGAGTGGGCAGGAGGTGAAAAGATGGACCAGCTTCTGGAGAGTGACACAGTGATGCCTTCCTGGGGTCCTGAATTCCCCCCATCTCCATACACTTCTGCTCTGGGGTGTTCTGAGAATATTGCATGAGGGACTCCATGGTGGATCAGCCCCAGTTAGCTCCAGTCACACGATCATGAAAGCTAGCTAACACCAAAACTGCTAACGTTGTTAGTGCTGGGGGTGAAACCCTGGGCATTACATATGCTAAGCACGTATTCTTTCATTGAACTACACTTGGTGCATGGGAACTCATTAGCTCACTATAGTCCCACATCACTCTTAAAAAGTCACGCCTCTTTTCTGAGGACCTGAATGTCTCCCCAAATCCTGTGCCTACTCTCACTCAAGACCTTCACTGTTTTGTCCTGGGGACATCCTTACCCAGGAGCCTGGATCCATCCATTCTTTTTTTCTTAGCTAAAGGTCCCAGCCCTTTCTGCACCCCATTCCACCTCCTGTCCCCCAAGTGGTCTCAGACCAAGCGCACCGTTCGTCCTGTCAGGTAGACTCTTCTTGAGGATTTGTTTTTGCAGCAAGTCCCAAGGTTCCTGGGATCCCCCATGACAAGAGACTATAAAGAAGAATGTGACTCAGAGAATGGAATTTTGGCAGATCAGAATTTTGGTCGGTGTGCTGTCCCCAAGTTGTAAAGGCAAACTACAACAGCCATCACCACATCTGGCTGCAGTCTCAGCAATTTTGGGCCTCCCAACCTCTCAGCCAAGACCCAAGTAGGAAGATTTATGGGCAAATGTGACTTGAAAACAGATCGCAGGCAAGGATGAGCCAGAAAATGCCTGCTGATTTTCTGGGCAGTCAGCAAGTGATTAAACATAGCCCCACCCTGAGGACCTCAGCTGGGAATCCCAAGAGGATGTGTGTTTGCTGATCAGGAGCTAAACAGTGTCAACATTTACAGCCCCCAAGGAATTGTAAAACTGAACAACACTGCCACCAAGTGGTAGAAGTCTATCCTTGCCTTCAAAGCTATTTCTGTCCTGTGTGGGCAACTCTGCTTGTAATCTGCCCCTGGACAAATCAACCAGAACATTTCTTAAAGGAAATCACCATTGAAAGAAGTCCAGGAGAGCTACCTCAATACTGCATGCCCTGAAGACAATCTCTTAAAATAATTCATGAATACAGGATGACCAGCAGAGGCAGTTTGATAGTTCTGACCTCAAGGATTCTGACTCTGGATACGCAGGTGAGAGATCTATTTTTCTAAGACACATAGTTAATTTGGTCAAATGGGTATATGAAATTTATTTAGTTAATAAGTAGATTTCATTGGATGAATGAATAATTAGATTTACTTTTAAAATATGATAAATTAAGACACGTGAACTCCAAGATTAAAAAGAAACTGGAGGAATAGCCCCCCCCCCCAGCAAGTAGCAGATAAGTACAGAGGAAAGAAATAAAAAAAAGTGTAGCTCAAGATTCGATTTGTACAGAGAGGGCTGGAGAAGTGGCTTTGGTGGTTAAGAGCACTGCCTGGTCTTCCAGAGGTCCTGAGTTCAATTCCCAGCAACCACATGGTGGCTCACAGTCATCTATACTGGGGTCTGATGCCCTCTTCTGGGATGCAGGTGTGCGTACAGGTTGTGCACTCATATAAAATTAATTAATTAACTAATTAAGTCTTTTTAAAAAGCTGTGTGCAGAGGTTGCCAGCAGCTTGAGAAGGACCCGGAGGAGCAGCAGAACACTCAGGGAAACCTTCAGGCTTTCAGCTGGAAGTCATGGAGAAGAAGCACACCAGAGGCCCTTTCCAGATGAAGGCATGATGCGACTACCCTGCAGCTCGCGATGGAGGCAGAAACGTGTGTAGGTGAAAGTGAATGCATAACTCTTAGAAAACTAAGAACAGTACAGAACTTCTAAGCCAATCAGTGAAAGGAATGGAGCAAAAGTTTGTCAACAGGAACAACAACCAAACAACAACTGTAAGCAGGGCCAACTGTTCAGGGGGCGGAGACCAAAGGAGCAGTTAAGCCCGGGAGCTGAAGCCCAGCCTATGCTTCACAGCGACACTCAAATATTAAACGAACAAGAAAACCTAGGGGTGGCCATATACAGTGCCTCGCACCTTTAATCCTCACATGTGAGTGGGGGGGGGGGGCAGAAACAGAAGCAGACAGATCAGTCTGATCTACATATCAAGTTCCTGCTTCAAAACAACAGCAACGGCAACAGCAGCAGCAGAAGCAACAACAACAATAACAACAAAAGAGTAGGTGTAATAGGGAAAGAAAAATAAGGATAATAAGGGAGAAAACCTTAAATAGGATTAAGGAAGATATCCTAACTCTATCCTAGTAGTAACGGTAAGCTAAGTAGATTTCTTCCATCAAAGTGGAATCTATAGCAGAGTCAAAAAGACAGAAACTTTGGAAAAAGGGATACAAGACACAGAATGTGAGACAGACAGACAGACAGACAGACAGACAGACACACACACACACACGCGCGCGCACACACGCACACATATTTAGAGTTTTCAGAAAAGAAAACACAGAGAGGTTGAGTTAAAAGCTGCAAAATTTCTTCTATCAATGCAAGACTTAAAAAATTATGGACTCACACAGAGTCCAAGCAGGTTAAATACATTGGAAACCATCACTTACAACATCCTAGGCAAAGCATCTAATGGTGTTGTTGTTATAAAACTAGAGAAGATGAACTTCCAGCCCAGGAATGAGAATTGGCTGTCAATCTTAGAAACATAGCTGTGAGTGCTTGGTCCAAAGTTGGTGGACTGCTTTGGAAGGATTGGGGGTGTGGCCTTGTTGGAGGAAGAGTGGCACCGAGGTTGGGCTTTGAAACGAACAAGAAAACCTAGGGGTGGCCACCAGGTAACTATACCAGCATCTTCTGAAGGCCAATGAAGGCCAAGGAAGTCCCAGGGCAAAAGTGGGTCATCACAGCCGTGGCGGGAGTGACAAATATTCCTAAAATTGTGACAGAAGGTTTAGGAGTGTCCTGATCAGAAACCATGTGAAGGAGTTGAAAAGCATATCCCTCCAACCCTGCTCCCTGCCTCCTCCTGCCTGTGAATCAGGATGCAAGTTCTCAGCTCTGCTGCAGCACCATGCATGCCCGCCTGCTGCCAAGCTCCCCACCCTGATGATCATGGACTAACTCTCCGAAACTGTAAGCAAGCCTGTTAAATGTCCTTATTTTATAAGTTAGTCATGGTGTCTCGTCTCAATAATAGAACAGTAACTAAGACAGCTAGAAAACATAAACTAAACAAACATAAGTTAAATAACTTAGAAAGGAGAAAGGGCGAAGCAAGGCACAGTGAATGCTCGCTCTGGAGGCCAGGAACTCAACTTGCACCTCACTCTAAAACAAAGACCTAAAGATGACAGAAACTGACAAAGAGACTTGCGAGCTGACCCTAACAATATTTCAGTGTATGTGTGCACAATCCCAAAACAGGCTCTTGAAACTCATACAATGACAATATTTTCTAGATTTCCAGAACTGCTGTCTCAGTAGATTCAAACTTTGCTGACAAAACTAAATTAGGTAGAATTGAGCAACACACAGGCAGAAGTTTAGGTCTGATGGTGCCTTCAGGTTCCATGATTCCTCTGTCATAGCCAGGGTTACAAACCACTTTTCCTTTTACCCCAACCTTCTTCCCACTCCTACCCCATCATTGTCTGAGACTGCTTTAAGACAGGTGGTTTGACCTAGGAGGTGATCCAAGAAATGGAACTGTGGTGTAGGAATAAAGGAGCGCCAAGCAAAGCCTCATTCTGCAGTTTGTTACCCTTATGGGCAGCTAGAGCTGGGTACCACCAGCGCCTTCATGCTGCTGTGTGCCAAGACTTCAGAGGGCTCCATCACAGCCATGAGGAAGGGGACATTCATCACAGGAGTTCACCCTGCTCTCTGCTCACCAGTTTTCTCATACGCTGCCCACTTCCTGTGAAGATTTTCTTCCAGGTCACCAGGTAACTATACCAGCATCTTCTGAAGGCCAATGAAGGCCAAGGAAGTCCCAGGGCAAAAGTGGGTCATCACAGCCGTGGCGGGAGTGACAAATATTCCTAAAATTGTGACAGAAGGTTTAGGAGTGTCCTGATCAGAAACCATGTGAAGGAGTCGTCATCATGTTTTCTGATGAAATGAATGGGGATACATGCACATGCACACACACATGCACACACACATATTCACATGTACATCCTCATGAGCACACACACACACACACGTGCACACACAGCGACCCTTTGCAAAATTGGACTTAATTCAGCAATTGTTACTGAATCTTTGGACCTACAGGAACTTCCCACCAATGACATTAAGAGATTTCCCAGAATGCCTCATCCAGCTTCTTAACCCCGTCGTCGCTCATGATTACATGACACTTTAGTCATTGTAAAAAATTGGCAGCGAGGAGCAGGCAAAATGACTTAGTAGGTAAAGGTGCCTGCCACTAAGCTTGATGACCTGAGTTCAATCCCCAAGTCTCAAGTCTCACATGGAGGAAGGAGAGAACCAACTCTGGAAAACTGTCCTCTGACCCCACATGCATACACACACACACACACACGCACACACACTATGGTAACAATAGATCCACTGCACAACACAGTAACTATGGATAACAACCAATATCGGGTTCTTGAAATGATCACTATTGGATACTTTTCTTGTTGTTGTGATCAATGCCTGTAAAAAATAAAACTGAAAGAAGGGTTTGGGTTTGGTTCATAGTTTGAGGACAAGGTCTATCTCGGTGGGGAAGGCTTGACAGCAGGAGCATGGAGCAGCAGGTCACGTTTTGTCTGCAGTCAAGAGAGAGAGGTCAGTGCTCGCAAGAATCTCACTTTCTCCTTTTCAACAAAGAATAGAGGGTCTTTGTTGGAAGGAAATGAAAGAGAACTCCTGAAATGTCAATATGAGACCGAACAAAATCTTCGAAGAATAATGGACCACACTTGGAAACTAAGACATTACAAAGCCTGTGTGGAGATCAGAGATCAGAGAGAAAACAAGGGTGGTGGCTTTGAGGGCGACTGGGAGGACTGGGTAGAAAAGGACAGAAATTTTCTTTAATGCCAAAAAATAAGGCTTTGCGATGGACATTGAATCAAAGTGGATGCATGTTTATGAGACTTGCCAGTAGGTGGCGCCAGTGTGCCATTTGTGATAAACTGGGTCCTAACGTTTGTTCCCCTGCGTGAACTTGTAAGCTTGAGGACCAGTAAATTCCATAGAAATCTGAGGATATCTATTTCTTCAGCCAGGGCTATGGCCCTTTAGAGGAGCTGCCCTCCAGACCATATTTCTACCTGCCTGTTTGTCAGAAGTGTGGTTCTGTTCTGTCAACAAAGTAACAACGGTGGGAACTAAAGTAAGAAAACTGGAAGGCTCAGAATATCCAGTCTAAATCTGTAGAACCTTCAGCGTTTCAGGAGCCCACTAAGGAAAGCCAAAGGCAATCTGAGAGCAGGACAGAACCTCGGAGTTCTCCGGTGACCTAACTTCAGCAGCGTTCAAGGGATCTCCTAAAGGTGATCCTGTTAGCCAGCTTGTCACAATGACCATAAAACAAACAAACAAACAAACAAAAACAACCTGAGGCCATCAACATAAGGGAAGGGTTTAATTCGACTCAGGATTTCAAAGTTTTCACTGCATAGTTGCTTAGCCTCCTCGTACTGAGTGAGTACAGTGTAGCGGACCTTGCCCAATTCATAATGGTTGGGAAGAAAGGAAGGGAAGGAGCCTAATTGTTCCTCGAGGGAACAATTCCAGTGACCTAAGTCCCTTCCACCAGACCCTACCTCTCAAAGTCTCTGTCACCTCCCGATGTGCCACTGGCTGGCAGCAGAGCCTTTTATATGTGGCCTTTGGAGGACATTCAAAACCCAGCCTTGACTGATCACCCACCATGACAGGATATGAAGCCATCTGTGCACTATTATAGAATCAACCCGAAATTGGAGCCTCAAGGAGCAGAAGTTTCCACCAGAGAACAGGGAGAACATTTCACAATAGCTGGATGGGGATCGGGAAGGTGGTTCTCTGATGAGACACTGGGACAATTATTTATTGTCTATAGAGGGAAAAAATGAAACTGGGCCTCCACCCTTTGGCTCAGAGGAAAACACTTTCAGGTAGATTAAAGATATAAGAGCGAGAGTCAAACCCATGAAGACTTCCGATGCTTTGGTTTGCACGAGACTTCTTACCCAAGGACTGGGACTCACTACAGTCACTTAATTATGTTTAGAAATTAGTGGGAGTTTCAGCTTGATTAGATAAGTTCCCTTCCTCCCCTGCTCTATTTATTCATGGCCCACCTTCTTTCTCCGTTCCATTTTGTTCCCTATCTGTAGATTGGTCCACTCAACCATAAATCAGAAATATTTCTAAAGCACATAGGTAAGTGAATATATATTCACTTTCCCTTATCATTTCCTAAATAACACACTGTACAGCCATCTACCTGGAGTCCACACCGTGTTAGGTGTGACAAGTCATCTAGAAGGGACTGAGCAGGGGGGGAGGGGAATGTGTGTCAGGCCTATGAAGACACTGTGTCGCATCAGTTACTTTTCTGTCACTGTGAGAAGCCACCTGTTGGGCTCCCAACCCTCCTGGCTGTCAGAAATAGAGCTGTACACCACCACACCTGGTTTCAAACGATGCTTCTAGGAGCTGGGTGTTTAATATACTGAGTGCTTTTCTTCTGTGGGTACCTATGTACATGTGTGGTGTGAGTGTCTATGCACTCACATGTGAGGGGTGCACCTGTAAGGAAGGTTCCCATGTTTGTATGTATGTATGTATGCATGCATGTATATGCACAGGCCTACAGTTAATGCTGGACATCTTTCTCTATTGTTCCCCACTTATTTATTGAGGCAGAGATTCTCACTGAAGCCACAGCTCACCAATTATGGCTACTCTAACTAGCCAGCTTGCCCTGGGGACCACCACCCCCCTTTGTTCTGCCTCCTGAATGCTGCATTGCAGGCAGACCACCATGCCTATCTAACATTTCCATGGATTCTGGGGATCCAAACCCCAGACCTCATACTTGCACAGCCAATATTTTATCCATTAAGCAGTCTCCTCAGGTCCTATTCAGTGTTCTCAATATCTACCAATATAACCTTATTTTATAGTTTGAGATGCTAATGAATGTATAAGCAATTTCCTTCATAACATCAAAATACCTTAGCATTGCCAGGTCATGTATAATATTAGAATACCTTTGTGTGCTTGGAGTAGACCTGCATGCAAAGAACATGTCTGGTATTCTTTTGGGTTGCAAACATTGATAATTATTTGCAAATTTTATATTTCTGTTTGTGCAGCTAAATAGAGCTGGGAGGTGGGAGTGCTGACTTTGGGGTTCTAGAATTGGGATGATGTTAGTGTTAGAAATCTTCCTACATTTTTTTTCTGTGTGCAAGAGAAATTTCTATACCATTAAAATGCTTTGTTGAACTTCTAAGAATTTGCATGTATCCTAACCATCGATCCACAGTCATATTACAGTACAATACTTTATGGATTCCTTCATTAATGATCTTCAATGTTTTGTACTTTTGTGTATTTAGTGTTAGCAGTGTGCATTTCCTCAGAAAATTGTACCATTTGTAGATATTTTCCCTAATAAAAGCCGTATGGGTTTGAATTTTGTTATTTTATTTTATTCTATATATGGAGGTATTTGGTCTGCTTGTATGTCTGTGTAATTCACACATTCTTAGTTCCCACAAAAGCAGAAAGAGGACATTGTATCGCCCACAACTGGAGTTACAGGTAGTTGTGAGCTTTTGTGTGAGCACTGAGACCTGAACCCAGGTCCCTTGCATGAGCAGTGAGTGCTCTTACCCACCAGCTCCCCTGCCAGTTTTCTAATGAGTTTTAAAACAAATTAGTGAACATACTGGTTATTTTAGTTGTGAATAGTGGTTTTATTTTACTCGTTAGTTTTTAAAACAAGATCTCATGACCAGGCCTTTGATCGCAGTACTTGAGAAGCAGAGGCAAGGTAGAGGCCAGCCTGGTACATAGTGAGTTCTAAGACAACCAGAGCTATATAGGTAGAGGCCAGCCTGGTACATAGTGAGTTCTAAGACAACCAGAGCTATATAGTGAGATCCTGTCTTGGGGGGGGGGGCGGGAAGGAAATCTCACTCTGCAGCAAAGGCCAACCTAGAACTTGAGATCCTCTGGACCAGCCTCCTAAATACCACCACACTGAGCTATAGTGTTTTTCTTACATATTTAACATAGTTTTAGCTGGGGGGGAGGGGTCACAGTGACACATAATTGTGAACCAGTCACTGAGAAGGTTGAGGCAGAGGGATCTCTGGTTGAGCAACATAGCAAAAGTCTGTGTCAAGGGAAAAAAAGAAAATATGTGTGTGTGTGTGTACAAATATATGGTTTTCCTCTTTTCTCACACCATTTTTTCCATTCCTTTTTAATTTGCTTTACATCCTGATCAAGAGCTTCTCCTCCCTCTCCCCCATTTCCTCCCTTTCCCCTCCCCTCCCTGCATCCACCCCTTACCCTTCTCCTCAGAAGAGGGGACACCTCCCATGGATATCAGCCAGCCTTGGCATGTCAAGCTGCCGTGAGACTGGGTGCAGTTAGGGAGAGGGGTGCAAAGAGAGGCAGTGAGATCAGACACAGCCCTGCTCCCGCTTTAGAAGTCACATGAAGACCCAGATGCACACCTGTTACACATGTCTCACACCATTTTTGCTATCTCCCTTTTCTTTATAATATTTCAGAGACCTTTGTCCATTGTCCATATGTTTATTCAGAACCAGTTGTCAAATATTATTTATTTCATTTTCAGTGGACTTTAAAATCTTTATTTCTACTTGTATCTCCCCCTCCCCCAGAGCTTCTCACTTAGCAACATTTCACCATCATCTCACAAGGAGAATACTTCACTAATATAGAGTGTAGAACTATGGAACTAACATAGGATAAAAATAGACTAAAGGAAGAGACCACCCGTTTTCTTATCTAAAGAGACTGGGGTGGAGGTGGAGGTGGAGGTGGGAGCAGCCCAACCAGATGGGTTCCTAAGATAATCTGCAGAGGAAGCTGCCCAAAACAGACAACCCTTCTTCAGACTTTGACCTCCAAAAGCTGACTCGGCCTTGACTAGTGCCCCACAGTACACGACACAGACCCTGTGCTAAGTTCTGCAGCCTGAAAGACAACTTGCTCTGCATGTTTCCAGACTAAAAAGGGACACAAGGGGAGAGCCTATGGAGGGGCCAGTAAGTAGCTTTGAGCCACACATGCCACACATTTATTTTTATTTTTTATTTATTTATTTTTTTTTTTTGGTTTTTTTCGAGACAGGGTTTCTCTGTGTAGCCCTGGCTGTCCTGGAACTCACTTTGTAGACCAGGCTGGCCTCGAACTCAGAAATCCTCCTACCTCTGCCTCCCAAGTGCTGGGATTAAAGGCGTGCGCCACCACTGCCCGACACATTTATTTTTAAATAATAAATAAATGGCAAAGGAAATACAGGAAAAAACATTCATGAATCCAAGTCACTAAAGTGCTTTCAAACATAAATTCAAAAAGATCAAGAAGTTGGGTCTGACCTTCAGACAGTCTCCGGATATTTAACAATTGCTCATTTCAGAGGAAGAGGGGCATATGGCTTTCTTTGCTGCTCATACATTGAATATTTGAACACAAAATTACCACCTATCAGAAAGATGGGGATGTCCTAGACCCAGCTCAAGGAACAGTAATATAGCATTCATCCATCCATCCATCCATCCATCCATCCATCCATTCCTCTGAAGCCTTGAGGCTTCTCCTAGGAGTATATAACAATTATATTCACACTTGTAACCCAGCACTAGAGAGGCTGAGACAGGAGATCATGAAAATGAGGCTAGCCTGGACTGCACAGCAAGACCCTGTTTCAACAAAACAAAACCAAACATTCTAACTTAAACAGAGGTGGTCAGGCCAGCCCTCTTAATGACTGAACCACATCTCAAATAACGGCAGGTAGTAATAATCTCTCTCTCTCTCTCTCTCTCTCTCTCTCTCTCTCTCTCTCTCTAACTGGGATGCTCTTGAATATCTGATCTCTTGTCTCCACCCTGAGTGCTGGGATTAGAGGTATGTGTTACTACATCTGATTTATGTGGTGCTGGGTATTGAATCCAGGCCTTCTTGTGTACTACTAACTAAGCTACGTCATACCCTATCCCTAAAATTCTTTGAACTTCAAATCTTCCATGTTCAAATTCTACAAAGGAAAAACAAGATTTTAGACCACACTGACTGACTTGAGAGGTTGTATGAATGTTCTCCACTCTAGAATTAAATGGAACATTCTCTAAGTCATTATTTATTCCACGTTGTAGAGTTGCCTTTTATCCAGACGGTTCAAGAAGAAAATCAAATTGAAGGTGTTTGTCTTGGACCTGCCTCCTGAAAAATACTGGTGAGAAATATGCGTATTTTCAAGTTTTGGGGGAGCAATCTCAGTCTCATGAGGCTCCCACCTGTGGGGGCTGGAGCACCTGCAGCCCTGGGGCTTTCGAACATCCCTGAGTACTAGACCCTGGGGGCATTTTCTTAATCTCCTGCCTCGAAGAGCTGGACAGGTCAATGGCCACATCTTCCAAGCTATCCTCAGGGTTCAGGTTCGTTTTGTCTGGTCCCCTCTCAGGTCCATCCTGATCCTTATTAGCACCTTTTGTGAGATGGTCAAATTTCCAGAGTCCTGCCAACTTGTCTTCACTTTCTGGTTTCTTCATCCCTATAGACTTTTTATGCATCCCTGAAAAACAACAATAAAAGCTTTGTTTCATTTTGAGTCAGGGTCTTTCTATGTAATTCCTATATGCCTCAGGCTCACCTAATGCACAGTGATCTGCCTGCCTCTGCCTCTTGATTACCTAGACAGATCAAAGGCATGTGCCACCACACCAGGCTCAAATATATTTTTAAATTCAGCAGTTAAGTACATTCCTTCCTTATCACTGTTCTTTCAGTCTGTCTATAATGTTCTTCTCAGTGATCCTCTGGGTCCTAAAGGAGAGCGACCAGATAGGCCAAGTGCCAGCATTAGGATTTGAAAAGTTCTATTTGTCAGCTGTCACTCCTGCAAAATGCTTTGTTAGGTGACACTGTTTGAATGACAGAAAATCCTGTTCGGCACTTGAGGTCCCACGGATGTCAGCAAGCACCCCTATTTGTGTGATATCAGAGGACTGGGCTTGGCTCTCTACCCTTCCCCCACTTCTGCTAATCTCTTTAGTCTGTAGGCAAAGCCCAGGCTATATTAACCATGCTCTCTGTGGTTCTCAGCCCAGCATCGGGCAGAAAAACTGTTGAACTTTCCCAGCCTAAAATCCCACTAGGATCCACCTAACTAATTTACTGGTAGTAATTATCATGTGATCCAAGCTTGCAAACTCTGAACCCAAACAGCACAGTAGGGGGTAAGAGCCCAGAAAAAGCTTGACCTCTTCAATAGAAGCACTCTCTGGGGTACATTTGTTAAGTCAGGCCCGGGGGACCTGACCTACTGCAGTGCAGACAGAATGGAATGATCTAGATTCTCCCTGCTCCGCATGGCCCTGTTAACCCTGCACTCTAAGCCATATAGCTTCTACACTTTCTAGCAGTACGCGCCACTTTAATAATGTGTATCAGACACAATGCAAGAGTATCTGTCCACTTATATATTTTTGAATACATGTTTACCAACGTGAATAGCCTAAAGGGATTTTCCCACACACTGCCTCCACAGTTTCAACAGAAAAAATAAGGCTCAGAATTAAAGAAAAATTAAGAGTCCAGACTGGGCCCAAATCTGAGCCGTCTTTGCTCTGCGTATCCATGGTGAGAACAGGGCTCACCTCTCTGGTCTTGCTCTCAGCCGCCGCTTACCCAGAAGCCAGGGTGCGCAGGAGCCCTGCAGGCTCCCTGCGGAGTTGAGCACGGAGTCTGGGAGTGGGATGCAGTGGCGCACCATGGCGCCGTAGAGCCCGTACTCAGCCATCACACTGCTGCCGCCCCAGCGCTTCTCTCGCTTCCTCCACTTGGCCCTCCGGTTCTGGAACCAGACCTGGGTAGAGGCAGAGGGGAGAAGGAGGGGCTCAAGAAGAGACACTAGGAAACCGTGCCTAGAGAAGCGCATGCGTCCAGGACCCCGATCTGCCAAGGGAGCGTTCCCCACCCCTGGCCTTGCAGGCTAGTGTGGCGGCAGCCCTCCAAAAACACAAGGACTCAGCATTATGGACATAAGGTTGGAGCCACTTCCTTTGAAGTTTTCTAAGGAGTTAGGAAGTAAAAACAGAGAATGAAAAGGACCCTATCCTGCAGTGTGTAAAGGGGCTGCCTACAGTGTTTCCTGGTTTTTCTGTTTAGAAAGTTCACAGGGGCGATAGTCCCTTCAAATCTTAGCTTCATTGATTGCTGCTATTTCTCCTATAGAAAAGTACATTAATTTAAACAATACGACAAGATATCCTGAAGCTTAGAACAGTGAATCCCTGGCAACTCTTCCAAAGAGCAAATCTGCCAGGGGACACCCATATGACACAAAGACAGCACAGGGTGACTCAGGCTGTATGCGGTGATGTCTCTAAGAACTGAAGATGAGCGATAAACATTTTTACTAATATGTCTTTGTGTTGTTTCTAGTATAACATCCAATTGTGTGATTTTTTAAAATATCGTTTTCATTGTGACATTTTTATTAATTTTGTGTTCGTGAGTGTAGAAGTCGGTGTGCCTCCACACACATATGTCAGAGAACAATGTGCAAGAATTAGTACTCTCCTACCAAGGGAGTACCAGAGATCCAACTTAGGTCTAAGTGTTGGTGGCAGGGCCATCTTGATGGCCCACAATTGTGTAATATCTGAGGGCAGGTTGAAGATGATAGAAGAAAAAGAGGCATGAAGGCTCCAGGGAGCCTTTTAGTGCCTTTAACTGGGTCACTCTCAGTTCTCAAACGAGGAGGACCACACTGAGCTGTTCTGAGTGGCTGTGGCTTGCTCGCTGTGTGGATGGCAGGTTCTGTGAAGGGTCTTTGAGAAAGGACAGTAGACACCTGTATTCGGTCCTCCGGGAGCTCGGTTTTTGCAGCCAACATTTCCCGCGCGTACACGTCAGGGTAGTGGGCCTCGCCAAACGCCTTCTCCAGCTCTTCGAGTTGATGGGCAGTGAAAACCGTCCTGTAGAGAGCCAGAAACACACGTGAAATATGCCATCGAGAGAAAACCCATGTACACTCTCAGACGCTGTCCCCATAGACAATAAGGCTGTGTCCATCTGAGGAAACACAGGCTGAGAAGACAGCCTGGATCCATACCTGTGTCTCCTCTTCTTCCTCTTGCCCAGGGTAAGGGACGTCTTCGGGTCACTCCTTTCTTCAGATGGACTGTCCCCATCTGTGGGACCAAAAAGATGACTCTCTGAAAATGTGAAAATTTTGCTCTATTTTGGGCATTTTGACGTGAAGGCTAACGTCGTGTTTATTAAAAACGTACTTAGTAGCACGCAGGATCTAGCCTAGGCCCCCTACACATTTGTAGCACCCATGTAGCTTGATCTTCACGTGGCTCCCCTAACAATTGGAGCAGGGAGGGGGATTGCCTGCCGTTGGATCACCTTCCCTTAACTGGACTGCCTGGTTTGGCCTCAGTGTGAGAGGGTGCTCTTAGTCCTGCAGAAACTGGCTGTCTCGCGGTAGATTGGTACCCAAGGTGGGTTTCCCCTTCTCTGAGAAGAAGGAGAGTGGGTAACGAGGTGAGGGATTTGTAAAGGTGAGACTAGGAGGGAAAGCTGTCATCAGGATGTAAAGTGAATAAATTAATTAATGAATGAAGAAAAAAAATAACTTTATAATTATATAAAAGCTCTGTTGGCCAGAAAAAGAAAAGAATATACTTAGTGATCTGCACAGCCAAAGACAGCAATTCCTACATTCCAGACACTGTCTACATTCTTTCAATTATTCTTCATATATAAAAAGACAACAGTAGCTGGTATCATTGCCCTGCCAGATCACACAGGTCAAGTTGCTATGATGAAGTGGGGATCCAAATTTCATATACTGTAAAGCCAGTGCTACTAGGCTACTAAACCGTCTTCTCTAACCGGAGTTCCCAGATGATAGATCACCGTGCTCCGGCTGCCTTCCTCCTCCCCTTAATGTCCATGTGGACATTTCTGACAGGCAGGGTTTGTGACATCAAATCTTTGTCAAAACTCACCCTGCCCTGACGCACAAATCCTAGAGACATAGCCCAGGAAGCTTGTGCATAGAGTCCCCTGAAAACAATGCCATTCAGCTATGAGGTTATTTACCCATATTCAACATACCAAAAGATCTCAGGGTAAGGAAAGCTAATAGCCAAACTATTATCAGATTCATTGTTTGAAAGTAGAATTATCCACCAAATTCTTTTAAATGAGTAAAGACAAAAGTAATGAAATAACACCAATTTTGTTTCCATATCAATGATGCCACAATTAAACAGCATATTAATATTCCCCAAAGTAAAATAGGTTTATATTGATACATGGAAATGATAATATTTGCATATATTGAATTTATAATCTAATATTTAAACTAATGTTAACCGTTTCTATTTTTCTTTTAATGTGACAGAATTTCTCACCAGAATCATGATGCTGTTTCTGCAGGAAGTGCCCTCGGAGAATAAAATTTACTTGCATTTTACCTTTCAGAGAAGAAAGAAGCCACCCTATGAAGATAGCTTTTTGGGTTTTAATGGCACAACAAACAGAGGGTTTCATCTCATCCTACAGAGAGGCAGTCGGTTCCCTGATGAGAGCCCCTTCAGACCCTGGCCAGCCCTCTGGGCTCTACACACTCCATCCACTCTGCTATCCCAGCCTGGCGTTCTGCTGGACAGTTTCCGCTGGCTCCGGAGTTTTGTTTGGTTTTGTTGTTTGGGGGGTTTGTTGTTTGTTTGTTTGTTTTGTTTTGCTTTGCTTTGCATAATTCTCTCCCCTCGAGATCGTATCCTCCGGCTCTCAATTTTTTGCCCCGTGGAAAGAATGTCTTTGCTTCCTTCTCTTTCCCCACCATACGCCAAGATTCCCTCCTCCCCGAGAAAAATAGGTGGACTCGAAACCGAAATTTAGCCTACCTAACTACACCAGAGTGAGCGGATGGCTTCTCTCACAGGCTGGTACTGGATAGAAGGCAAGAAGTAGAGAAAGAGGCTAGAGACGCAGAACTAAGTTCAGCTTACCACCCAGCCCTTTAAAGTCGGTTCTGTTGACTCAGCCTTAGGGATAGGAGACATAGACACCAGTCCTCCCGATTATCCGCCACCCAAAAACTGGTACTAAGTGCTGAGAGAAAGGGACCCGCGGGTCTGATCACAAGATCCATTTATTAAAATGGATCTCTTCTGGACACCCCTTGGTGGCCGTCCCCACTTGCAGGAATGGGGATTGGGAGGAGAAGCTGCGGTTTGGAAACCAGCAGGAGGTGCAGGGGTCTGTCGGGGCTGAGATCTCTCTGGGAGCGACCAAACCAAGCGTAGCCCAGGTGCTTCTGGACCTTTTGAGGACTGGAGGCGGGAATCACTAACTAAATTACCCGACGTGGAGACGCTCTCGCTGCGCTGCTGGCTGCCGAGCGCAGGCGGCGCGTGGACGGGGCTCTGGGTGACAGCAGGCTCGGGTCCTGCAGGCGGCAGAAGCCGCAGATCGGCGAGGAGCAGGCAGCGCGCGCGAGCGGCGGCCGCGGACGGGGACTGCGCCCCAAAGCCGCAGAGGAGGCCCAGGCCCAGCGGGAGAGCCCCGCGAGCAGGGCAGGAGCCGCAGAGTCCCGGCCCCGCTCCCGGCCCCGGCCCTGCTGCCTCCGCTGGAGCTTCACAGTTGGATCTTAGCCCAGGCTCCGCCGGAGTTGGCAGGTCTGCCTCCAATCCCAGCAGGTCATTGATGGCAAAGCTTCGAAGGCGAGAGCCGGTGGGAGGACAGCCTGGCGCCAGGGCTCTACTCCTGGAGCGCGCATCCGAAAGCCCATCCCGTCCAGTCATGCTTCTCAGTCCTCTAGGCCTGGAGCGGGGGAGTTGAGTCCTTTCTGGCCACCTGTGCAGAGGAGGCTAGCTCAGGCCACCCCTTTTATGCTGGAGAAGCTGTCCCTAAACCTAGACAGCCTAGAAGGCGCCAATCAGCAGGGAGCAGACGCATCCAAGCTCCCACCAGCGAGGTTCAGACGCCATCAGCTCCCCTCCCCTGAGTTGTTGGCCTCCCAGCGGCGGTCCTCCTAGCCACCCCTTTTCTCTCTCCAGCTGTCCCTTACCCACCCCACCCCCATTCTCTGGACCGAGAAGAAAGTGAGCAACAAGGGTTGTGTTGTCTCCCTTCTCCTATGAAAGCCACAATGGGTCTCTCTTCTGGACACCCCTGGCCTTCAAATACCTCACACTCCCAACTAACCTGTAAGATCTAGGCACGGTTCCCAAGCGCGCTCTCTCTCTCTCTCTCTCTCTCTCTCTCTCTCTCTCTCTCTCTCTCTCTCTCTCTCTCTCTCTCTCTCCAACTCCAGCACCCAGTCTGAAAATCCCTGAAGAAAAGTTGACATTTTGTATTTAACCCACCACCGGCCATTCTCCCTCCAGACAAAAACTCTTCCCTCACTACATCTTTAAGGGTACTGTGCAATGCAGTCCCAAATTCCAGCAAAGGGGTAGGAGAAAGGAGAGGCAGATATGGACTAGAAGGACTAAAACCTTGGACAGGTTTAACAGAAACATACACAGCCCAGTGAAAATTTAATCTCACGTAAGCAATGGCTATTGTTTTAGAATAGTGATGCACCGGATTTGATTCAGCGATCCTAAATCGGGAACATGGAATAAACAGGGCCATCTATTGGGACTACTCACTGAGGCTAACAAATTACTGTTCAGATTTATTAGTCAAAGACAACCTGACTGGCACGTAGGAATTCCATATGTGTTGAAATTGGAGCTAATTAAAACTGGTAGGCGGGGGCCGGAGAAATGGTTCAACAGCTAAAAGCACTGGCCGCTCTGGCGGGAGACCCACAGGGCAGCTCGCAATGGTCTGTAACGCCAGTGCCAGGGGATCTGACCCTCACACAGACATAGGTAAAAACAAAAAATCATTGCATATAAACAAACAAACAGCCATGGGCAAGTCCTCCTGGCTCAGCCGCCAGCCCAGGCGCCCACCCTCTCTTGGGGCCCTGCTCTCAACTGTGCTTCTCAATATTGCCTGGCTTCCAAACCAGGCGGACAGACCGCTGAGCTGCAACTTTAACGGACCTACGGGAGAGATGACTGGGCTTCTTCCCCCCCGGAACCGGGTCAGAGCCCGGCAGGCAGCACAGTGCCATCTCCCTCGCTGTCTTCACTGTTTGAGGCGCCACCACTAAGCCAGAGGATTAAACAAGGGGCTCTAAGAAAGACAATAACAAGAGGCTGTGCATTAGCTTTCCATTATTAAAAGAAGACCCAAATCTCCCCTCCAAGCTGTTCTCCCGGATTAGCAAGCCAGGAACTTTCCTTCAGGATAATTGTCCATTGAGGCGCTCGCTAGAGGGGTGGATGGGTGGGGAGAAATTCCTTCCAGCTCTAGCCAGGAATGTTGCTCAAAATTCACCTCTAGGTTTAGGGGAAGACAGCAGAGATATTGAGACTTGCCAATTAGCAGCTGTGAGCCTTCATAAATCCGAATTTAGGCTTGCGGCTAAGAAAGATACTCAGGAGTGTACACTTTTGTAGTCTGTAGCCAGAGTAGGTGACTCAACAAGGGTCACCTCAAATAGAAAAAGATGCAGAAATATATAGAAAAACGCTTTAAAACTATTTCATAAAAAATTATACAGATAAGATGGTAGGCATAAAAATATTCCTAAATTGATTGAAAGTAGAAGTAAATGAGTTTTATCAGAAATATTTTCCTTGTAGATTTTCAATTTTATCAGAAAATGTTTATAATTCCACTTTCAATCAACTTAGGAATATTTTTATGACTACCATTTTATCTGTATAATTTTTCCATGAAAGAGTCAATCTTAGTGTTTTTCTATATATTTCTTCAATTTTATCAGAGATATTTTCCATGTATATTTACACAATGTAATACTGCTCAGCAATTAAAAACAATGAATTCACGAAATTCTTAGGCAAATGGGGAACAGGGGGAGGAAAGAGGGCTTATGGGACTTTTGGGGAGGGGGGAACCCGGAAAGGGGAAATCATTTGGAATGTAAATAAAGAATATAGAAAATAAAATAAAAAATAAAATTATCAAAAATTAAAAAAGAAAAGGTTGCAGAGACGGGCCTGCAGTCAAGGTCCAGATCTTAGAGCTGCCCTCTCCTAGATTCTACCTCAGGGTGGAAGGTCACCCAGAAGACAGACTCCCCACACACCAAGTAGATGCTAGAGATACAAAGCATCCAAAAGGTTGGGAATGGGAGGAGCAGCCTACCTCATCCACTGGGGACAGCCCAGAGCAGATGTTTCCAGCTTCCTGAAGAAGGTCATGCCAAATAAACCCATTCTGCCGATGAGAGGTCACTCAAACAAATAAACTTGTCTCGGTGGAACAAGGACAGAGAGATGGGGAAAGCGAGGCAGAGCCTGGCTGAGGAAGGAGCGGGGCTAGGATTTTGAGGGTTTAAGGAGTCCTGCTATTCCTGAACAGAAGTACCCCACTGCTGCCTGCTGCCCAACTGGCAGGATGGAGGGGGTCTGCCGGGACTCTGGTAGAAGGGCTGGATCTTTGGGCACCTTTCTGACAAAGGAAAGTGATATCAAAGAATTCTCTCATGGGGCCTTTGAGATAGCTCAGAAGGTAAAGGTATTTGCCTCTAAGCCTGACTACCCAAGGAGTCCTGAACCCACATAGTGGAAGAAGAGAACTTACTCCCCTCCTGTTCCATAAGCGACCACCCTGGCATAAGGTCCTGGCACAAGTCCCTCCAACATACAAAGTAAGAAGTGTGTGTGTGTGTTGGGGGGTGGTGCTGATTGGCTGTCCAGGTCCTCAGAAGTGTGTGTGGGGGAGCTGATTGACTGTCATGGTCCTCAGAAGTGTGTGTGTGGGGAGCTGATTGGCTGCCATGGTCCTCAGAAGTGTGTGTGTGTGTTGGGGGAAGCTGATTGGCTGTCATGGTCCTCAGAAGTGTGTGTGTGTGGGGTGGGGAGCTGATTGGCTGTCATGGTCCTCAGAAGTGTGTGTGTTGGGGGAGCTGATTAACTGTCATGGTTCTCAGAAGTGTGGGTGGGTGCTGATTGGCTGGCGTGGTTCTCTTCCTACTAAGGAACACTGTGTCACTGCACCCCCACTGTTGTCGCAAGTCCAATACTGGCACCAATGGATGGAGACCCAGGAGCAAGAGATGGGGACGGTGCTTCACTCAGTGTCCTTGAACACTTCTAGTAGTTTAAGAGACAAGGGCACTAGAGATGGATCTGCCACTGAACCCACCCCACCCCCAGGCGGATACCGACAGGCTGGGAAGTTTGCACCTACCTCGGTGCTTCTGTAGCCTGGTGTGGACTCCTCTTGGCCTCTTCCCACCGTGGGTAGACCTGCTGCCTCTGCTACTCCCCTTGGGATCCTAAATCCATTAAGGAGTCCAGATCTGTCTTCATCATCCAGGATTATCTGGGATTTAACTAATTAAAGTTTCCCCCTCTCATTATTTTCAGGGAAGGTTTCCAGACCCTCTCTGTTGCCAACTACAAACGTGACAAGCCACTGCGTCTTCAGTTTGCCCAGTTTAGGTGCACTGCAGCCTTTCACAGAACCAGGCTGGGGCTTTCCTAACTAGAGTTGGTCCACAGACACTGCTGCTGGCCTGGCTGCTGTTCAAAGTCTCAGATATAACAGGAGTGGGCTAGCGCATGGATCGCTCATATTTGCTCCTCTGCCCCTTGTTAAACTTAAGTGTTGTTAGAGCCCTGCATATTGGCTCATGCCTGTAATTCCCATACTTGGGATACTGAGACAGGAAAATCACCACTCAGTGGAAGCCAACAGGTCACCTGTGCTACAGAGTAAAAACTTATCTCAAAACAAAACCAATCAAGCCAAAAAAAAAAAAGAGTTGTAAGAAAGCTGTTTTTTCTGTTCCTACCCTTTCCTTGGTCAGTCTGCCTGCCCAGCTCCTAGTTCCCCTGCCCCTCAGCTTCATATCTTTTCCTTGGATTCTCTTGACTCTTGAGTCCACCTTTTCAGCTAGCCATATGTGACAAGAATTAGCAGGTTCTGAAAAATCCTGGATCACAGAACACCAGAAGTGGATTATGCATCCTCTGTTCTTCCATAAACACAGGGCTGTGCTCTCTACTCTGTCTCTGCAAGGTCCTAGTAGAAGTTTCCAGTATTCAGTAATGACCTTATTCCACATTGCTTTCTCCTTCTCAGATTGTTGGTGTCCCACTCAGACTCCATTCTTGGGCCCTTGCACTAGGCCAGACCCAGATGCTGAGATAAATATGGACTACTAACTTTTTACCCTGACTCGATGGGGGAAATCTTTGTTCTGTAGATAGAAAACCCTTAAACCCACAAAACAGAGTCTCGGCACTGATCTACTAAGAGTGTCACTGAGGCCACACACTTGTCTCAAGGAGGACAATTGTAGTGTCTGTTTCCAGTCCCTCCCCATTTGTGGGTACGGCAATAGCAGCTCTGCAGGGCTCCTTCTCTAATATCCCTCTGTCCTGAGATCCTACCCTCCCATGAATCTGGACTCAGACACTGTCTCCAGCTTTGTATCTAGGGACCCTGTCTTCAAGCACTTCCTGTCTGTCTTCCCTGAAGACACTGTGTTCCCTGAAGTCATCTTCAGATTGATATCTCCCAGAATGCCTGACTGAGCATCCACACCTGGGCATCCCTATCCTTCATGGTGGAGCACAGTACCATCTCCCTAACAAGAATTTTCAGATTTGTCTCCAGCCTGGGACATACTCTTGAAGCCTTGTCTCTATTTTACCGGCACGTTAGAAAAGTGCTGATAGCCCAGCCAGAGCTGGATTCAGTATCCTCCCTCCAGTCCACCTCTCCTCCACATGCCTGTAAAATAGAGACAGGCTTCAAGAGTATGTCCCATGCCGAAAGTTCTTGTTGGGGAGATGGTACTGCGCTGTGAGCTTCTTTGTGGGAACGCAGATCTAGACTGTCTCCAAGCTCTGGAACAGGGACCAGTGCTGAGCTGGTAGTGCTATCGGTGCCTGTATTCTACAGCTGTTTCCTCTGAACTAAAACTGGGGAAACTTAAAAGGAACAGGAAGCTCACAAAACTCAGAAAGACACAAGGTTTTTAAGTTGGATGAGTCTTCATGAGTTTTTGATATGTAATTTTTTCTTTTTTTAAATGATTTTGACTGGTTATTAATATTAGTGGTAGTAATCAAGTTGTGAGAATGATTAGTGTGGTGGATAAAGGGTCTGAGGAAAACATAATTGAGAAATTTAAACTGTTTTCATCATTTTGTCATAATAGTGATTGACTAGAAAGACTTGCTAAGAAGCTATAGGAGGTTGCATTAGTTCAGGGTTTTTTGGATTTTGATAATCAAGTTAATGGAAGAAGAATTAGTGATGGTAAAATGATGTCTAGCATTGTAGGAGGTTAAGGTTTTGTACGTAATCAGTTCTGTATGTATTGGAGACTTTGACTAGGAGGGCTAATCTTACTGCTGCCTCATATGCTAACACTAAAATAGTAATAGGGATTGGCATTGAGATTATGGAGTTAGAATTTTAAGTGGCTATTGAAACTATAATAAATAGGGTAAGTATTATACCTTCTAGGCATAGGAGGGTTGATATAAGGTGAGAACAGAATATAAGAGTACCTAGAAGTGATAAAGTGTAAGGTTAAGGAGGGCAGATGTCATATTAGTAATTATGAATATAATCATAATCTAACGAGTCGAAATCATTTGTTTTTGTTTTTGGTTTTTCGAGGCAGGGTTTCTCTGTATAGCCCTGGCTGTCCTGGAACTCACTCTGTAGACCAGGCTGGCCTCGAACTCAGAAATCTGCCTGCCTCTGCCTCCCAAGTGCTGGGATTAAAGGTGTGCGCCACCACTGCCCGGCTTGAAATCATTAATTTTAATTAAATTAATTACCAATTATTCTGTTCATTCTAATTCTTTTTGTATTCATCCATAGGTTAGCCCTAGATATTAAATAGTGACTCGGGTAAAGGCTGAAATTATTGTTGTAATAGTATTGGTTGTCTGGACTGCTCACGGTAGGGGAAGTAAAAATGCAATTTCTAGGTCAAATAGTAGAAATGCAATAGCTACTAGGAAAAATTTTATTGGAAAAGGTAGACGCGCGGAGCTTGTAGAATCAAACCCACATTCATATGGATTTGTTTTTCCTGAATATAGGTTTATTTGGGAGAGTCAGAATGTGACCAAGATTAAAATAAAAGATAGTAAGCTGTTAATTAGGATAATAGCAAAAAAATTGATTATTCTGAAATTTACCAGAATCTACTAATTGGAGGTCAGTTACATTTATTATACTAAGAGAGTAAGATCCTCATCGATAGATGAGAACGTATAGGAAAAATCAGACGTATAGGAAAAATCAGACGTATAGGAAAAATCAGACGTATAGGAAAAATCAGACTCCATCTACAAAGTGTCAGTGTCAGGCCGCTGCTTCAAACCCTAAATGGTGTTTGGATGTAAAGGGAAATTTTGGTTGTTGTAGGAGGTGTACAATAAGGAATGTAGATTCAATAATTACATGGAGGCCACGAAATCCTGTTGCTATAAAGAATGTAGATCCATAAATTCCGTCTGAGATAGAGAATGGTGTTCTGAAATATTCTGAGGCTTGTAGGACAGCGAAATAAAGTCCCAACATAATAGTAATGTGTGAGGCTTGATTTATGTGATTTCGTTTTCCTTCTATTAAGCTGTGATGGGCTCATGTAATTGAGACACCTGATGGCAGAAATACTGATGTATTTAGAAGTGGAACTTCTAGTGGACTGAGTGGTGTGATTCCTGTTGGTCGTCAGCAGCCTCCATGGTCATGTGCTGGTACTAGACTGGAATGATAAAATGCTCAGAAAAAAAAAACAGCGAAGAAAAATACTTTGGAAACAATAAATAAGATTATTCCATATCAAAGTCCTTTTTGTACAATAGGAGTATGGTGACCTTGGTATGTTCCTTCGCAAATGATATCTCGTCATCATTGATGTATTGTAAGGATATTTGCTAGCAGACCTATAGATAATAGTGTGATGGGATTGTAGTGAAATCATATTACTAGGCCAGATGTTAGTAAAAGGGCTGAAAAGTCTCCTGTTAATGGTCATGGGCTTGGATTAACTATGTGATATGCATGGGTTTGATGGGTCATCATATTTTATCATGTAGATATAGGCTTACTAAGAGAGTAAATACGTAGGCTTGAATTAGGGTTACAGAAAATTCTAGTACTGTAGGTAGAAGTAAAATGATAAGTGTAATAGTGACAGATAGAGGGCTGATATTTATTAGTACTAATTAAGTGTATTAATAGGTGGCCTGCTGTTTTATATATGTGTGTTTGTATATATATATGCTGTTAATTAAACTGCTGGTGTTATAGGTTCAATAAATAATCTAATTGTTTCAATAATAATTAGTATAGGAATTAGTGAAATGGGAGTTCCTTGTGGAAGGAAATGAGCTAGTGAACTTTTTAGTTTGTGTCAAAACCCTAAAATTACAGCTCCTGCTCATAATGGAATTGCTATGCTTAGGTTTATAGATAATTGAGTGATAGGTATAAATGTATGTGGGAGAAGTCCTAGTAGGTTTGTGGATCCAATAAATACAATTAAGGATACAATTGTTAGTGCTCAAGTTCTTCCTTTTGGTGTGTGAATTAGTATTATTTGTTTAATAATAAGTTTAATGAGTCAATGTTGAGATGAATGAAGACGATTGCTGATTAAGCGTTCTGATAATGGGAACAGGATTGATGGGAATATAATGATGATTATGACAATTGGTAAACCTATTACTGCAGGGATAATGAAAGAGGCAAATAGATTTTCATTCATTTTGATTCTCAGGGGTGTTTTGTTTTTAGTGTTAGAATTTTCGGTGATGGGGATGCTGGATAAGCTTGTGAAGAAATTTTTAATTGAAATAAAATAAGTAGAGTAACTATTGATGAAACAATAGTAATAAATCATGTGGATGTGTCTAGTTGTGGCATGTCACTATGGAGATTTAAGGTCTCTAACTTTAACTTAAAAGGATAATGCTCTAAGCTTCACAGTGAATTTAAATTATTGAAGCTGATCAATTTTCAAAATATTTTAGTGGTACTATTTCAAGTACAATAGGTATAAAACTATGATTAGATCTGCAAATTTCAGAGCATTGGTCGTAAAATAATCCTGGCTGGTTTGATGTTACTGTGGCCTGGTTTAGGTATCCTGGAATTGCATCAGTTTTTAATCCTAGGGAGGGCACAGCTCATGAATGAAGTACATCTTCAGATGAAATTAGTATACAAATTGGAAGTTCTATTGGTAAGACACCTTGATTGGTAAGTCCACTCTGCTGCTTTGGAGTTATCTGTGATCAGATTCTCTAAGCAATCACAACAAACTCATTTGTTTACCAAGCTAGACTTGGGTGGAATTCTTTTATTGGTCTGTAGTCATTACCATTTTTTCTTGTCTTCCCAGAAAAGTTCATGAAACAACCTGACACAGAGTGAACAAGTCCTGGGTGGATTGCCATGAACTGCAGGCTGTTACCTGATCCACTTTCCTTGGAGAACTTCAACTTCTCTTCATTTACTATTCTGCTTCCCAAATCTGAGCCTACTCCCAAAGACCGGAGACCTCAGAGAGCATTGCTTCCTGTCTTTGGTGGTATCTCAAATACTCAGGAGGGTAGAAAAAAAAAAGACTCAATAAAACTTTCACAGACCAGCTCCGGAGTGGTTTCCCCAATGGCAGAGGTAGATCATTGGGTGTCCTCATTGGCACTGACATGTTGGCTCCAAGTAACCATCCTAATAGTCTACTTTTGTCCAGGTTGAAGTTTTGTTTAAAAAGGTCACAAGGGTGGCAGCCGAGGCTGGGTGGGTTCCAAGAGTGGTTGTAGTCAGACTTTGGCAGGATCCAATGCCAACAGAGACTAGACTGTGCATTTATCAGTCCAAGCAAAGGGCAGCAGCAAGCAGGTTTAACTTACTGTAACTCGTTTTCTCCCAGCACTCTAACCAGACAGACCCAAATCACCTAAGGAAAGCCTCCTTAAGGAGGAGGGCAGAGGATAGCCCTTCCTGAGCATAGCAAAGATGCTATGTTCTTAGAAGACCTACCCAAAGAGAGGAAACAGCATCCCAGACACATTCCATTCCCACAGCTACAGTGCTAGTCAAGCCTCTCACATGCCCAAGGGGAAAGTGTTCTGAATTGTTTTGTCTTTGGTCCCATGGCCCAAGGACACACCTTTCGTCACACACTTCTAGGGCTTCTTTGTTGCTCTTCATCTGATGTTTCCTATCTTTCATTGTTTTAAAAAATATCGACTTGGGGCTAGTGAGAAGGCTCGTCGGCTAAGAGTGTATACTATTCTCACAAGGGACCTGAGGTCATCCCTACACTCATGTCCTGATGTCCTGTGGATCACAACTTCCTAGAACTCCAGCACCAGGATAGCCAATGCCTTTGGCCTCCTAAGGCCCCAGGATTTCCAGATTTCCATGCACAAACTACATGTGAGCGCGCTCACACACACACACACACACACACACACACACACACACACATCAAAATAGGTCATATTCTGGATTGTAAAACACACTTTAACAAATTTAAAGGAATAGAAATTATACAAAGGACCAGCTACAGAACTCTTGAGCATATTCTATATCTACAGAGACCCTTGCTCACCTATGTTCACAATCGCTATGATAGTGAAAATGTGGTGAATATACATAATAGAATGTTATTTAGCTGTAAAGAAAAGTGAAATTGTAGAGTCTTCAGGTAAATGGATAGAACTTCAAAAAACAAGCAAAGCCATCTGAGTGAGGTAGTTCAGAGCCAAAAAGACAAATGTCAAATGTTCTTTCTCTGAATCATAGCTTTCAATCTTCTAGACTTGTGTGTCTACATTGGAATACCTGTAGAAGCCAAAACCTTAAATCATGGTAGAAGAGGTGATAAGGAAAGGGACCTAGTAGAAACAGACTGGAGATAGATAAAAGGGAATAATTGGGGAATTTGAGCAAAGGGCAGAGTTAGAAACATGTTTGGAAAGTCTGTATAGAAACCTACTGTGGGTTGGAGAGAAGGCTCAGTGGTTAAGAGCACTGACTGCTCTTCTGAAGGTCCTGAGTTCAAATCCCAGCAACCACATGGTAGCTCACAACCATCCGTAAAGAGATCTGACGCCCTCTTCTGGAGTGTCTGAAGACAGCTACAGTGTACTTACATATAATAATAAGTAAATCTTTAAAAAAAAAAAGGAAACCTACTGTCTATTCTATGAGAGACGCAAATGGCAAGGTGACAAGACAAACTACAAACTTGGAGACAATATGAAAAAAGCACATGTCTGCTTAAAAACTTTTACCAAATACAAGGAAATAACTTTAAAGGCAGTTTGATCATTTATTTCAAAACTACACACGATCTTATCATATGATATGGCGATCATACTTTTTGGTATTTACACCAAACACTGTGTTGGTAATCATGCTCTCACAATAGGACTGCTCCCAGCAGGCGTTTTAATAACATCCCAGTGCTGTATGTAATCAACCTGATCCATCCACCGAGAAACATACAAACTGTATTACATACAGACGGTGGAATATTGTTCCGTTATTAAAATAATGAAAAGAGCCAGGCACGGTGGCACAGTCTTTAATCCCAGCACTTGGAAGGCAGAGGCAAGTAGATCTCTATGAGTTCAAGACCAGCCTGGTCTACAAAGTGAGTTCCAGGACTAAAGTCAGGGCTACACAGAGAAACCCTGTCTCAGGGAAAAAAAAAATCAAAGCAGTCTGGTCTCCATAGAGAATTCCAGGACAGCCAGAGCTACATAGAAAGACCCTGAAAAAAAAGAAATGAAAATATAAAGACAGGGAGAAATCCTAAATGCCTATTACTCAGTAGAGGAAAACAATCTGAAAAGGCCACGCACTGTGTGACTCCACATATGACATTCTGGAGAAGGCAAAGATAGGGAGACACTCAAAAGATCACCACTGGCTGTCAGGGGATGAGTAGGAAGCAGAGACAAACAGGCAGCATATGGGGACATTCTGCAGTGAAGCCATTGTCATACTTCAGTGATAACTCAATGACATCATACAGTTGTCCAGTCTTAGAATCTATAATCAAATGAACCCCTAAATCGTGGGCTTGGTTCCTAACAAATGGCCCAACACAGATTTATTTATTATAGGGAATACATATAATTATGAAAGATATTAATGACAAGAAGTCTGAAGGGGGTTTAGCGTGTATATATTGGGAACTCTCTGTACTTTCTGTTCACTTTCTTAAAATAAAAAAGGCAAAGTGTGGTTCCCTAAGCTGCCAAGGACCACAAGGAAGAGCCTGCTCTCAGGTCCTCACCACCCTGGTTTTCACCTTAAGTTTTGGTCTTGGAAATCCCCCTTAAATGTTGCAAGAAAAATGGTGAGTTTAAAAAGAATGTTTATCCAGCATTTCTGGGGGGGGTCTATTTAATCCATTCACAATTATTTTTAAAAAGAATGTCAAGGGGCTAGAACTGATTTATACAGCACTTGCCATGCTTGCATGAGGCCCTGGGCTCCGTATCCAGCACTGCATAAAGCATGCATAGAAGTACACACTGTACCCGCATCACCCTGGGGATGCAGGCAAGAGGATCAGGAGTGCAGAGTCATTCTTGGCTGCCTGTGTTACATAAGACCTTGTCTAAAAAAGAAGTAAAACAGATAATTTTCTTCACATAAAATTGTCAAGGTGTCTCTGTTTGGAAGTGTCAGAACCAACTGGAACTGATTTAAGGAAACTAGCTGGTGGGATGAGACAGCAAACATGATGCATGGAATGATGAGGTGCAGCTGGGCCTGAAGAAACAATTTTGAGACTTTTCTCCCTCTGGATCTACCTCTGAGTGCTCCAATTCTCCATCATGTTGTGTATTGCAAGCATTGAGTGCGTTGTATCTACTCATCAATTCTGGGGCTCCTGTCTGTGTAGGATATGATGAAACTGTCCTGAAGGGAGCAGGCAGATTGGTTCAAAGCTGTGCATCTGTCAGCCACTATCTCCAGCTACTACAACCAGAACCCAATAAGAAACATGTGGAGGAATGGGGGAGGGGCAAAATGGAAGGCTTTGCCTGTGGAGGTAGAGGCTCTGGGGCAGGCATAAGTGTAGAGTCGAAAGCAGGGTGGCTGGACCAGTCCTCTACTGATCATCTCTGTTCTGGCTTTTCTTTCAGAGATACAAGGTGGGATGCCTGGATGTGTTGGGGCAAGGGACATTTCAGTCAGCAAAAGAGGGACATCTCCTATAAGAGAACAAAAAGAAAGGAAGGGGATTGGTGGGCTACCTAGTTTAAAAAAAAATGTTCACAGCATGTGAAGCCAGGTGTCGCATCTTAAAGAAACAGGCAAGGAAACATCACAGAGCTGTCCTGAAACGAGAAAGAACCTGAAAGAAATTATGCCATGGTAGAGTCCATATCCACTTTCTCTTTCCCTGTTTATTACTAGTACTAACTTCTCTGACTCCCTCCGATAATGAGACCAGAGCTCATCTTCTCCTTCCCTACTCATGAGACCATTGCCTACTGCCTTCTTTCCTGATGCTTGGAGCAGGGTAGAGCAGGCTCAAAAAAATTGTCCAAGCAAATGGTCCCAAGAAACAAGCTGGAGTAGCCATTCTAATGTCCAATAAAATAAACTTTCAATCAAAAGTAATCAAAAGAGATGGGAAATCTTACTCATACCCATCATAGGAAAAATACACCAATATGAACTCTCAATTCAAAACATGTATGCCCCAAATGCAAGGGCACCCACAATTGTAAAAGAAACATTACTAAAGCTCAAAACACATATTTAACATTAAATAATAATAGTGGGAGACTTCAACACCCCACTCTCACCAGTGGAAACAGAAACTAAATAGAGACATAGTGAAACTAACAGAAGTTATGAACCAAATGGATTTAACAGATATTTACAGAACATTTCACCCCCCCCCAAAAAAAAAGAATATACCTTCTTCTCAGCACCTCATGGTAACTTCTCCAAACCTGACCATATAATCAGACAGAAAACAGGCCTCAACAGATACAAGAAGATTTAAATAATCCCATGCATTCTATCAGATCACCACAGACTAAGGCTGGTCTTCAAAAACAACAGAAAGCCCACATATTCACGGAAACTGAGTAACTCTCTACTCAATGATAACTTTGTCAGGGAAGAAATAAAGAAAGAAATTAAAGACCTTCTGGAATTTAACAAAAATGAAGGCACAGCATTCCCAAACTTATGGAACACAATGAAAGCAGTGCTAAGAGGAAAACTCATAGCACTGAGTACCTTCATAAAGAAATTGCAGAGATCCTACACTAGAAACTTAACAACACATCTGAAAGCTCTAGAACAAAAAGAAGCAAATACACCCAAGAGGAGTAGATGGCAGGAAATAATCAAACTCAGGGCTGAAATCAACCAATTAGAAACAAAGAGAGCTATACAAAGAATCAACAAAACTAAGAGCAGGTTCTTTGAGAAAATCAACAAGATAAATAAACTTTTAGCCAAACTAACTAAAGGACACAGAGACCGTATCCAAATTAAGAAAATCAGAAATGAAAAGGGAAACATAATAACAGAAACTGAGGAAATTTTAAAAAATCATCAGATCCTACTACAAAAACCTATACTCAACAAAACTGGAACATCTAGAAAAATGGATGATTTTCTAGACAGATACCAGGTACCAGATAAACCATCTAAACAGTTCCATAAACCCTAAGGAAATAGAAGCAGTCATTATAAGTCTCCCAACCAGAAAAAGCCCAGGGGCAGATGGTTTAGTGCAGAATTCTATCAGAACAATACTTCTCAAACTATTCCACAAAATAGAAACAGGATACTACCTAATTTGTTCTATGAAGCCACATATACGCTGATACCTAAGCCACACAAAGACCCACCAAAGAAAGAGAACTTCAGACCAATCTCACTTATGAATATCAATGCAAAAAATACTCTAGGAAACAGAATCCAGGAACAGATCAAAACCATCATTCACTACAATCAAGTAGGCTTCATTCCAGGGATGCAGGGATGGTTCAATATATGAAAATCCACCAACATAATCTACTTTATAAACAAACACAAAGAAAAAAAATCACATGATCATCTCATTAGATGCTGAAAAGCATTTGACAAAATATAACATCTCTTCATGTTAAAAGTCTTAGAAAGATCGGAGATTCAAGGCACATACCTAAACATAAAAAAAGCAATATACAACAAACCAACAGCCAACATAAAATTAAATAAAGAGAAACTTGAAACAATCCAACTAAAATTAAAGATAAGACAAGACTGCCAATGAACTATTCAATATAGCGTAGCTAGAGCAATTAGACAACAAAAAGAGGTCAAAGGGATACAAATTGGAAAGGAAGAAGTCAAGATATCACTATTTGCAGATGATATTGTAGTAGACATAAGTGACCCCAAAAATTCTACCAGAGAACATCTACTCCTGATAAACAACTTCAGCAAAGTGGCTGGATATAAAATCAACTCAAACAAGTAGCCCTTCTCTACACAAAGGATAAATGGGCTGAGAAAGATGGGGAGGGGGACAACAGTTGAAATATAAATAAATAAAATAATTAATAAAAAAATATCAAAAAAAAATCAATGCATTTTCAAATGGCATTGGGAGCCAGGGGTGGTGGTGATACACACCTATCATCTCAGCAGTTACAAAGCAAAGGCTGGAGCCCTGAGAGAAGTCTGATGCCAGCCTCTAAAACATTATCATCTGGATAATAATTATTATTGTTCAGTTGAACAATGTGTCACAAGTAAAATTCAAAGAGACATTAGATCAAGAGCTCCTGCTTTTATTGAACAAATGCACCTTTTTGATTCCGTTTCTTTAATTGTACCTCCATGTTTTGTCCACATCCTCTTTAAGGTCCTTGAGCATATTCGTGACTGCTATTTTGAAGTCCTTGTCTTATGGCCAGATAAATTGCATTTTTTTTTGAGGGTGTGTTGGAATATGGCTGTTGTCTTCTGGAAGAGGCGCGATTGTCTTTGCTGTTCATGTTTATGTTTTTGTGCTGGTATCTCAGCATCTGTAGTTAAGATCATTGAGGTGTTTCTTGGTATAGATACCTGGCCTTGTCTTTGTTGGTGGGTATTTTGTTCTTTGGCTGCTGTTGCCCGTTCTGGGTCCCAGGCAGGTCTGGTGACTGTGGGGTCCCTGGTAGAGAGTGCTTAGGTGGGTCAGTGATGGGTGACACAAAGGAATGGAGATGGACTAGAAGGGAAAGTTGAGAGGGTCTGTAAGAAAGAGCTAAGGGGATGAAGGTGGAATAGGAGGAGGGTTTCCTGCAAGCAGGTTGCAGCAGGACTAAGTCTGCAGAGACTGGAGTGAAAGAGCTAGGGGCATCCTAGCTCCTTGAAATAGACGTTTAGAGTTAGGTGCACATGTTCGGCTGTGCGTTGCTAGACTGACGGTTGTCAGACTCCTTTAATCTTTCTTTTCATTGTTCATGTGTGTGATGTTAAGATCTCATATCAATGAAGTGAATGAATCTGGACAATCTGGACGTAGCTTCTTTCAGAGAGTGTCACTTGCATAGCTGCGTCTTTGTATACATGTGTGTCCATGGGCACATATGTGTACATGTGCATTTTCACATAGAAGCTAGAGGTCAAACGCAGGTGTTGATCTTCAACACCTTGTTTTTGAGATAGGGTCGGTCCTTCTCTGGCCTAAGGCTTGAAGATTAGGGTTAATTGATGAATGCTAAGTTTCCCACACAGTAATAATAATAATAATGAAGAAGAAGAAGAAGAAGAAGAAGAAGAAGAAGAAGAAGAAGAAGAAGAAGAAGAAGAAGAAGAAAGAAAGAAAGAAGGAAGAAAGAAAGAAAGAAAAGAAAGGAAGAAAGAGAAAAAGAAAGAAAGAGAAAGAAAGAAAGAAAACTTGAAATGCAAGTTTTAGTAAGTTCCTAAAAATTAACATTCCATTTTATTTATTCATTTTGTGTGTCAGGAAGGGGTCTGTGCTCATGCCCCAGTGTGCTCATGGAGGTCTGAGGACAAGCTTCAGGAGTCAGTTGGTTCTCTCCTGCTACCGCGTGGGAGTCCTGGGGAATGAACTTAGGTCATCTGGTTGGTGACATTCCCCGCACGTCATCTTGCGAGCCCTTAATCAGCCTTTAAAGCCTGAATCAGTGTTGAGAGTTGTTCATTTTGAGAATGTGCAGCATCGAGACTTTTCTCAGACCCATCTGACTGCTGATCATACCTGCCTTTCCTGGCTTTAGAGGGCCCTGCTTCATTAACATGTCTAAGCTCTGTTAGACATACTGTTTATAGAATGAAACAAAAGAACCAAAAATGAAGGGATTTTAAAAAGATGGACATTAGAAGTGTTCCTGCAGGTCTGAACAAAACATGATATAGTCAATCTGCTTCTAGTTTTATGTGCCATCTTGCAGCGCCTGGTGAGTAACATCATGTTGGATGAACAGGGGGCAGAAACCTATGTCTGCACACGCATGGGAATTGACTAACCGGTGACGTATCTGGTAGATTTATCAAAGCTTTCCACAGATAAGCAAGGGAACTAATCCTGCTAAATGAAGCTGTATTTCTCATGAAATTGGTTCCTACACTGTGCCCTAGGAAGATGTTTATCCTGCACGTGGATACACCTTATGTTGATCTTGCCTCATACTGTGAAGCTAATGGCTCCTGTTTAAGAGAATTAACTGTGAAACATACCACTACTCCAGCCCCGGTGTCACAGATTCAAAAGTCATTTATAATGAACAGCCTCCACCTTTTTTGGGGGGGGGGGACTAGAAAATTAGATCAAAAACCTCACGCATGCTGAGCAATGCTTCAAAAACTGACCTACACTCCCAGAGCCCCCATCTCATTTTAAAAATGTCTTATAGATTTCCAATATTCTTTCCACAAAAGTCCGTGATAACATTCTCCCATCAGCAAAAATGGCCATTAATGAATACGTGAGAGAGAGGGCTGGAGATTTGGCTAAGTGGTAGACTGTATGCTTAGCTATCATGGGTTCCTGTCTCTAACACCAAAGGAAAAGTAAATAAATAATAAACTGGAAACTTAGTGCCAATATGTTCTCCTCATGTTGCTCCATTGGTTGTTCTCCCAAGTATATTGGCCATAGCTACATAAAGGAAGTACTCTTAGAATTTCCTTCTGGAAGGCTGGGAGACGGCTCAGGAGTTAAGAGCTCTTGCTCTTCTCCCGAAGGACCCCTAGTTCAGTTCCCAGCACCAAGTTGGGCAGTCACAACCACCTGTAACTTCAACTTCAGAGATTCTAAAACCCCTTTCTGACCTCAATAGGTACCTGCATACATACAACATATCCAGAGAGAGACATGCACACACTTACATAAATAAAACTCTATCTTTAGAACTTCCTCGTGGCCTGTGAACCTACAGCAGCTCATGAGAGTGACTGAGCTTTGGAGCATCGCACTTCCAATGCCTTCCAGCTACTGCCGAAGGGTGGGTATGCCATTAAAGCCTCCTCTTTGAAAGGAAAAGGGAGCTAGAAACAGAGGAAAGCAGGAAGGGCGAGGCCCAGGGCCACCTGTCCAGGATGCAGCTTCTGCCAGGTCTTCTTTTATTTATTAAATCATTAAAAATTATTTAATATGATTTTATATGTATGAATGTTTTGTCTGGATGTATATGTGTGTGCCAGCTGTGTGGACGGCTCCCATGGAGGTCAGAAGAGAGTACCTGCTATAACTGGAGTCACGGGCAGTTGTAAACTGCCTTGTGGGTTACTGGGAACGGAACCCAGGTGTTCTGCAAAAGCTCTTACGCTCAGTACGCTCTTAATCACAGAGCCACCTCTCCAGTCTCTTAGGCGAAGCTGGTCAAGAGAGGTATTCAGAGTTCCGAAGCAAGCCTGTCCCGGCTGGTGTCCTGGGGCCAATGTGTGATTATTTAGGATCTGGCTTAAGTTTTATGTTGTTCATTTTGTTTTTCACTTAGCAGCTTTGTGTTAATAGAAAGTCCACTCACTGAAGGATTTGCCTGGGATTTCTGTAATAAAATAGAAGGATTTGCAACAAATGCTGAAAGAACCTTCAGCAGAAGTGGTATTTTCCAAGCGATTATAAAGCCTGGAACATATTGTCATCCCAGGGCTATGGGCCTAGCTTCCTCACTGAAAGGCAGTAACAGATGTCCCCTGTTAATGTCCAGTGATTAAATGTCACTCTGAGCCCCTTCCTGTCTACACAACCTGTCTTGCTTTCTGTTAGTCATAGCGGTGCTGTTGCCTACAAAACTCGCCTTTCCTGAAAACCATGGGCCTTCTCCAGATGTGAGCTTTGTGTCCACAGCAGCCATGCCTTGCTTTATCCTGCTTTCATCCCAGAAGACACCTAAAGACAATGAGACCCATGCCAACTGGGAAGTACAGCCTTCCTTCGAGAGTATGTCCTGTGCAGAGGGCTGTACTAGCAAGATATGCAAAGGAAGAAACAGCCATGACGATGTTAGAGATGCTGGCATCATGGTCTCCTCTGGACTTTATCTCAGGGGAAGAATTAAATAGAAGTTAGTACTTTGATGGCAGTTCATTGTCATAACAGGCAAAAAACAAAACAAAACAAACCTGAAACAATCTTGGAAGCCCTCAAATGTTGATCCATTCACTGGATTGGATAAGATGTGGTCATTTGGTAAACACTAGGCTAAATGTGGCCAACTGACCCACAATTTTTCTTCCCTCATATTCTCACCAAAATTAAATAGAGAAAACATAATAAAATAAAATGAAATGAAATTTAAAAGCAGAGAAAATGGGACAGGGGTAAAAAACCAACCAAAACAGTGTTGCCCAGAGGTTGGAAGAGGGTGTCAGATCCCCTGAAATGAGAGTTATGCATGGTTGTGAGTCACCATGCAGGTCCTGAGAACTAAACCCCAGTCCTCTGCAAGAGAAACCAAGATTTCAGCCACTAGCCATCTTTCCAGGTCCTTAAAACAAACTTTTGAAAGATGAAAAGAGAAAACCCTTCAAATCAGTGTATGAAAATGAGTTGTCATTTCCACAGGGTCTTCATTAAGGTGGGCAGGTTTCCCTCAGAAAGTCTGAAAGTTAAAAGATGAGTTGAGGTGATTGGTGTGCTGGAAAGAATTCTGCCAACTGAGAATCTTACAGCGATGTTCTGTTTTGAAAGCACAGAAGACTGCCTCCAGACAGACCAAAGCTGAGGCAATTCATTGGCACCAGACCTCATCTGCAACAAATGCCCACAGTCATGAAGGGCAAGGTGGAGAGATGCAAGACAATAAACCAACTTCATATGAAAAAAATGGGGATTTCAATAAAGGCCAATGTAGCTTTAAAGGTTAAAATTACCTTAGTGACAGTTTCTAACTCTTCTATATGATTTTTTAAAAACCTACTATGTATTTTGCTTTTAGATAGATTGACCCCAAGCTCACAGTCCTGCCTCAGTTTCTTGCTTCCACAGTGCTGGGATTGCAAGCATGTACCATCATAACCAGCTCGAGACAAAAAGGAATCTTTTAAAATTATTGGTCTGAAAGATACTGCTATTATAACTTGGTTTCTAACTCCACATTCTTCTTTTTACATAATTTAAGAGAAATATTCATTTAAAGGGCATGCTGTATTGTGAAAACATCTTTTTGTAGCATCAACAGCTGACAACAAAGGGTACAAGCCTGGAAAGGGTACATTTTTGTACTGTTATTTTCCTGTCCACCTTTCTGAGTAACGTTTTCTTCTCATATATTGAAATTGAGGCCGATTAAATTCAAATTACAGTACTAAAACTTGGGTATGAGGGCTGGAGATACGGCTTAGCAATTAAGAGCATTTGTTGCTCTTGTAGGGGACCCAAGGTCAATTTCCAGCACCCACATGGTGGCTCAAAGTCATCCATTCCTCCTGTTCCAGGGAACCTGACCCTCTTCTGACCTCCAAGGGCACCGGGGATGCATATGGTGCACATATATACATATATGCAGGCAAAACATGCACATATATAAAATAAGCAAGCAAGGAAACAAACACCTTAGGTATGCTAAATATAGTCCTCAATGGTAACCACAGATGAAATATCTATATAAAAACAAAATTCCTGTATGATCTAGCAGTCCCACATGTTGGTATATATTCAAAGAGAATGAAGTTGGTACCTCAGAGATGTCTCATGCGCATTACAGTATGTATGTGTATGTGTTTTGTGTGTGTGTGTGTGTGTGTGTGTGTGTGTGTGTGTGTGTGATCACTGGTGAGTGGATGGATAAAGGAAACAGAATATATGCCCTCACTGGAGTCATATACAACATTTCAGCCAGTGACAAACTGCATATATCATATGTCACATAAATTATGTCATGAGGGTCACCCCTGGACCACCATGAGGTTGAGTAACTTTTTCTTCTCTTCCATCTGTCTTTTAGGGGCTTCCTCTAGTTCTTGGGGCTTATTCACTTTTTTTTTCTTTTTGTTTTTGTTTGGTTGGTTTTGTTCTTGAGACAGGGTCTCTCTAGGTAGCTCTTGATGTCCTGTAACTCAGAGATCCATCTTCCTCTGCCTTCCAAGTGCTGGGATCAAAGGCATGCAATACCACACTCCAACTTTGTCTCTCTAAAGTTTCCTTCCCCACCCTGCGGCTGCTTGACCATGCTTAACTCAAACCAGCATGACTCTCTCTCTCCCTCTAAAACTTATTACCCATGGATCTATAATATTCTTCTCTCCAAAACAAAAGACTATGTCACCATTAAATAAAATCCATGATCGTTGGCCAAACTCTGGCTTATAAATAGAACCAAGTATATAAATTTATTTTGTGGCAAGGGAGGGATTTGACTATAGACCAAATACTAGATCACAATCTAGTATATGTGCCCATAGAGAGCGGTTTTGGAGTTCTATAGAATGTTTTCATCCTTTGGAAATGTATACTGAAGCATTTGAGTGAGATGTCATGATGTCTGCCGCATGTTTCAAATAAAAGAAGTACAAATATTGAAAGATGAGAGCAAATGGTGAATTCAAGTGGTTGTTTTTATAAATTCTCATTTTATGAGTCTCGGTGTTTCAGGAAGTTTGAAGCGAGAGGACAGAGCAAATATAAGACTGATCTCTCTCAGTTGCTAGAAACAAGCAGAGGTTGGTCTCTTGTTTCTGGTCTTGTGCAGTCACCTAAATGAGGCTGGCTGAGTTCTCTGAAAGCAGCACATCCTTCGATGGACTCTGGATGTAGAAAGTTCAAGTAGAAAGCAGCAGGATTGGGAGGCAGGTGGTTGCTGTGATAAAACGATTCCCCCACAAGCAGCTTGGGGAAGGGAAGGGTTTATTTGGCTTACAGGTTACAGTACACCTTAGAAGCCAAGGAAGGAACCCAAAGGCAGAAAGTAAAACAAAAGCCATGGAGGAAGGCTGGTGCCTCCCCCAAAAGATGGGAACCTTCCACATCAATCTTATCAAGAAAATCCTTGGGACTGGAGAGATGGTTAAGAACACTGACTGCTCTCCCAGAGGTCCTGAGTTCAATTTCCAGCAACCACATGGAGGCTCACAACCATCTGTAATGAGATCTGATGCCCTCTTCTGGTGTGTCTGAAGAGAATACATACAATAAATAAATCTAAAAAGGGGGGGGGAGAGAAGAAAAAAAGAAAATCCTCACAGACATATTCACAGGCCATACTGATGAAAGAAATTCCTTGATAGAAGTTCCTTCCTCTCATAAAACTCAAGTTTGTGACAACTGGACAAATACCAACCAGCCTGAGTGCCTATAACAAGAAAAGGGAAGAATTAAGATGAGGGAAAGGGTGGTTTTTATTTTTTTAATCAGAAATTTATTTTCTAGGGTTGGAGAGATGGCTCACAGTTAACAGTATGTACTACTCTTTGCAAAGGACCTGAGTTAAAAATCCCAGCATCCACATTGGCTGGGTCACAATTAATCACCTGTAACTCTAGCTCCAGGGCATCTACAGCCCTCTTCTGGATCCTTCGAACACATACTGCTCTCACCCCACACACAACACATAATTAAAAATAAGATAAATCTTAATAAATAAATTTATATTATCCCAATCCTGGAGGATAGAAGTCCATGATCAAGATGGTGATGGAGTCATGGGCTCCTGAGGTCCATCTGATGGCCTCTCTCCATAGCTATAGATAGTCACCTTCTTACTGTGGCTTCAAGTGACTTTTAGCTGTTGTTCCTTCCCTTTTTGGATACCAGTCTCATTGGATTCAGGTCCCACTCTTACGACATAAGTTAGTCTCAGTTACCTTGTAAAAGACCCTGTCTTCAAACAGTCACGTTGGGGAATGAGGTCTTCAACACATGTATGTTGGGAGGACTCTGTCAAAATTGTATTAGTTAAATCTCTATCACTGTGACCAAATTACCCGACATGGGCAACTTAAAGGAGGGCTGATGATTGGGGCTCATGGTTTCAGAATGTTTGGTTCCTTATGTGTCACTACTGGACAAGGGAACAGAAAGGGGGAGTTGCTCATCAATACTCAGCCCGCTTTCTTCCTTTTCCTCTTCTAATGTGTCTAGCCCTCGGCCCATAGAATGGTACCATCCACGTTCAGGATGTGTCTTTTGACCTCAGTTAATCCTCTCAAGAGGTCAATTTTGATGAAGTGTAAGGAGCTCAGAGTTCTGGGTGGGAGATGGCTCATGAGTGGTCCCAGGCTGCCTTAAATAAATCATTGAACAAAGTAGCCAAGGAAAGAGTATGGCAGCATCTGTAGCTGAGAAAGATAGGACCCCAGGCCCTACAGTTACCATCTCGTAGCTGAGCAGCAAGTCCCATTCAATGGGGTCTTTGAGTTTATTCCCTGCTCCTGAAGAGGAGTATCTTGCTTGGTGCACATAGGAAGGAAGCTGCACATCTGTGGTCTCCATTCTCTAGATTGGAATACCACTGCCTTTCAGTATCCAAGGAGCCTGATTCTAGTACCTGGTAAATAGCCGGGGTGGTGGTGCCTACGCCTTAAATCCTAGCACTCAGAAGACAGGCAAGGGGAATCTCTGAGTTTGAGGCCAGCCTGGCCTACAGAGCAAGTTCCAGGACAATCACAGCTAACTCTGACTTGAAAACCAAATCAAACCAAACAAACAAACAAATAAACCAGGACCTGGTAAATAACAAAATTTCACCAATGTTTAAGAAGTTGTCATAAAGTGACTTAGTGTGTGACTATAACCTACACATACCCTCATGTAGACTATAATCACCACTACATGGCTGATAACACCCTGTACCACGTCAGGACTAGGAAGGGAACTAAAATTGACCTCTTATTAATTACTGATTTTTTCTCCAGAGGATATGTGTTAAAAAAGAGAAGTAATACCATTGTTTAAACAAATATTGCACAAACACTGTCTTTAGTAAGATTGTAATCAGCTTTACCCACTTTCCATCTAATCTGATTGAAGCAGATTTTCTACAAAATCTTTTTTTTTATTTTGTTGCTATTAAAAGATCATCTATTTGGATTGGCCTCAAACTCATAAGTTACTGGGTCCAATGTATAAGTTCACAGATGATCTAAGCAGAAGCTAAATTAAAACAGGAAAAAAAAGGAAAGAAGAAAAAGAAGGGGATTTTCCTATCCAGTGGAATTTGCAGGGGAACTGACAGGTACTGCATTATTGAATGCATTTAGACTATTTTCCAGCTCTCTGTTATAGTCGGGCATCATAATGCCTTTAGACTCTGCACTTACTCCATAATAATTATCCTTTAATACTCTTATAAATGAACTTTTAGCTTATCTTCCATTAATTCTACAGAACAAGCAAAGCTATCTAGATAAAATGTTTAACCCTTTTGTGCTCTTCTCTATCACAGAGGTAAAGTAGAAAGTCCCTTGAATGGAATTTCACCATACCCCAGGGAATACATGAACTTGAATTTCATTTACCTACCTCCCCTCCCAGTCCCATGGGAGACTCACAGTATATGTGTGGAACAACTTATGCCTCTAAGCATCTCCTATGGGGAGGGCACAGTCTATATCTTCCTGCTGCTGCCCACAGTGAGACTAGTGGTATCCTGGTGTGGATACTTGGCTAGAAGGGAGCCCACCGTAAGGTCAGATGCCAGAGGCAGGTGTCTTCCCTCATTCTCACATGTGGAAGCTCCCAGGAAGACGCCAAACACCTTGGCAGTAGCAGGACCATGCTGAGTCAGTCTCAAAGCCCACCGGGCTTACCCTCCTTGACTCCATGGCTTGTAAGGTAAAAATGGCCTTCGTGTTTATTCCACAGGTCTATGGTGTGATATGGTCAGGGCAGGGTGAACACAATACCAGAAAACTCCATGGTGCAGGTGCTGCCTAGCCTGTGCTATCTACTGATGGTGCAAACAATTTCTCATCTAAACTGTAAAAGGCTTTTTGCCTAGTCTGGGAGCTCAGTGAGAATGCCCCTGAGAGCGGCCCTCAGCCACAGGCAGGGATCCGGGTGGGATCCCTCTGGTGTGAGCTCAGGTCTACAGAGCCACTGATTCTGGGTACAACAGTGCTGCTCATGCCAAAGGCAGCGGTGATAGGCTGGTTTAAGATCCTCTCTCTCCTGCCCACTTTATGTCCCACTACAGTTCCCGGAGATGGTGAGGAATTCACTGCCTGTGGCTGTTCAGTCCCTGGGAATGACAGCTGAGCTGCCTCCTGCTGCCTCTGCTTGGTTTTCCAGCCTCACTATGGGTGGCATCTTCCTGTCAGTCACCTTTGATCGGACCCCACCCAGAGCTGAGTTATTGTGCCCACCGAGATCTAGCAGAAGCATCTACCAGCTTATTCTGGGGTGTTCTCTGAGCTGATGCAGCTGCTGTCTCATGAATGTCTCCAGTGTCTCTGGACTCCAGGGAGGCCCCACGCTATTCTTGATCTTCAGGAGTTAGAAAAACAGGAAAGGAAAAGGACTGGTTACCAAGGAGCCAGAGAAACCAGAATAGCTCAGAATAAATGTCCTGGTCTTGGGACCACAGAAGCACAGGTAAGTTAGGAATCTCTGTGTCAGGTTTATTGAGGTATGCTCTCCACAATGCAGTAATATCCCAGTCACCCAACCTGGCAGCCATATCAGCACAAAGCCATTCTGAACAAGCCAGCTTCAGTTTCCAGAGGGAGCCAGGAACAGGTGCCAGGAGTGTGTTCTCAGAGCTACTGAGTACACAGCCTCTAATGGGGAAATATGATCACAGGGAGTCCTTCCATTCAACCATCTATCCATCTGTCCGTCCATCCATCCATCCATCCATCCATCCATCCATCCATCATCCATCCATCCATCATTCCATCCATCCATCCATCCATCCATCCATCCATCCATCCATCCATCCATCCATCCGTCCATCCAGCATTCCGTCTGTCCATCCATCCATCCATCCATCCATCCATCCATCCATCCATCCATCCACCCACCCATCCTTCCATCATTCCATATGCTTAGAGGTTTAAGCAGCGGTGTCCAACCTCTCCACACTGAACCATGGTATTGTCATCTACAGAGCTCATGTTCAAGAACCTTGTAATCAGTCAGGTGTGGTGGCACGCACCTTTAATCTGAGCACTCAGGAGGCAGAGGCAGGTTGATTTCTGTGAGTTCAAGGGCAGTGTGATCTGCATAGTGAGTTTCAGGCCAGCCAAGGCTACATGACAAGACTATGACATAATGTAATGATTGTGTTACAATCAATCAATCAATAAATAAATAAATAAATAAATAGATAAATAAATTGCAGAAAATTAAAAATCTCATTATGTTTTAAGTAAGTGTGTAAAATTGTGTTGGGCCACATTCATAATCACATTGGAGTGCTTGCATGTCACAGGCCACAGATTCCATACTGTACTTTAGAGCATTTTTAGTCTGTTCCCATTGCTATAAACCTTAAACCTTAGGCTGAGTAAGTTAAAAAAAAAAAAACCAGAACTGACTGTTCTAAGTTCTAGCACCAGGAAAGTCCAAGATCAACAGACTGGGTGTCTATTAAGATTTTTTTCCTGGGAGGGGGTACGGGTTTTGGGGGGGAAAACAGGAAAGGGGACAACATTTGAAATATAAATAAAGAATATATCTAATAAAAATAAAAATTTTATATATATATATAGATAGATAGATATAGATATAGATATAAAGATTTGTTCCTCTTTATCAGAGGTTGAAACCAGACATGAAAATGGTGGAAAGCAACCAACCTACACACCATGAAGAACGCAGGCAAAGATCTCAAGCTAAGCCTTAACATGCTGAGTTACCCCCAGAGGCATCATCATCTTTCATAAACATCCTGGCCTCATGGCAAGTGTGAGCAACTATGGGCTCTTGACCTACTGATATTGTTCATGAGTCATGTCTTCTGCCACAGGCAACAGGCTAAGTTCACTCTGTGTTACAGCCTCAAATGTGGTATGTCGCCATGTGGAGTGGAGTCTGACTCCTGGATTAAGACAGCAAAGAGGACAGACACACTCTGAAGACAAAGATGACAAGTCTTTTATTCCACTTTAGTCACCCATAGAATGCCTGTAGCTCCACTGAGGACTCCATGTTTTGTTTCTTTATTTACTTGCTTGTTTTTTATTTGTTTTGCTTTGTCATTGTCTTCATGTTGTTGTTCAGCAAAAATGAACCTTGAATTTTTGCAAATTACCCTGGGAACGGCTATAGTCCATACATTAGAGCTGTGATCTGCAGTGGGAGCTAACCACGTATTACTCAGCTGTGTGTCCTCCGAAATCTGAGATTTTTAAGTTAATGAAGAGCAAATGCTGTGATTTTGCCCTGACAGATTATCCGCCATATGAGTTGATTCTGGAGGCTCATTAAGGGCATTTTTCCTTGATAAAAATCCCCTTATCTTTGTCATTTATGTGGCCATCTCGGGCGCATCACCAGTTTTAGCTTGTTTAATCATAAGGGCTCTTAGTCTATAGACGTTCTGGCCTTGTGGCTTAATCTGGTGTTTTATGACAAAGCTGTAGAAAGCATGCCTTTTTTTCCCTTTTTAAGTGTGTGTGTGTGTGTGTGTGTGTGTGTGTGTGTGTGTGTGTGCAGCCATACACATGCCATACTTTGTGTGTGGAGGTCAGAAGACAACCTCAGTGGTAGGTCCTCATCTTTCAATCTTGTTTTGTTGTTCACTGCTATGTACACCAGGATAGCTAGGCTACAAGCTTCCAGGGATTCTTCTGTCTCCATCTCCTAAACCCCTGTCTTAAAACTGGGATTATCAACTGTATATGCTACCCTACTACATATGACTTTTACATAGGTTACGGGGTTTTGAACTCAGGTCCTTATATTTGCATGTAAGCACTACCCACTGAGAAATCTCCCCAGACTTAAAGCACATTTTTAATAGGAAGCAGTTTAGAATCCCAGTGTATATCTGCCTTTTATCCTCTTGTGGTGATACCTAAGTTACAGACTGTATCTTCTAAGCATCCTGACAGGACAGAAGTCACTGAGAGAAGGACACTGTGTCCTTATATGGCAGAAGAGACTAAAAGACTTCCTCACTGTGATGGCTAGTTTTGGTTGTCAACTTGACACAACTTAGAATCACCTGGGAGGACAGTCTCAATGAGGGACGGTCAACATTAGGTTGGCGTGTTGGGCATTTCTGCAGGGATGGTATTAATTAAGCTAGTTGACATGGGAAGATCCAGCCCACTGTGGGCAGCACCATTCCCTAGGCAAAGGGTACAGAACTGCATAAGAACAGAGAAGTTGGATTGAGCACAAGCAAACAATTATTATGCATTTATTTCTCTTTGTTCTTGATTGTAGATGTGATGTGACTAGCTGAAGTTCCTACCTTGACCTTGACACAATGTTTGATCTACTATAACTTGTAATTGTAAGAGTAAATAAAACTCCTTTTCTCCTAAATTGCTTTTTGACAGAATGTTTTACCACAGCAATAGACATGAAACAGAACACTCATTAATTCCATTTGTGAGATCAGAACTTTAGTTGATTTACTGTCAACTAAAGACGTCACCTCTTTAAATTCTGTCGCACTGGGTGTTAGGGTTCAGTATATGAATCAGAAGCCACCAACACTCAGATCAAGGCAAAGCATAAATGAAGGCTTACCCAGGAGCTCCAGGGCTAGACATCTGAAAGAACCCACAAGAGGCAAAAGAATGAAGACTCCATGTCAAACCTTCTCCAGAAAAGAAAATATCTAGTTCAGTCATTTTTGTTAATTTGGAAACATTGTGTACCAAAGGTCACAGGAAACATCCTAGCATCCATGTCAGACTGCACACACCTGTCTACATCTTCAGATCCAGGGGATCCAACACCTAATTCTGGCCTCCATGTGCACCCCCCAACACACACATCAGTGGGAAAACTCTGCTAATTAAGGTTGAAGTCCACCATGACCAGACAGCCTCAGGGCTCGGTGCGTTATGGAAGACTCCCTTCGTTAGCGGGTTTTCTGACCTTGTCCAGGGAGTTCTAAGCCCCTACACTCACCTCTACCTGAGGAATGTCATGTAGTCTCAGTTAGTTTATAGGACCAATTTCTTTTCTCTTGACAAAACCTGTTCAGCCAGCACCTAAGATTCGTGAAATGCTCCCCCATGCTAATGAAGCATTCCTGGTAACCTAAGCCCCCAGCCAGTGACCTTTGCCCATCCTGGATGTCCCTACTCTCAGTCCCCCAAAACTTTATAAGCCTTCAATCACCCTAAGTAAGGTTGATCTGCCTACTGATTTCAGGTCCTCAGCTTCCAAACCCCCTCTTCAACATCTCTGCTTGCACTACCTTCATAGATTGTATCAGCCAATCCACGAGAGCAGGGAGACCCACACATACACACCTACACACATAAACAAAAACTAATAAAAATAAAAAATAAGGAAAAAAAAAACATATACAATATGCTATGTATTAGGAGCCACATATATAACTGGGCAAAATGACACTGAGTGAAACTCAGTTTCTGAGCTATTCGGTCAGCAAATATTTATTCAGTGGTGATGATGTGCTAGGCTCTGATCTTTGTATTTAGTAGACATGTACTGTCTTTAGTAGACACAGACATAAATTCTGTCTTCATGAAGGATGTCTCTGCCTTCAATCTGAAATTCTTTGAGTCTCATGCAATGATACAATCATTCCCCTGTTCTTGAGGAACTGGGCTCCTAAAGAATTGCAGACAATGGCAATTCTATTACCAAGTCTCAACACGTGTAAGTATTGGGGCACGAAACCAGGTGTGGCGGCTTGAAATGAGAATGCCTTGCCCTAGGCTCATATGTTTGAATGTTTGGTCCTCAGTTGTTTTGGGATTAGCAGGTGTAGAGCTCTCTCTCTCTCTCTCTCTCTCTCTCTCTCTCTCTCTCTCTCTCTCTCTCTCTCTCTCTGCCTTGTGTCTGTGGATCAGATGGTAAGCTCTCAGCTACTGCTCCAGGACCATACCTGCCGACTGCTTACCATGCTTTCTGTCGCCATTTTGTCATCGACTCACCCTCAGAACTGTAGGCAAGCCCCCAACTGAATGTTCTCTTTTATAAGTTGTTTTGGTCTTGGTGTTTCTTCACAGCAATAGAAAAGTAACTAAGACACCAGAGATGTGTCCTGGGCTCTCAAGCAGCCCCAGAGAAAGGACCTCAGGGCTAGGACACCTTCTCTCTGGAAGCCTATAGGAAGCACCTGCCTTCTAATTCAAACAAACAACCACACTCTTTCAGACAAAATTTACAATTGAATCGCAAGGCTGCAATATACCCAGGGTGGGAATCTGGTTTAAAGATCTAAATCTCAAACAATGTAAGGAATGGTCTGATGGTTGGTGAGAGTCTCATCACCAAATAGAACTTGGGGAAAATTAAAGTTCCCACAAAAGGGACCAGGGCCAGAGAGCCTCACCAGCACATCATGGATAGCATGATGACAGCACACACCCCTTCCTTGTTGTCTTCCTCTTTCGGGTAAAGTCTCTTTGTAGATTCTATGAGACATTCTTTAATTGGCTTTGAAGACAAAGATACTTAGCCACCAAGCTCTCTGTAGGTGTCCCCTGGCCAGGGTGACACACATGATCACTGCAAACTTAAGAAATTGTTGGCTAGGAAAGGAATCTTTCTAAAAGCATTTTCTGGTCATTGTTAAGGAACTCAATCCTCTCTCTTAGATTAGAGATAAAGTCCTGATTACCAGAGCAAAGCATCTAGTAAATTCCATACTCATTCCCCCGATGGCATAATCCCTACGCCAATCAATTGACCACAGAGCATACACACCCCTGCAATGTCATGTGTTAGTGTCAGGGAATCTAATAACCATCTGATTTTTTTTTCTATAAGGGGCAGAGGTCAAAACAACATAACATAACCACATCATAACCAGACACAAAATACGCTGCTCATCCATCCCACGTGGACTTCCAATTGCATCTCACCTTAAAAAATAATTATCTTTACTATGAAAAGTGGTTCTTCATTTCTGGTTATAGAAGCTCCTGCTCTCTTGTGGAACATGCAGAAAATTGTTTTTAAAAAAAAAAACAGTTTCTTATAAGCCTTTGATCCATAAATAAGCCCTGTTACCAATTTTAGGCTTTCTCTCTCTCTCTCTCTCTCTGTGTGTGTGTGTGTGTGTGTGTGTGTGTCTGTGTGTGTGTGTTTGAGACAGGGTCTCCCTACATAGCTTTAGCTGTCCTAGAACTAACTATATAGACCAGGCTGGCCTCAAACGCACAGAAATCCACCCACCTCTGCCTCCTGCCGGATTAAACGTGTGTGTCACCACGCCCAGCTTGGTATTTTACATTTTAATACTTTTCAGTCCATATACAATGTTATAATTCGGTATCATGGTGCAGGGACAATTTGTCAACTATCTTCTTCACCTTGCATCATTTGACATCTTTCTTTGTGTGTACTTAGTATGGGGTTCATGTGTGTGCATTCGTGTTCACATATGTGTGGCTCCACCTATGTGTGGCGTGCACATGCACGTACGTGTGACTTTATGTAGAGACTGAGGTTGATGACCCTGCTCACTCTCCACCTTATCCATTGAGGCAGGATCTCTCAGTTGAACCCAGAACTTGCTGATGTGGTTTAGCCCGGCTACTCAGACTTGCTCTGCTTTCTGAGGGTAAAAATTAGAACCGTCAGCCATGACCGCTCAGCAGTCACACAGGTCCCAGAGATCCCAACTCCAGGGTCTCATGTTTTCGCAGCCAACTTGAGCCACTGAACTGTCTCCACAGTCCCTTCTTTATCGGTGTTTTAACTGTTCTGTAAGCATATATGTTGAGGTATAAGTGAGAGCCTCTGGGTGGTAGGGGTATTTTGCTTTTTGTTTATTTTCTGTGTTTTTATCATTGGTGTTTTCAAGTTTCTTTCTGTCTTTCCTCCTCCTTCTCTTCCTCCTCTTTCTTAAGTTTTCTCTGGTACCTGGTTCTGGTTCTCTGGGATTCTGATCTGCAGACATGACAGGGTAGGATTGACAAGACCCAATATTCCCCTGTCCAGGGCAACAAGCAAGATATCACACAACCCATTTGGTTATTTCTGGTTACTTGGGAGTTCAGCCAGTAACCAGTTCTTTTTCCTGACCCTCCTTGGGGATCCCTGTGAGACTGGGGATCCAGAAGTTGGAAAGGCTTGGCACCTGAGTGTCCACTGGCAGGATTTCAACACCTAGGCTACACAACAGAGCCGAGGTACACTGAGGACCTTGTGCAATACTGAGGGGCAAGAGATTGGATAGGCCCATCACACAACAGTGGGCATTACTAGGAGCTGAGATGGAAACCTAAGAGGCTAGGCCTAACTGAACCAGGGAACCTGATGCTTAGGAAAGCCTCTGGTGGGTTCCTGGCACCAGGGTTGTGCAGGGAGGCAATTGAGAAAAAAGCCTCCTATTTATTAAAAGAAAAATTACTTGGTTGAACTAGTGACTCTCTGCATGACCTCAGTTGTTGTTGTCAGCGCCCCCTGTGATGGCATTGTGTTGTTTTGTTTGTTTTTGGGCTGTCTCTACCTCGTGTTCTGTATGTTGGTTTCATTTGTGCTTTCTCCATCTCTTGTGTGTTTCTGAGCCCCTATTAACCTTCTCCATTTGCAGGTGGACTTGGGAGCCAGACCAAGCTGTAGCTGCTGCCACTCCCAAGTCACTGGGCTGGTGCGCTGCCCTGGATGGCTTTGTATACACACACACACACACACACACACACACACACACCTTGCCGAGGTCCAAATTCACCACCGCCACTTGCCATGGCTGCTTCAATAGCCAAGGCTCAAAATTTCTTTCTGGTCACTGGATTCAGTTTAGCGAGAATTCAAATGTCGTTTGGGTACGAGTAACGGTTGAAATACTGTTTTGTGCTATTCTGCTGTATTGAAAAGGTGGTTCTGGAGCTGGAGAGTCTCTGTCCTCTGTCAGGTGAATCACCTGATCGTGTTGCAGAAAACCAAAAGAGCAAGGCAGAGAGGCTAAGGAAATGGGACTATTGGTTTAACTGCGCAAAAGTTGCTAAGATACAAACCTTATCTCAAGATTTGTAAGACTATTATATGACCCTTCTGTACCTCAGGATTTATAAGTTTATTGGGTATGGTTTTAAAAGCTATAGAGTCTGTAATAAAAGTTGCCTTAAAACTTATAACACAGGGTTAATAATTAGAAAGTTATATAGGTAGTCTTAAAACAAAGACCTAATCCATCAACGTCTATAGCTCTGGGCAAGTCTCCAAATTGATTGACCTTGCTTTTTATAACAGTTCGGCTTCTGGCTGACTATTCTAGTGAACATGGATTTAATGCTTGAGGGCTTGCCGTGAGAAAGGCTCAAGGCTTTACTGGAATCCCAAACATTCAGAGTAGTTGCCAGCCAACTAAAGTTAGGACCACAACTACTAAACACCAGGAAGTAGGATATTCCTATCTTATGATGCAGCAAGACAATGACCTAAACTGGTAAAGAGCCTATACAACATCTGGCCTTACCTAAGGTCTATCCAGGCTAACAGAGGCTGACTTAAGAATGCATATGTAGGGGGCTGGAGAGATGGCTCAGTGGTTTAGAGCACCAACTGCTCTTCAGAAGGTCCTGAGTTCAAATCCCAGCAACCACATGGTGGCTCACAACCATCCGTAATGAGATCTGATGCCCACTTCTGGTGTGTCTAAAGACAGCTACAGTGTACTTAGATATAATGATAGTAAATAAATATTTTAAAAAAAAAAGATTGCTTATGTAGCCTTCTTGTCTTTGCTAGCTTTGTTGAACTTTAGCCATCTGGATAAACTAAGGCCTACAAGCAACTGTGATATTCTGCAACGCTGCACTATGAGAGGACCAGGAAAATAAAGTTGGCAGTCTTCCTATGGACTGTATTTATGACTTAAAGTTTTATGTTGATATTAAAAAACCTTCAATTCAAGAACTGTAATTGTTTTTAAAGGCTAAACTTAGCAGGGGCAAAACTGTAGAATCCTAATCTTATTAAAGATACTAACTTGTCTGTAAACTGTTAAAGATAATTAATACATGCAGATTAATAGTAACCTGATAGAATTTGATAGATAATCAAATTCTTTACAAATGTAATTCATTTACAAGTACAAGTTCTGTTTAGTCTCCTAAAACAAGTAACTAAAAAAAAGTAAAGTTTATTTAAAATCATATATACTCTTTTAAAAGATTTATTATATGCAAGTACACTGTAACTGTTTTCAGACATACCAGAGGAAGGCATCCGACTTCATTACAGATGGTTGTGAGCCATCATGTGGTTGCTGTGATTTGAACTCAGGGCCTTTGGAAGAGCAGTCAGTGCTCTCAACTGCTGAGCCATCTCTCCAGCCCCCAAAATCATGTATACTTAATAGATGTCCCTCAAAACCTTTCAGAGGTTTGCTAGATATGGTATTTAAAATGTTTAATAGAAAAAGATTCTGTGATTGACAGAGAGGCCAGATTCTAGCAGCAACCCTAAGGTCTCCAAAGAAGACAGATGGGGCACGGCCAACTCTCCCTAGACTGTGGTAACACTAATACCAGGGGGGAAACTGTCCTGTGACTCACCTGCCACCAGGGCTCTGCCCAAACTGTGGACATTGTTGGGTTGACAGCCATACTCTGCTTAAGTTAAAATGGGGCCAATCATCCCAAGTTCCTTCTCCATAGAAAAATCTATCAAACCAGGGTTTGGCAGCTGAAGGCCAGTGCTGCTCTGTGTGGCAGCAAACTATTCTGTTTGATAGCCAAAGACTGATACCTGTCCCCAGTGAAGCCATAAAGACCACAGGAGCCTAGAGCAACCACTAGGTAGTCGGTAACTGTAATTTTAGCTGATAGCCCACATACCTCCTGCTATACGTTATCCTTCTCCGACCTCTAATGGTGGTGACAGCTAACTGAAGCTCCATCCATTTGTCAGTTCCCTGGTCAATGCATTTCACACATAAAAACCAGGCCTTGCTTTCCTAGAGCTATTAGGTCACCTGATGAAAAAGGCAGGATTTTCTTACTAACAAGCTTCAAATTAAAGGATAAACAAGTTTCAGATGTAACTTTGATTAGTTAAAGCAATTTTCTTTGCAATGACTTCTCTCAGTAATCATCCACTTATGTAGATCTAATGATAAATAATTGGATAAAAACTTTAAAGATTTATATAAATTATAAAATTCTAAAAATAATTTAAATCATAAGCATCTGAGGATATAAAAGCCTAAATAAGTTGTAAGAGTCTAAAAATATAATTTAAAATATATAAGTACACGTTACTCTATGCTACTGTTATACTAAGATTTCAAAAGTTCAAAGTTTTAACATTAATCAATGGTTCTGATAAGCTGGTAAAGCAATGACTACTAATATCAGTCATAAGCTCAAGATTTTCAATTTCTTCTTGTCTTTGAAATATAAATTTAAAGATGCTTCTCATTATAATAAAAACACCTCTGATATACATATTCTTATATATATATATATATATATATATATATATATATATTCATTCCTCTGGACAAAGAAAAAAAAATGTTCACACTTTTAACACAAAGCCATAGCTTTTGCTCTGACTCAAAGGTATAAGTCTACTCCAGCTGTTTTATATACACCTCTTTGCTTCTTTTTCTACATTATGAATTTTACTCCATATTAAAAACAATGGTAGTATAAGCTTCAGGGAGCCAAGAAAGTCATACAACTTAGATCCACCTCTCATAGGCCAAATGAACTCCACATATGTGCTCCTGCCAATCAACAGGCTAAGCTTTACTGTCTATTGCCTGTTCCTGAAGGGGAAGCTCCAAATATAAATGTTTGCTTGCATTATTTAACTTCTGTCCCAAGACTATATATACCTTGGCAGAATTTCACCCAGCAGGTAGACACTATCCAGAAATCAGCTGCTGACTACAAACTGCTCCAAAGGTGATCTACACCCGACCAGCCCCAGTAGTGCTACAAAACCAGTAACTTTAACTAAACTGGCTCTGAACGGCCTGTTCCAGAAATGGCAACAATGTTGCCATTTGCCTCCGTTGTTTCCTGCGGTAGGTATAACTAACTTGCTATGCTTATGTTCTGCTCCTGTAACTCTGCCTATTTTGCCTGCCAAGTCCTCTATTTTTAAAACTTCTTACCCCTGAGCTATAAAAACCTTGTCTTTTTCACATCTAAGGTTGATCCCTAGTTCTCTGCTTTTAGGGAGAGATAGCCCATGTACATGCACACACAAAAAAGCTTGCTTTAATTAATTTAGCCATGGTGATTTGGGTCAGTGGTCTTTCTTCTTGCATCTTCGGGATTAACATTTAGCCAAAGGAAAATTTTCTTTATCTGTGTATTTGTGTGCTATACTGCAGTAACCCAAGAGTGTGCAAAAACATAGGGAAAACATGGGTAGACTCTTGGGTCCTTTCCTCTCCAACTTGCTTTTTGGTCAGGGTATTTCATCATCGCAATAGAAACCCTAACTAAGAAAGAGTGGTCTGTCACAATCAGGCCCATTGACCATCTCTGTGGAATCAGCAGAGCATGTATTCCTCCACTGGGGTCTCAGGTTTGCACCCTCACAGACATCAACAATGTGCTAGGAATGCTGCAGAGGAAAGCTTTGACATTCCCCTGGATACACAACATGGCGGTCCTACCTTTTCTTTCCTGGGCCTCTTCACAGCTTGCTTTCTTTTCCATCTCACCTCCGAACCTCCCAAGCTTGCCCTGTCACCAGCAGTGCAGCTTCTGTGGCGCTACAGTTGGGTTGTTTGTCAAGTGAGCAGAGTGAATTCAGAATTCATGATGGAAATGAGAATGCGTGAATATCAGAAGCAGGCCACTGTGATCTCCATCCCTGTCACCAGGTATCCTGGTGACAAGTCACTAGCCAGAACAGCTTCCAGGCTGGGGCCAACCATGAGCTTCAACCCTTCAAAATGGAGGCCACCTAGGGAAGACAGAGTACAAGGATGGGGCCTTCAGTGATGGTCAAGGAGGCCGGCTCCCTATTCCTTGTGCCTCCTAAAATTTATAGTTCCAGAACTCTGGTGGTGGCTGGTCCTGGAACTCCAGGCATGGGTGTTACCTTCTCAGGCTCCATGTTGAGTGCTTCCCCCAGTCAGTTTTTATAGATGTCACTATGTCAGCATTATAAGCCCACCTGGACCCCAGCAGAGCCCCAATGAACTGACGAAGATAGGCCTCTGTCCCCATTCTGTCTGTCACCATAACTCTAGTCACAGCACCTTGTCTTTATCCTCCCCTATTGAATGTCCCTTCCTGAAAGACATTTCTGATCCCAAATTTCACCAGAGCAGCTTTCTTTTCCTGCTCTGACTGGATCTCAAAATGTGATACTCTCCCCTCTGCTATGCTGGTTTTTTTTTTTTTTTTTTTTTTTTTTTTTTAAATTTAATTTTATTTTATTTTTTTAATTTACATTCCAAATCACTTCCCCTTTCCCGTTTCCTCCCTCCCCGAAAGTCCCATAAGCCCCCTTCCCTCCCTCTTTTCTCCGTTCAACCCCCTCTCATTACTCTGTCCTGGCGTTCCCCTACATCCAGTCTTTCCAGGACCAGGGGTCTCTCCTTCCATCTTTTTAGAAATCTATTGATATGCTGATTGTGTCTAGGGTATTCTGAGATTCTGGGTCAATATCCCCTTATCAGTGACTTCATACCATGTGTGATCTTTTGTGATTGGGTTACCTCACTAAGGATGATATTTTCAAGTTCTGACCATTTGCCTAGGAATTTCGTGAATTCATTGTTTTTAATTGCAGAGTAGTATTCCATTGTGTAAATATACCACATCTTCTAAAAAATGAGATAATAACCTTCTTGAATCAAACCCAATGGTATGCTGGTTTTCTAAAGGACTTTCCTCTGCTCACTGGCTGTGGAGGTCATAGAACTCTGCTCAGTGAACCCAGGTTGCCAGTCCCATGCTAGGTGCTGTGAGGGTCAAGTGTTTAAAGCAAAGCTTAAAGCCGAGGACAACCCAGCTCATCGTCTTAAAGCATGGGTGCTACATCTACCACTCAGGGGACACTCAAGGAGGGTCATGGTTGCAAGTGGCAGAGAGGAGTCAACGCCTACGGAGGAAAGACCCAAGTGACAGTGACAGTTGTGACAGGGGAGAGGAAGATGTCACTCAGAACCAACTTGGAGATCAGCCACACTGGACTGCAGGCTGCCTGGTTACCTAACTTTAGCCTTCGATCCCTTACTCCTGCGGTAGTGGCAATGGTTGTGCCTCGGGCTCTTGTCTGTGGCTGGGTGGTGGTGACGAAATGGACTGGGAAGGACGGCGCCAGGCCATGCTCTTCTTGTCCCCATTTCCAACGCCTTTTCAAATTTCTGTCCCTGGCAACCACTTGTGTGAACAAAAGCAGACTTTTCAAAATTTTTCGTGTGTCCAAGTGCACATGTGTGTGTGTGGGGGGGATAGAGGCCAGAAGTCAACCTCCAGGATCATTTCTCCAGTGCCATCCATCTTGGTTTTTGAGGTAGGGTAGCTCACTGGCATGGAGCCCACTAATTTAGCTAAGGGTGGTTGGCCATCCAGCAAGCCCCAGGCAACCGTCATCACTCCCAGCTTTCTACATGGGTGGTGGAGATCGAACTTGGGTCCACATGTTTGCTTGGAAAGTGCTTTGTACACTGAGCCATCTCTCCAGCCCAAGAAGAAGATTTTTTAAGTCAGAATGACTCAAAGTATTTTTTTCCCCAGTAGACGTTGTTAAATTCAGAAGTCTTTGAAATTTACTTAAAAGAAAATTCTGAATCAGGTGCAATTGTACTGACATGTGCTTGTAATCCCATTAATTGGTAGATGGAGGCAGAAAAAAGAAATTTAAGGTCACTCTTCACTACATAGCGATTTGAAGGCTAGCCTGGAATACATGAGACCCTGTCTCCATTTAAAAAAAAAAAATCTTTATCATCAGACACAGGTAGTTCCTGAGAGAAAGAGCCAGATCACCAGATCATCCCCCGTTTCCCCTCAGTATTGTAATCTTATGGTTCTTTAAATCTCCCTAATTAAATTGTCTGATTGGGTCGCTACCCCACACACACTCCCCTCAACCCTTTGCATTGATTCTCTGCACACATCCTTGGAAGAGGCGACTGACAAGCTGTTGGTGTTCAGACTCCACTCCTCAACAATATGCTGCACAGACAGACCGCCCTGCCCAGGGCCACCAACCTCCATTGTGCGGAGGCCAACTGGCAAGGGGCAGTTGAATGTCTTCTGAGCAAACAAAAGACCTGCTCAAGTGTGTAGCTATTTGGGGCAGCGGCCACTCCCTCTGCTGGTGGTTAAGGCCCGGCCCTACCTAGAGCCAGCTGCTAAGTCCTGGGGAAAGAATAGAGCAGGCATGTGGCCTTCACAAAGGCCGCTGGCCCCGGGGTCTTCACCAGCCACTGCAGTGAAGCATCCTCAGCATATGGGTCTCCAGGGTCCTCCTCTCAGTTAACAATCATGACTCCCCTCTTCGGGACACAACAATATTCTGAGACCTTAAATGGGCCGTGAAACTACATTAAATTCCCAAGGCGGCCCGAACCAAGATGCTAATTGGCTTGGCTGGGGAGTCTCCCCTTCCAGGAGACAGATTGGCTCATTTTTTTTCAAATGACTAATTATTAATTTGAAGCCATGAATAGAAAGAGATGGGAAGGACCTGTCACCTCCGGCTTAGTAAATGTTAAAGCTTTGTGATTTGTTTTAGTCACAACAAGGAGCTGAGGGGTCTTTGAGTGGGCAAGAGGCCAGGCGGGGCTCTTGTATAGACTGCATCGGATTATTACTTTCCTCTCTAAAACATAGTAGAGGCTATTTATAATTTCTGTCACCATCCAAGTTTATGGGAGACAAGAACCATGCTATCTTAGGGTCTCAACAAGTTGATGAAATCTCCAAAGTTTATATAAAAAGTTAAGTTGTTACAATTTTGAGTTGACAGAATTCAAAAAAGGAAAAACTGCTTCATCCAATGCTAATCCGAGACTGCACCACACCTTTGACACTACCATGTTATCAGTATGTCCTCTGCTATCTTGTGGTTGAATGGCATAGCTTTATTGCATTGTATTTTAGCCTATTCAAGGCTTTTGCCTGTTAATTGATATACCATAATTTTACAGTGACCCATGTTTCTCTAACATTTAATTTTTAAATGTTCAAATACGTACGGGTTTTGATAAAATTAATAGTGATCCTCCATAGAGACACCCAAGCCCCAGCCCCATAGGCAACTCTATTTTCTTTATCACATTCAAAACCCTTTTTGCTATTATATTTTAATGTTGGGCTGACCTTCTTCAAATTGTATGAAGGTGTGTCTCTGTATTTTCAATTGTTAATTCTGTAATGGCAGAGAGCTAAGTGCTGGCAGGGTTTTTGTATTGCCATTTCTAAGGCCCATCCCAGCTTCCTACTTGTACGCGCTTGTCCTTTCACATCTGCCCAAAAACATGAAGGTCAGGCATCTTTCATTGTCCAAAGGCAACCTAAGAGATGTTCTGGTATTGTCTTCCGGCTGGTTGTTTATCATTAAGAGCTGACAGGCCATAGTTGGGACAGGATGTATGGGGGTGGGACTTCCGGGCAAGCAGAGAGACCAGAAGGATGAAACAAAGGAGAGAGATTGAAGGAGACCCAGAAAGGAGGAGGATGGAAGGGAAGAGCAGAGAGGTAATGAGCTAGCAACGTAGGGGATAGAGACCGGGAAATTAGGTAGAAGTTAGAAGCTAGCTGAGAGTCTGCCCCAGCCAAAGGCCTACAGCTTTAAACTATATAAAAGTCTGAGCCACTGGCGGGATATGAGAAAACCCCGCAATATTTTAATACATAGGAAACTTCAATAAATGAAACGAACTGTATTTTTATCAACGTCTATAAAACATTTTTTATTTAAATCACCAAATTGTTAATATGCCCATCAATGTTTAAGGAGGCTGAGTATTACTTCAAAACCAAAACTACTCTTTTAAGCCCACATATGGAAGGTGTGATTTTCTGGAAACAGATTTAAGTTTTTCACGTGTCACTTCAGCACTGACAGAGACATCCTGTACTAAACAGCCTCTGAACCAGGAATATAGCTGCAATAACATAGGTGCTTTTTTGAGAGAGAGAGAAAGATCACCAATCAGTATTTGAAATTAATGGATAGAAGTTTGGAAGGTATGGGGACAGGGTGGTATTTACTGGTCTCAAAGTATTTCTTTACAAGATACTGATTTCAAAAGGAAGTGTGGAAACTTACCAATGGAGAGGTCTGGTACAGCCACCTTAACCATGAGCGAATGAGAGGCCAATGGAGGAGGAGCCAGATGATGGTGGGAGGAGCCAGTCGATGGTGGGAGGAGCCACACCACATGGCTGACCAGAGGCCCAGAGAGGTCTCCTGTTCAGGGTATTCTTGACAAAGAGGTAAAATCTGAATCTAACCTCTGTAATCGCTAGTTGAACCCATCCTGAGACAAATAACTCCTCGAAATTGTCAGGAGCTGAGGCACCGTTCTGATACAGCAAGAGAAAAGGCCCAACAAGGTTTTGTAAACTAGTTCTTTCTTGTCATGAAGATGAAATCTCTGGCCTGGGCAGAGACCAAAATCCCAACCTACCCAAAACATAACAAAGTTAGTCATGTTAGGCAGGCAACTACCCCTTTTGGGAGGTGAGACTGCCCCAAAGACAGCCAGCTCGCCTTATCCTATGCTAAAGAGATCGGTAGAATAATTATCCCTTAAATGAGATGATGTGCTTTTCCTTCCCAGAGTTGCTACTCTCTAGCCCGGTCCCTAGAGTCCGGGAGACTTGGCTTTCTGAGCCCTGATGGAACTCTTTCACTTTTCTTCATTTTTTTGTCTCTTCTTTTTGATGCTGACCAGAGGCTAAGTATGCCTTTCTGATACCTTGGGTTTTCTTACTCTTTCTCTAAAGCTCTCCTCACCAGGTGGCTGCTTGTCCACCTTGTGTCTTACCTCCAGCCTTCTTAACTCAGACAGCCACGTGGCTTTTCCTCTTCCCGCCTCTGGTCTCTTCCTCTGGGCACCTGCTGAGATCAACAATCCTCCTCTTCTGGTTTGTTGTTTGTTTCAGTTTTGTTTGGGGGCTTTATTGTTGTTGGTGGTGGTGTTTTTGAGTTTCATTTGGTTCCTTGGTTTTGTTTTTGTTTTTTCAACTCTAATACAATTGTTCTCTGTAAATAAACTTTGGCCTTTGCTCTCCTTAAATAAACTTTGACTCTAACTTTTCTTGCCTTCTGATTTTTGATTGGTGGAGAAAATTAACTTATTCCTACACTCCTAGACAGTACCAGCTTTGCGGCAGAATGCATGTTTAATATGAATAAGAACCTGGGTGCAATACCCAGTACCAATAAAGGGGAAAGGGAGAGTAAGTAGTGAAGGGGAAGATAGAGTGAGAGATGAAGGTCGTGGGAAAATACAGACCAAGAATTTGTTCCCATTAAAGGAGATGAGAAATGGCCACTGTAACACACCATCAGATCTCCTTTTGTTATAAACGACATTAATGGAAAACTTTACTTTCTGACTCTATTGGGTTCACCTGTTTTGAACATTCCATATAAATAGAAACATCAGTTCTGCGCCCACTTGTGTCTGGCCTCCTTCCCTTGGTACTGATGTTGTCAGGCTGAGTAACACTCCTTTGTGTGTATATGCCATGCTTTGTGTGTCCACTGTCAACTGAGAGGTGCTTCTATGGAGTCGACTTGCAGCTATTGTGAACAGTGCTGCTGTGAGCCTTGTGGACAGTTACATGCTTGAGTAACTGGGTTTTCCTGGACTTGGGTGTTTGCTTAGGAGTTGCACTGCTTGATCATGTGGTGATATTGCTTTCAACCTTTTGAGGAACCACCAACTTGTTTTCCACAGCAGCCTCACCATCTTACATTCCCACTGGGAATGGGTAAGAGGCTTCCCCACATCCTCACCAACTCTTGTCTCTTCCTCTATATATTTTTTAGACATCCTCCTGGGCGTGAAGTAGTGAGGCAAGGTTTTGACTTCATTTCCCTAATACCTAGATGCCAAGCAAGTATCCCTCAGGATTGCTGGTCATTTGTTTATCTTCTTGCTAGTGTAGCTGTTTTAATGAACTGTTTAGATATCCTAGATGTCATGTCTACTTGAAATTTAAATAGATAACTACATGGGATGGGGGTGGGAGGGGATTCCTATTCAGACTACCAAAGATACCCTTGGTGATGTTGGTGAAACCTGAGAAGTGTGAGTTTGATTCTGGTTTTGTGTGAGTGATGAATTTCTGATTTTGTTTTCTTTTGAGACAGGGTCTGACTATGTGGTCCAGGCTAGCCTTGAACTCATGGGCTCTAGCTAGCCATACTAAGAGTGTTACCACACCTGGATACTTTCCTGATCTTGATGAGCCACTGTAACTGTGTGTAGGGGCTATTCCTGGTTGACAACTTGAATACATCTGGAATGAACTAATCAAGAATTGGAAGGCTCACTTATGATCCTAATCTGGAGGCTCAGAGATACAAGTTTCTGACCTGGATCTTGGCATGGAGATCTTGAAGCATATTGGCTATGAATTCCAGAAGATTAAGACAAGGAGATCTCCGAGTTCAAGGTCATCTGGGATTAATGTCGCAGTGGCACTTGCCTTTAATCTGAGCCACACCCTCTGCTGGAGACCTGTATAAGGACATTGGAAGAAGGAAGATTTACTCTCATTCTTCCTGGCCTGCTTGCCTCGTGGGACTGAGCAAATGCTAGATCTTTGGACTTCCATCCACAGCTGCCTCGTGGGACTGAGCAACAGCTAGATCCTTGGACTTCCATCCACAGCTACTGCTGACCATTGTTGGGGAGTTAGACTACAGACTGTAAGTCATCAACAGATTCCCTAACTATATAGAAACTACCATACGTGCTATGACTCTAGAGAACCCTGACTAATGCACTGTGTAAAAGAGTGTCTTAGACAGAGATTAACAAGACTAATTATAGCTATTGAACTCCTAAGCAATTAGAGCCTACCCTGAACAGTCTAGTATTAGCTGCACTTTTATTGTCTAATGATTGGTTGGATGGATGCTACCTCCCTAAGGGCATTCTGTGTTTGTAACAATCAAGTTTAATATATTGGCAAATGTGTTTGTTTTCGCCCCAGACTTTGGATCACAATGGGAATAAGAGAGTTAGCACTGGCCATTCTAGAATGGATCTACCTAGTGGGCAAAGCTGAGAGTCCTCTCAGGGGTAACAGCTAAAAGCCGAGCTGGAGATTTAAGCAGGTAACCATGATTTAGAAGATGAAAATGACCTAGTCACTAAGTAAATAAATAGCATTTTAGGTCTCAGTTGTGGATACTTGAGAGGGCATGGCCAGGAATGGATCCAGGACGACCATATACCACCTCTTAAGTCACCAAAGGTTGGTGGTAACCCAGGTGTGAACTTGTGTGAAAACCACTAAGCCACTTAAGATTTGAGTACTTTGCCACATGTGGAGTATAGCTCAGGTTCAAAAGAGCTCTCAATTTTTAAGGAATTTTCTCCAGGATATGCTAGCAAATGAAAAATGCAAATGTAGGGAATGTGTACGGAATGCAAGCTTTGACAGGGGCTGCAGGGGTTCCTGCTCCGTAAAGAAAAGAGACAAACTATCTTTGCCTGTGCCTGGAACCTCACTGGAAGACAATGGGAGAAATCGCTTAGATAGAGAACCTGTCACAGGCACTGGGGAGAGGGGTGGGGAGAGCACAGATGCAGAACAGTCAGGAAAAATATAAACATGCAAAATGTGAGAGAACCGCCATTAGTACTTTGATACTACAGGGTTTCTGTTTACATATGTTTAAATAGTAAGACATGAACAGCTTACAGGCACGAGGCTAATGATCTGGGGGGAATGACTTGGTCTTTTTTTTTCCCCCATTTTTAAGGGCAATTAAAAAAAATATATTTATGTATAGAAAACCTAGCAGTATACATTTTCTCCATAAAGTAAATATTTGTGAGTTCTCAATTCAGGCCCCAGAACTCATTTTATAATTGATTCTTAGCTCAGCTAATTTCCCACTCATTTACTTATATGAATATATGCACACATATGTGTTTGTGACATGGTGCAGCTGGCTCTATCCCTTTTGTGGTCTTATACTGCCACCTAATGCTTGCTAAGGAAATGACCTCAGTCGGGCCTGGTGCCACAGAGCCATAGTAGTAGGAGGCCGAAGCCAGAGGATGCCAAGTTCAAGCAGTCCAGGCTACATGACATACTCCAGACAGGCCTGAGCAATGTACCAAGACCCCTCGGGAAGAAAAGAAAGAGGAAGAAGGAAGAGAAATGATAGCAACAAGGCAGGCATACAGAAGACACCTACGAGGAGCAGATTTCAACTGTCAGTAGTAGTGACATCCACAAAGAGGTGACTGAGGAAACTGGGATGTAGTATTGTGTGTCTTTCAATGTTTGAGCCAGACCGTGTGTTGCTAATTAGAAAAGAATGGTAAAATTTTGAAAGTAAGTCTCTGATTATTAGCTTTTTGTGGGCAGGTTGGCAAAAGGGCAATCCTTCTTCATCCATTGATCCAAGTATTTAACGAGGACAAAAAACAAACACATGAGGCTGGAGAGATGTCTCAAGGGTTAGGAGCACTGGCTACTTTCCCGGGAGACCTGGGTTCCGTTCCCAGCACCCACATGGCAGCAGTAACTTCAGTTCCAGAGAATATAGCACCCTCTTCTGGCCTCCAAGGATATTGTAAACATGGTACCCAAGGGCACCTTTGATCTCAGCAAAGATCCAACGGCAAAGGCAAGGGGATCTCTGTGTGTTTGAGGTCAGCCTGGTTCACAAAGTAAGTTCCAGGACAACCAGAGCTACATAGTGAGATCCTGTTTCAAAAATACCCAAACTCCTTCCCGTCTGTGCCAGAGGCAGATTCCAAGCATTGTGCTCAGTGCCCCACCCTTAAGCTCTGCCTGCCTCCCAAGAGGCCTCCCCCACCTGAAACATTCAGGTCAATGGAAAACCAGAGACAACTAGGTGGTGAAAGGCAAGCACAAGAACATAATCAATAGAAGCCAATACAATATGGCAACATCAGAATCCAGTTCTCCTACTACAGCAAGCCCTGGATATCCTAACTCAGATACACATAAACTCAGTCAGACACACATAAACTCAATCAGCTATACATACGCTAACTAGGGAAATATAAAACTTTAAATGCATTTATTAGAAGGCAGGCTGGAAATTAATGGAAAACGTTTAGCTTAAATTAGAAAAACAAAAATGCACAAAAAGAAAGGATCAAAAATAGAACAAAAGAAAATTAAATTTATAGTATAAAATGAAACATTATGGAAAAGCTCAACGGTGCCAAAAGTCAGTTTTTGCTGAAAGGGAGAAAAACAAAATGTCCAAATTTCTGAAACTGGAGAGAGAGAGAGAGAGAGAGAGAGAGAGAGAGAGAGAGAGAGAGAATGAGAATAGATAGGTAGATAGATATGTAGATAATATTTTGAGGAAAATGGAAGCCCTAACCAGAAGAAAATCTGTGCATAATGTTATTCCAATAAAGATAGAAACAGTGAAGTGGGAAATTTTCATTAAAGAGACTAAAATATCCTGGAAACAAAATAGAAAACTTGACCTTAGAAATGGAATTAGAAATTCCAAATATCTCTGAAAATATGCATAGTTTATCAACTATTCAAGACACAGAAAATTCAAACCTTGAATATTTAAAAGATTTAAAAAATACCATCTTGGCTAATCAAATCCAGCAATGTGTTCAAATATGCTTTGTACTGGTGATGTAAAATGACTCAGTGTTAGAACTTAATTCACCACATTAATAATAAAATTAAATTAATGGGGGTGTGCTGGAGAAACGATTTCGAGGTTAGGAGCATGTGCTGATCTTCCACAGGACACAGGTTCTGTTCTTAGCACCCTTGTGATGTCTTATAATTGTCCATAGCTCCAGTAGCAGGACCTCCAGCACCCTCTTCTGATCTTTCTGAGCATAAAGTCTGAGCACACATTGTACTTACATACACACAGGCAAATCCTCATACAACTAAAATAAAACAAATGAATCTTTTTAAAGCCTTATGTAGTGGCATACACCTTTAATCTCAGCACTCTGGAAACATAAGCAGGTAGATCTCTGTGAGTTTGAGACCATCCTGGTTTACAATGTCAGTTCCATGCCAACCAAGACTATATAGTAAGACCCTTGCTCAAAAAAAGAAAGAAAGAAAGAAAGAAAGAAAGAAAGAAAGAAGAAAGGAAGAGTAAATAATAATAATAGTAATAGTTAATAATAATAATAATAATGATAATAATAAAGAATGCTCCTGAACTAAAAAAGAGAAGAGACTTTCCTACTCTGACAATGGGTGGCATCACACTTACGGGTACAATGTTAGTGTCTTCCTGGGAAGGAGATGGCAGTGAATCAACAGGACAATTCCACCCATCTCTGCTCCCCAAGGGATTTAATAAAGTCCTCAGGTGTCACAGTACACTTCTTGTCTCAGCCAGATTGTCACTGCACTGCAGGGTGCTCTGTGGAGGACCCTGCCTCAGGAAGCCCACAGAACCCACAGAATGACTAGAGTGGCAGGCGTCATGGGAGCAAGGGTTAAGCGCTTGTTTCTCCTACCTGGGCTTTGATATGCAAGGCTCACCATGAACAAAGCAGGCCTGAGGTTTTGGAGGAGTTAGGGAGAACATATATGGTTGGAAAAGCAATAATTTGAGGAAGGAATCACAGAGGTGGGCTGGGGACAAGGGCTCAGCAGGTAAAGGCACCTGCTGCCAAGTCTGACGAGCTGAGTTCAATCCCCAGACCGCACATAGTGAGAACTGTCTACACCAAGTCATCCTCTGACTTCTGCATGTGCATACATGACCAGACAAAAGAATGTAATATGTTTAACTATAAGAAACAATGATCTTTTCATGATAAGACTATATAATGATAAAGGATAAATATAAGAAACAATGAGAACTTCATAATAAGAGGACTGGAAACTCAGAGTAGTGAAATTGACGTATGACCTTAAAGACCTGTGTCAGCCTAGAATATATAGCCTTTATATGCCCTAAAACATGATCCTTCCTGTTGCCTGTGCCTTGGACTACTTGCTGCCCAACCCTACCTGCCCTTTGGGGGTTGAAGACGAGGTGAGGGTGGTATCAACAACACAAAAGAAGGGGAGCAGGCTCAGCAAGCTCATCTGAACACGACTGCAAGCTCCTTTAATACCCTCCACCCATGCCCCATTGGGCCCAAGAAAGCATCTCTTCTAAACAGCAGTTCCTGATTGGTTGGCATTGTCTGCGCCAGCAATCCTTAGTCTCTCAGGCAGTCCTCAATTAGGACCGCCTGCGGGAATGCTGGTCTCTCAAGCAGTCCTCAATTAGGTCCTCCAGCAGGAGATGCTTTTGCTGCTGCGCCAGCACCCCACCCCCTCGGCCCTGCTAACTGCCTGCTGCACCTTCTTCCCAGTTTTGAGCAGCCAAGAGGGGACAGTCTTAGGCATCGTCTAGGTCTCATCTTCCCCTCTAATCCCTTAAATTTGTCTTTCTCAACAACCATACATGGTTTATCCCTATGTTTCACCTCCTGTTTTATTTTAAAGCTTATCTTCAGATGCATGACCCTGCAAGCAAGCTTGGCTATTAGTAATTTTCTACTCTAAATTGCAAGTTTGTGTGGTGTGCAAGTGTGGGTGGAGGTTGCTTAGCAGAGTTTGGGGGAAGGGGACTAACTAGACTATCAGGCATTAGCAGGAGTCTTGTGTCTTCTGGTAGCTGCACCTAAACTGGCTCAAGGCATCATTGAAAAATGAACCATCAGATTTTATTTCTAACAAAAGGAAATCAGAGAGGCAACCAGATTTTTTTGTATTATTATTAAATGGCCTATAATGAGTAAGTGTCTCATATCAATCCCACTCACCCACTCAGTGACCTCAAGAAACACCAATAGAGGGATAAGAAAGGAAGGCATGAAAGACAGGAAGCCATACTTTGTTGCCATACGTTGATATGCCAGAGACTAGTTGTCCTGCTTGGGAGGAAGCCAGGACATACACTGGCTGAAGGCTCTTCCCAGGATCATTGCCCAGAACTTCCATTCACTGTGCATTTCTATGACTGATAAAAACCTTGGATGTTCTAGGTGTAGTGGGGTCAATCAGGAGGATGAGAGCCTCTTGCAGAACCATGTTACCCTGATTCTTTTGTTTGTCTTGTTCTTTCAAAGTGCTAAGGATTATACTCAGAGTCTTCCTTATGCTTGGCAAAAGTCTGTAACTGAGCTACATCCTCAGGCCTTCTGTGACATTTATATTTAGAGACAAGCTGTCATGAAATTGTCCAGGCTGGCTCTGAACTTTCTATTCACCTGCTTCAACCTCATGTGTCCTAAAATGACAAGCCAGCACCACCAGGCCCTGCTCCTGCTTCATTTGACAGACTTATAGCACATGTAACTACCTAGGCACATCTGAGCAGATAGCATGCAAAACAGTGGCTCTCTCCACTCTTTGTCACTGAGGATGCTAAGATAGGTTGCATACTCATTTACTTCCTCCAACACTTCCTCCGTCCACAAGCAGGGCCAGTCACACATGTCTGCCGTCAGAGCACATGCCTACATTCTTGCTCTGCCCACATCTCTATCTGCTGCATCTCCTCCGGCTTCGGAGCAGAGGCTTCTCAGCATCTCCCTTCTAAAAAAGGGAGAGCCTCAGAAGCATCCTGACTCATCCATTTACTCCTTCAATAAATATTTTGAATACTGTCTTAATTTGGGTCCCCCTGCATGCCATTTGAGAAATGAGCTTATAAGAAGTTATTTGACCAGTGCTCCTCTGGAAACGTGACTAAGGAAGAAGGGAAGGAAGCCTGGAGATAAGGCATTACTGTGGGCAACAGAGGCTCATCCTGCTGTGGATGCGAAAATGTGCCTCTGTGAAGGGCAGACAGAGATGTGTATCTACAGTTAGTTAGGAGCTGCTCTGAAGCATATGTCCTGCCCACTGATTACTACCTTCTCTCTGCCTAAACACACAGCACGTTAAGGTTCAACAATCTACATCAAATGTATTTATATCCTGTAGATAAGCAGCCAGGGACCACAGCCTCCTAGACTCATTGCTAGCCATCCCTCCTCTTCCATAAAGGTCCAGAAAGGCTGCTAAGATAGAAGATGTCTCAACAGTACCTATCATCTACTTATACCTCAGAATTTGAAAAGCAGACCACTAGGAATTTTATTAGCTTACTAAGAGGACTCATAATGTTCTGAACTAAAGCACTGGAGAAGTTATTGTTCAGTAAGAGCCCTATCTCAGGCTCCCTCTTGTCTCCTAAAGGATGTTGCCTCCTAAAGGTTGTTCCAAGACAACAGAGAACTTGGCTGCAATCGCTTCTGGGAAAGTTAACCTTATCTCCTTTGACATCCAGATTGTGCTGTCTGTCACAAGCACTAAAAAGAACAGCAAAGAGATGGCAGTCATGATGGGAACTCTTTACTACCATTAGACTGTCTATATCATAAAGGCAGGGTCTAGTTGTAGGCTAGATATATGCAAATACCAGGTGCTGGGCGAGCACTCTTTTGGGCAGAGGACATCTTTTGCTCTTGAGAGGCTTACACCTCAGTAGTAAAACAGAGAATGAATGTCTAAACATGCCAACAAATAAAGTTGGATGTAACTTATACTGTGAATGCACAAAGAATGATAGAGAATAGCTAGGAGAGGTCACTAAAGAAACAGTCAGAGAAGGTGGCATTATGTTATTTTAAAACTGGGTGAAGGAGCTGGAGAGATGGCTCAGCAGTTTAGAGGACTGACTGCTCTCACAGAGGTCCTGAGTTCAATTCCCAGCAACCACATGGTGGCTCACAATCATCTGTAATGGGATCCGATGCTCTCTTCTGGTATGTCTGTAAACATCTACAGTGTACTCATATATAATAAATAAATAAATCTTTAAAAAAGACTCATTAAAAATAAAATAAAATAAAAATGGAAAAAGATCTACAAAAGGAAATGCCCGGGAGAATAGCTTTCCAAGCAGTGAGCATGATCATATGTAAAAACTAAGACAAATTCTAGAGAATTTGAGAGAAGCATGGTGAAAAATGGAGGAGGTAGTAAAAGATCCGAAGGAGGCAACAGAAGCAGGGTCCTTACAGGTCCACGAACAAACTTCAAAACACTAGAAAATTAAGTCGAAACTCTGAGGTGCAGTTTTGCTCCTACAAGTTAGCAAAGAACCCAGCGTTTGGAAGGATTCTGCTATTGAAGATGTGGGGAACCCACGCTTTCACACATTATTTGTAAGAGTGTTAATTAGTACAATGACTAAAGAGAAAATTGAATCTTATCTATGGAGTTGTTTTCAAAGAGCATATAGTTTATCATAGCCAATTCCAATACTAAGACTCTCTCTTACAGCACATCCATAGTGGGTGGCAAAATAGTCCTTGGGATACTGTAATGTTATGTACAACAAAACAACCGGGGAAGGGGAAGGGGGCTTTTAAGATCCGCCCAGTAAGAGACCATACAGACTTCAGTTGTAATCAGATCTTGGTGGCTTTATTAGTAAGACAAAGCAAGGTCCAATGAACCACTCGCATGGCCGTTTATTATGGTTTTGCGGGATTACTAGCGATTTCCAACCCTACTTTCACACAGTATCCCCTGCACTCTGTGGTTAGTATCCACCCACTCACTCCCTGAGTACCCTGTCTTGTCATTAAAAAAATCCTTGCTTCTAGGCTTTCCCGGCCAATAGACAGGAGGTCCTCCAGGAACAGGACCAGTGCCCTGCACCCCAATGTATAGATGCCATCACGTGGGCAGGAAGAAGAGTCCTGGTTCGGTGGAGAAAAGGCAACCTACTTGGGAGACATTCAGACAGACGAACTAGGGACATACATTCGGAGTCTCGCTGCAGTTAGGAGCTGACAACCTTGTGGTTTCTAGGAAGGCATCAGAAAATATGGCCAAGGATAAAGGAGGCCTGATAGCACCGCATTCTCTATTGTGAATGCATATCCTATCACGTATTCCCTTGAAAGTAAAAGAGGAAGCAACTCGGGTGTGGCAGGGGCAGGGTGTAAGCTTACAAAAGATCAAGGTGATGGATGAGATTGAACTCCTACATTATTAGTCAAGGCGCGGCTAGGTTCCTCCCACGCCTCAGGACTTGTCAGAAGGCTCCAAGATAAGTTCCGGCTCCAGAGCCCCCTTCTGGCAAAAAGAAAAACAAACACCCACCCAAACAAAACTGCCTCGGGAGAGCACCTGGGTATTGCGCCTGCGTGGCTGACAAGCGCCACAGCGCACGCGCATCAATGCCGTCCTGCCCACCGGGTGACGCAAAGTGCACGTAGGCGGAGACAACCTCTCGGCGGCTGCTGGGGTTTTGCCTCCACGCGTTAAGGCTCTGTTGACGCGGACGGGCGCCGGAGAGCTAGGCGCTCGGAGTGTGGTCGCTGTGTGCCTCCCGCTACGCCACTCCCTCTCTTAAGGGGCCCGAGGGCGCCGTGCAGGGTAAGCGGGGCCAGCGAAATGTGCTTGGCCCGGATGACTGACTACGGTTGGTCTCCCCACGCGCGCGAGTGACGGGGTTCCCTGTGGTGCAGTTCCAATGCCTGATACCTCCCCTGGGCCTGGAGACAGCTCCTAAGGGAGGCCTCAGGGTCACTTGCGCTCTCGGTCCACTCAACTGGCTGTCTTTCTGTCCCAACTGCGTAGCCCGCTAGCCCTGGCGTGTCTACAACACACTGTGGGACTCGTGAGCTACGCTCTAGGCCAAGCAGCAGGGGTCTCTGCCCGAGTGCTGCCCACTGGCCTGTGGCGTCCATTCATTCGGCTGGTCTGTGCTGACCCGCCCCCAGCAGAACCAGGCCCAGGCGCCTCCCCCTTCTGCGCTGGACAGTCCAGCTGGGAGGCTCAGAAAACCCTGTGTTCTGATTGTATGGAAGGTGGGACCGGTGGTGACAGCGAGGAGCTTGCCAGGGGTCAGGGTGGTTCTGCCTGAGTTGGTGTATGGCCACAGGTGCTTCAGGCTGAAGGAGAAAGGTCCTGATGTGGACCCCCAGAATGTAGAAGGACGGGGAATCCACGGGAACACGTTTATATTTTAAAAGCTTCTGGAAGTAATTGGTTTTGAGACTACATTGCTTAGTAGATCACTGTGGACATAGCCCTTCACCCTGAGAGTCTATCCAAAGGAATCAGTCACCTGAAAATCCCTGGCCCTTTTATGTCTCTGCAGGACCTTGTACCCCACGATCATATGTCACCGGTGAGGCTCCACATCCTACATCACAGGGAGTGTAGGGAACGCTCATAGCCACAGTAGGAAAATCTCAGACACCGAGGAAGGATATTCCCTAGGGAGAGGCAGATGAATGTGATTACAGGGGCTCTCCTGACCTGCTTCAGAGCCAAGAAAGGGGCTGAATAGCGTTGAGGGGAGGTTTCCCAATTCCTGGTTACCAGCGTTTTAACAATGTCCTTGAAAATAATGCAGTAAGCATAAAGGTAAGTCTAAATATCGGGGTTCCCCCCTTCTCCTCCTGCCCTGGGAGGAGTGTAGGTTAATATGGTTTGTATCTGAGTCCCTCCTGGAGCCTCATGGTCGAAACCTGAGAGCTGCCCAGCTTTCTGTGTGCTTAGGTCTGGAAGAGCCTACTAGCCCACGCAGGCACGGCACCCTGCAAAGGAATCAGGAGGTAGTCTTCACAGGGCTGTTCATGTATTTTTTTTCTTTCTTTCTTTCTACAACTACCAGGAGAAATATGTGCTGCTTTGCTAATATGCTTTATTTTTGCACACATACTTGTTTAGCATGTGCAGCAGTCCTTTGCAATCATGGCTTGATTCCTGTATTTTAATGCAAACCTGAAAAAAATCCGGCAGCTGCCAGTTGAAGTCAGACGGAGCATATTTCTGAGATCTAGCCTCCGTTCCTCCCCTTCTGACACCAAGCCTACATCGTCTGACTCCAGTATCTACCTGACAGGAGGTGGACCTCTCCAAGCCTCCTCTCTTTGCCGCGACATGGTGCTTCCTGTCCCACTCTCTGCTCATTCTCCACTTGGCTTTAGTTCAAGCTGCTGCTGCTATAAACTCTGTTCTGTAAAGTGCAAACTAAGGTTGAGTTGTTCGTAGTGAGCCTTTTGGGAGTCTGGGCAGTAAACCACCACCAGGTGTTAGACATAGCTAGAGAAGAGTAATTAGTCCTCCCTGCAAACTCCTTAGCCGTGGTGGACAGACACTTCAACCCAACAGAATAAAGTTGATGTTTGGGGTTGAGCCTCTGAGACCTGGATATCCTGTGGACCAGTTTGTCTGGTTCTGGTCCTGTACCCCCTGGATATGATGCTCTGTTTGGCTTGTTCGTATCGTCCGGAGCTTGCTGCTATGTAAATGCAGTGATGGTAGGTCGGCAAATTGATAGGTGTTGTCAGGTGTCTAAAGTAGACTCTTGTATTTACAGGTTGGTGTAGGGCGCTCAGAGCACATGATGATTTTTCAGGCTGGGGAAGGCAGTGGTAGTGTGGGGTTTTAGCAGAGGTTTTAGGATAGGGTCAGAGTTGGACAAAATTGGCCCAGTTGATGGCTGAACATTCTGGGAATGGATGATAGTATGTGCACAAAGGGGCCCGGGACAGGTGGGAGCTGAGTTTTCAGGGCAAAAAGAAGCACTGTGTTCTTGGGATGCTTGGGCAAGGATCAAAGGTATGGAATGAGGTGCAAGTGTCAGACGAGATCATGAGAGTGGTGGGTAGCTCTTTAGTGCAGAGGAACCTAGTGAGGTCCAAAGTACAGCAGGAGCTGGGTCCCAGCAAGGAGGACTTACTCCTTGGCATCTGCAAAGAGAACCTTCCTGAGCCCTACATGGGGCACGAACGGGGGAAAGTTTTGTCTTATTTTCTCGCACCAGTTTGGGCCTGTTCCCTGAGGCAGCATTCCTGTAACCTGGGCTGCTTGCCTAGGAGTGTTTGAATGTGACCAGAGATGGGACCAAAGAGGGCCTGCTCTGTGTACAGTGTCATTCCACTTCCGTTTCTCCCAGACCACCTCAGGATGAGCTCCCCGGCCTAGAACTGCTGTTCTCTCCTCCAGCGGGGTAGCCACGGGGTCCTTCTGCCCATCTGCAAAGCCTATGGAACTTATGTTCTTTGTGGCTCTCCTTGAGCACATTGAATTTCCAGGTTCCATTGTAAGTTAAGTGATGGCCCTTCGTGAACAGCTACCCGCATTGCCGAGGAGACCCTTGGAATTTTAGCCTGACCTGCTCGCACACTGCTGCCAGCAGGACACAAGTCCTCCTTGGAGCCCACACCACCAAGCCTCCTGCTTTTCCAGAATTCGATGCTGTGTTTCAATAACTGAAGAGTGTGAGAAGACCAGCAGATATCCCTTGAGGACAGGAGAAGCCTTGAGATGCAGGGCCCTCACTTCTCATCTATTTTTTTTTAATAGTCTGAAGTTTTTATTCAGTGGGTCTCTGTGTCTAGAAGAAGGTATTGGGCCTCTTGGTGGTGAACTGTGGCTTGTGCTGGCCCCGCAACATGCGGTGGGGCAATGGGAATTTGATCTCGGAGTTGTGGAACTGCTTGACAGCTGGCCGGCGGCATTTGCCAGCTGCGGTCTCTTCCACCTTCATGATCTAGATGGAGTGCCCGCGGGCACGGTGTCGGGCACCCATGTCTCGGTAGCACTGTATGACTATGCCAGCGATGGTCAGGTCCCGGACTTCTTATCTTTTTGAGACCAGGAACTCCAAAAAAAAAAGTCTACTAGACTCCCATCACTGAAATGGCAGAGGCAGGAAGATTGAGGTTTGAGGCCAGCCTGGACTACATATCAAAAACCTGTCTCAATAACCCTTTCTGAAAAATTAAAAATTATATTTTAAAAGATGAGTGAATGATTTTGTTTAGAGTATATTGGACCAAAACTGATGGCATCGATTTAATTCATTTTGCTACCTGGCTAGAGTTTCATAGGCTTTGAAAGTACCAGACATCATTTGCCCCTTGACACGAATGTTTCTTACAAATGAAAAGCAGTTTCCATTAAACTTCCAGAAAAAAACTAAGCTCAGTGTTTGGTACCTGTCTTGGGTTCACTGTAAGTTGTTCAGATGGCCAGTTTTAAGCTCTTGGGAAAGTAAATCCTGAAGGTACAATCTCAGAATAGAAGTGCGAGTGAACATTGGAAGAATGGGTGGGTCCCGTGGCCCTGTCACCTGGATGGTCTGTGGACACTGGGTACTTTGGTACAAGCAGCAGCATGTCCCAGTGTTCATAACCCTCAGTCCTGGACCATCCCTTCCAGGATCATCAAGAAAATCAAGAAAAGCCTCTGACTCCTGGGGAACGGGGCGCAGACCGGTAATGGGGTTGCATACTTTGTCCCCAGACCTAGGAACTTCTGACATACACTGTAGGCTACAGCCTAATGTGATTTGCTTGATTCTTCTCCCTCCAACCAGCAGTGGCTACATTGTTCCCAGCAGACTGAGAAATGAGAAAAATACCAAACCATGGGACCCTGCGGATGACGAAGGTGGCGTATCCCCTCGGGCTATGTGTGGGCCTGTTCATCTATGTCGCCTACATCAAGTGGCACCGGGCCTCTGCCGCCCAGGCCTTCTTCACCATTGCTGGGGCTGCTTCGGGGGCACGGTGGACCCAGCAGGCCTTCAGCGCCCCAGGCTCAGCTGCACATGGTCATGAGGTCTTCTATGGGATCATGTTTGATGCTGGGAGCACTGGCACCCGCATCCACGTCTTCCAGTTCGCCCGGCCACCTGGAGGTATCTGTCTGACTCTGAGCCATGAGTTATGGGCACAGACATAGGATCTGCCTTCCCCACTCTCAGGGCAAGGCTCTTGAGAATTCCTTTCTTCAGAAGACAGTGTGTGGCTTGAGCCCCTGCTCTAGAGGAATGTAGAAGCCTGCTAACATGAAATTATTAAGGCACTGGGGCAAAGCTCAGTGGGAGAAGCACCCGTAAGACCCTGGGTGTGAGTACCAGACTACTTGAAAAAAGAAAAAGTGCAGTTACTAAGAGATGCTTACTCAGTAGATACAAAGCCAGTGCCTCTAAAGTCCCCAGGAGCCCAAGGCTCTTCTTATACTAGTGAGCTGTGACTACCTTTGATGGGCAGCTAAGACTCTAGAGGGCATTTAGTAGCCTGTCCCCTCCCTGTGTCTACAGCAGGCCTCATGGCTGAACCTGTAATTTGGGCTATGTTGTGTTGATATTGGGCGATCTCAAGGTGGGGAACAACTGCAGAGTCAGGCTCAGGGAAATCAGAAGCCCAGGCAGGTCAGAACAGTCGCAGAAACCTGGAACTGAGGCTTGCAGATCTGCTGTAGGTCCTGCATGGCACTGAGGGGGTCTGGACCTCAGGCCCAGCCAGCTTTGCTTCCCAGGATTGGGGACATTAGGCAGAAGGTGGGTGCTTTTCTCTAGGATCCCTTGGCTGCCTGGGTCTTTACCTATCTCCCTTGCCTGTTGCCCTAAAATCTGCCCTTCTTTGTGCATTTGACTTTCAGTCAGCTTTCTGTCCCTCTACTTTGTTCCAGTCCTATATCCAGCTCTGTAGTAGCCAGGCACCATCTTGGCATTAACTGCTCTGTCAGCATGAGACCCCTGGCAACTCTTTCCAGAACTACAACAGCCTGTTTTACCTGCTTCTGACTTAATTTTTATGTAGCTTTATGTGTTTGGGCCAGAACTTTGCTTTAAAAAAGAAACTTTATTGAGGATAATTTAGATTTTAAAAGTCTGCATCCATTTAAGGTGTTAAATGTTGACAGTTAAGCTGGATGTGGTGACGCATGCCTTTCATTCCAGTACAGACAGAGGCAGGCAGATCTCCATGAGTCCACAGTCAGCCTGGTGTACATAGTGAATTCCAAGATAGCCAGGGTGCATATAGAGTCCTTGTCTGAAAAAGAACAGTAGTAACAATTGAGTATTAATTTTTGCATAACAGATGCTCTGTCCTTCGGTAAATTTGTCCCATATGTGCATTGATACTTTTATACTTACTGCAGTAACTAAACATTTAGATGCCAGATCTACTTACTCACCTCCAAAATTGGTTTTGAAACCAAATGTAACAGGGGGGGTGGGGAGGGATTGCTCAGTGGTAGAACACTTTTCTAGCATGTCTGAGGCCCCGAGTTGGCTTCTAGCACCAAATTTTAAAAAATAATCTAAGTTTAAGGCAGTACTAACAATAATCCAGTTTTTGTCTTAGGGAGAACAGTCTTTTTAAAAAGTTTGTTCCTGTTTTTCTGGTCCTGTTTTTTCCTTCCACGGTCCTCATATTTACATGTTCATATTTTGACTGGCGTCTTCAGCCACAGGATGCCTCTAGACACTTTGCTTGCTGCGATGTAGTCCACTCCTCCTAATATCAAGCACTCAATTTCTTAAGAAGGAAAACAAACCTTCAGAAGCTTGTTCAAGGCCCATATAAGGATATCATCTCGTAATTATGGGCTTCATTTTTATCTTAACAGTTTAAGACCATTTATCTTGTTAAATCAGCAAGAGTTATCCTAAAATTTAAGTAAGGTATCCTCAATAAAGTTGAGATGTGAATTGTTTGTCTGCTTTTTGCAGTGCTGGAATCAATTCCAGGGCTTCTAGCTTGCTAGGCAAACACATTCACCCCAGCCTGCCTTTACACACATAGACACACATGTATCCACACACACATTTAGAGTTCTGGTGTAGACTTTAAGTCTTTTACTCAGCTAAACTAGATTGCAGAATTTAAACAAAACTAATCCCTCTTAACTGGTCATCATGGTTGGGCCTCTGCTGTTAACATTAGCTAGTCTCTGTTGTGTATCCTCATAACTCTTTATATATTAATGGTTCAATCTTTTAAAAATGTTTTCCCTTTAGAAACTCCCACCTTGACCCATGAAACCTTCAAAGCACTGAAGCCTGGGCTTTCTGCTTATGCTGATGATGTTGAAAAGGTAACCATCTTCTTCTGTCTGTTTACTCTTCCAGTGTCCCCCTAACAGATTTACTAGCCAGCCCCTGCTGAACTGGATCAGTTGGATATCCCCTGAGAGAAAGATATCTTCCGTACTGCCAGGGGTATGGTGTTCCCCTGAGGGAAAGAGGTAGAGAGAGGTTCAGGTCTCACCCACCAGGGTGGTGTACATCATGAAGCCCTCCCCTAATCCTTATGCAATTCAGAAGCTCACATCCACAAAAGCATTATTTATGGAGCTGGAGAGATGGCTCAGTGGTTAAGAGCACTGGCTGTTCTTTCAGAGGACCCAGGTTCAATTTCTAGCACCCACATAGCAGTTTATTACCACCTGTAACTCCAATCCCAGGGAATGCAATGCCTTCTTCTGGCCTCTGTGGGCATGGCACACACGAGGTACACAGACACCGATGCAGGTAAAATGCTCCTACAAGAAAATAAAATGAAAAAAAAAAAAAAAAAAGGAAGGCTGTATTTGGACTTTAAAATATTTGTCATTGTCATGTGATACAGGGAGCTAGGGATAGAGCCCAGGGCTCCCAAGGCTAGGCCAGTGCTCTGATACTGAGCTACAACTCCCATAGTGCATTTGTAATTTTAATTTTTCATTGCAGTTCCTCTGATTGAAGGAACAGTTACTAAAAATATTAATGTTAACACTGTTATACTAGGGCTAGCAGAGAAGTTCAGTGGGGAAGGGCTTGCCAGCATGCCTGATACCCTGGGCTTCATCTCCAGCACTCACCCCTCAAAAAATAATAAATACAAAGCACACATAATTTATGAAAGCCACAAACCAAATAAATGTAATAGAATAAATAGGTATAAAGCAAATTTCATTAAAGTGAAATAAGGATTTCTGTAAGTGTGAAGCATTTAGACTTCCGATGTGCTTAGTGCTTTAATGTGCTAGTGTAGATGAGCTGAGGACACCTGAATTTCTTCTCAAGCAGAAACTGCTTGTTCAGAGAGTTCTGACCTCCCTGTCATTCCTTTCTGTTTTCCTTCTTTTAAATGCTGTGTATGCCTCTCCTGTGTAAGCCACATCCTTAGCCCAGGTCCAGCGTTCCTCAGGGCATGAGCTGTGCTCATTCCTATCCACAGTTGCATCATGGTTTCAGACAAGGTAGTACAAGGCTTGGCTATACAACAGAGGAATTAATGATTCAAGGGTCGCCATCCAGTTAAACCAAATTGAGTGTCACGCTTAGATTAATTAACTAAGAGAATTAAATCTCTGACTTGTAGATAGGTGACACGCACGCAGTGGGATGAGTGTCCCGACTGCCTCCAGTACGTGCCCTGCTGTCTCACGGAGCCTTTAAGACCCGATTTGTGTGTCCTTGGACAAATATTTGAGACTTCTCCCTGTTTTTATTTTGCAAACGCAGTAGAGAGGAACAGTCTGTCATCTGACACATGCTCTGTCACCCACGTGTTCAAGGGCATCTTTGGTGGATGTGTGGAGTCAGAATTCTAGATACAAAGAAAGGGAGTGTTCCTTTGAACAGGCTGTACCATTTACCCATGTTTACATCTGAGCCACCCTTTGAACTTTCTGGCAGGTGATGGGACCCCCTCAATGAGGTTATTCGTGGGACTCAGTTCAATGAGTGACCCTAGAATTTGCTAGTTTCCCCATGTTCATGACGTACAGGGAAGTCACAACCATGTGAGGTCACCTGGTGAGGAGTGGTGTCCTAGTTAGGGTCTCTAGTGCTTTGATGAGTTTATTGAGTTTGCACTTCCACATTGCAAGTCTATCAGTGAAGGAAGCCAGGACAGGGACTCAAGCAAGGTAAGAGGCAGAATCTGATGCAGAGACCATTGTGGGAAGGGGGCGGCTGTTTATTGACTTGTTCCTTATGGCCTACTTATAGAACCCAGGATCACCAGACCAGGGATGACACCACCACCCAATGGGCTAGACCTTCCCCCATCAATCACTAGTTAAGAAAACGCCCCACAGCCGAATCTTACGGAGGCATTTTCTTAATTGAGCTTCACTTCTTTCAGGTAACTCTAGCTTGTGTCAAGTTGACACAGAACTAACCAGCACAGGTGGTGACAGACCAGAGCATAAATCTTGCTCAGAAAGCATGGAAGTTATGTAAAAGGAGGCTCAGCCCGTGGCTCTTGACCTGCCATGTTCTACGCCAAGGGCTTTCCTCCATGTTCTGAGCCTTGTGTTCTCAAGCTGACCAGTGCTGCTTGATGCAATGCTTCCGCTGTTTTTGAAAATTAGAGAAAGGGGTCAGGAGGTGTGTACGCAAGTAAAAGCACTGACTTCACATGCCTGCCGACCTGAGTTCGAGTCCCAGACCCACATGAAAAGCCCAGTGTGGTGAGTCATATAGCTTGTGTAAGTCATGCCATAGCATAACAACAACACAAGGTGGAAGATGAGAATTGACTCCTGGAGGTTGTCCTCTGATCTCTACATGTGAATGTTTGCATGTGCACAGACACACATCCCCCAAATTTAAGTCTTAAGTTAGATAATATATTTAAATATACATTTTAAAGCATGGTGGTACCTGGGTAGTGTATATAACATCTCTGATTTGCTTTCACAACATCCACAGAGTGCTCAGGGGATCCAGGAGCTTCTGAATGTTGCTAAGCAACACATTCCATATGACTTCTGGAAGGCTACCCCTCTGGTTCTCAAGGCCACAGCTGGTTTGCGCCTGCTGCCGGGAGAAAAGGCTCAGAAGTTGCTGCAAAAGGTAAGCTTAGCCAGTACCCCAACTGGACAGCGGCTAAGGACCACTAAAAACGCTAGCTGTGCTGAGCATGATGGTGTACATCTGTCACCCCTGCACCTAGCGGGCAAAGCAAGATCTTAAGCCAGAGGCCATTATGAGCTACAGAGTGAGACACTTTCTCAGAACAAAATAGCCATTAACCTTTCAGTTAGTGTCAAGTAGGCAGACATAGAAGAGAAAACCATTGGAATTTTCACAGTCTCACCTTAGGAATCTTCTTTGTGATATTTAGGAAAATGACTTTGTTTTAAAATTATGTTGTGCTTCTGAAGGGCAGCCCCCGCCCCATGTGTGTGAGCTAGACTGACATCTTATCCTGAGCTCAATTGTGACTACCCAAGAGACCCTCAGTCTGTTCCCCAAAACTAGTGCTTCTTGGGGAACCTAGTGTCCCCAGACAGCCACTTTGCACTTTATACTCATCCACAGAATGTATTTCTAATTTTCTTCCCATCTACCAAGTTTGGGAAGATACAGTCTCCCTCAACTTGTAGATTATTCTTACACTGTTTGTATGCAAGATGGTGGCACAGTACACCTTCTTAGATTACAAGGGAGGCAGGGACTCCTTAGAAAGTAAAGAAACCCAATTGCTCACACCCCTTCCTCCCTCTGCCAGGCTCTGATGGCCCATGTCCCTGGATCAGTGCTCCTACTATACATACATACATGTATATATACATATATATACATATACGTATATATATACACACACACACACACACACACACATATGTACACAGACCATATGTCTGGTCCCTGGGCGTAAGCCCCACCTCATAGGGCTTTCCCCTTCATGTCCCAACCCAAAGACGGGCACTGTTTGGGGACACATCGGCTCAGTGCATGCCAGCTCTCTCTAGGCTATCTTTTCTCCCAGAACTCTGCTATCCCCAACAATTGAAGACAAAGTACCTGGAGTGGCATGTTCCTTAGTTATCCTAGGGATATCAGCCAAGGACACCTCTATAGAGGATCACAGAAGCTTCAAACAGTGTAAGCTTTGCCTTGAGGAACACTGCAGAGCTCTCAAGTGTTCCGCTGCAGCCAGCTGAACACATCCTTGGGAACTTCTGAAGATTGAACATGTCCTTCCTGACCTGGCTTGGGTGGGGTGTAGACCAAGCTGATCTGAAACTCCCGATCTCCTGCTTTCCAAGCTCTAGGAGTACAAATGAAGTTCATAGAACTGTAGCTCCATGCTGGGCTAAGAAATGTTTCTCTTTGTGTTTAGGTGAAGGAGGTGTTCAAGGCATCCCCCTTCCTTGTAGGGGATGACTGTGTTTCCATCATGAACGGCACAGATGAAGGTAGAGTTGACAGATGAGTATCTCATCAGTGCATGTCCCAGTCAGACAAATAATGCCGCCGCCGCTGCTGCATTGACTCCAGGCCTGAAGGCACTGTCGCTAGCCCAAGTCATGGTCTTGTGCACAGTTTTGTTGTTAGAGACAAGTTCTTTTCTTGACTAGCACCAAACCTGGTACAGATGAAGCCTTTGAAAACATCATGTTTTGGGTTTTAAGGGCATTTAAAGAACACTTGTTGCTGCCGTGCTGGGAATACTGTGGTTATATAACTCGTTCTGAAACAGACACTTGAGGTTCCTTTCTGGCTAGTGATTTTTAATATGACCTTAAGAGTGAGCTCGTCTGGAGGGCAGAGGGGACATTAGATTCTTTTTCTGCCTCTTATAAAAGTGGAAGCTGGTGACAAAATCCTGGAGGAGACATGGCATTTGGTAATGTGTTCTAAGGGTTTAGTGTGTGCCCGAAGACCCTGGGTTCTTGGCTGGGAATAACAAGCCATTCCCCCCATGCCCCTGAAATCTGGAAATAGGTAGCAGCCCCATGTGTCAAAAATTAAAATGGGGTCTAGAGAGATGGCTTAGCTGTTAAGAATACTTGCTACTCTTGCAGAAGACCCAAGTTCGGTTCCCACCTTCCACATGGTGGCTTATAACCATCCATAACTCTAGTTCCAGGGGCTTAAACCCCTCTTCTGGCCTTCATGGGTATCAAGCATACACGAAGTCCTCAGACATACATGCAAGTAAAACACCCATACACAGAAAATACATTTCAAACTTTTTTTTTTTAAGGAACTAAAATGCCTGTGCCATTCTCTTACAGGTGTTTCGGCATGGATCACTGTCAACTTCCTGACAGGTGTGTGTCTGCTGGTTGGGAAAGGCTAGCGGCTCACCATCCCTAGAAAAGGAGTGCCTGCCAGGCTTCCTGAAGTGCAGAAGCCCCATTACCATAGCACCCAGATTCAGTGTTTCTGGCTTGGAGGCAGACTGGGGTGGTGGCGTGTCCAGACAGGTCAGGCAGAGTCAGCCCATATGTGCCTGTGTTTATAACTCCTTACTACCCTTGCCCTTCTCTCAGCACAACACCAGCCCAACATCCACTGGAGCTTTGTCCTGTGGTCAAAGAGAAGCAGTGAATAAAACCTAGTCATGGGTCTAGAGAGATGGCTCTGTGGTTAGGAGCACTGTCTGCTCTTCCAAAGGTCCTGAGTTCAATTCCCAGCAACCACATGGTGGCTCACAACCATCAGTAATGGGATCAGATGCCCTCTTCTGGCAGGTGTAAGGTGTACATGCAGATAGAGTACTTAAATACATAAATAAATCTTTTTTAAAAACAAATATTAAAAAAAACTAGTCAGGCCTTAAAATATTAGACATGATGTGCGTGCTGATCGGCTCTGGCAGAAACACCTGCCTGTGGAGACAGGTCGCGAAGAGACACTTGCAGATTGTTGTCAGTACGGCCGCTTCTGGAGAAGGGCAGTTTGTCTGTATGTAGAGGGAAGAAAGGGTTTTCCTGGCGGGTCTCACCAGTATGAGGCCATAAAGATGCTAGTGGACGGGTTAGGGCTCTCTACTTCAGATGCTTTGGGAGTACTGAGTCTGGGATGGGGCTAGCCAAAGAGGATGCCTCGTGGAGAGGACCTGTGTCAGAATAGCAAAGTCAGTGTTTCTGGGAAGGTGAACCAGCCTTGTGAGAAGATAAGCAGTGTCAGAGCTTCTCTCCGTGGTCAGTGTGATCCTGTCGTTCACACCACAGCATGCAGAGCCGGCTCTTGGATGCCTTTAACTCGCCAGCGACTTAAGTAGTTGCAGCGGCCTCCCTGCCTTCCCCCCCACACGGAAGGACTTCTGACTCTCTTTGATCTTCCTGTGTCCTCATATCCTTCCTAACATGACAGCACTGTCTATGCCTTTACTCACTGTGATCTAGGCAGTCTGAAAACCCCAGGAAGCAGCAGTGTGGGCATGCTGGATTTGGGCGGAGGATCCACTCAGATCACCTTCCTCCCACGTGTCGAGGTAACCAGTCCTGCCTGCTTACCAGGTGTGTGCATCACAGTCAGGGGAGCTGCAGTCACCCCGAGGAGGCCCCTCAGAGAAGGCCCTTGGCCACTGGAAGATGCTCTGCCCCTCTGAGATCTCTCACATATAACGACTTCGATTTTTAACTCTATCCACTAAAATCCATAATAGAAGCCTGCTCTTCAGTGAGGTGAAATCAAATGATGACTAGTGCTGTGCTAGAGACTAGATACCTCCCATCCTCCGCAAAGTCCCAGGAGCAAGAGTGGACAGTATGGCTCAAAGGTGGAAAGGAGGTCAGCCTTCTTCAAGATAAACATTCTAAATGAGATAAAAACAACAACTTGCATTTCATGCCATCTATCTTAAATACCTCTCTTTTTATGCTTATTTTGTTTCCAGCATAGTATACACTGTGTAAATATATTTATACACCTAGAAACTGAAGCTCTGATCCTATTCACTTTTCAAGACAGATGCTTATCTAGTCTGATTGGACTGTATGTGTCAGAAGAGGCAAGATGCAGCTGGTCTTGTGCTGTCCATCTGTAATCCCAATCCCGGGGAGACTGAGGTTGGAGGATTAGGAGGGCAAAGCCAGCCTGGACAAGTTAACAGGACCTTATCGCAAAATGATGATGATAAGTGCTGAGGTGGTTGTTTACTGGCCAAGTTCTTAGAACTTAAAAGCTCTGGTTTGTTCCCTAATATGGAAAGAAATACACACACACACACACACACACACACACACACACACACACACACACACACACACACACACACACACACACAAAAGCAAGCAGCTTCTCCTAAGAGAAACCACTCACCCTGGATTTGTTTTTTTACTCCTTACTCCTCATTGTTTCATAGTCAAAAACGTAGTGGAAAACTCACTGTGTCCCTGTTCTTCCAAATGATTCAGATAGAAGGGCATGGTGTTCTGGAAAATGGGGCAACAGTAGCTTCATGTTCCTCCCCAGGGCACCCTGCAGGCCTCCCCACCCGGCCACCTGACAACACTGCAGATGTTTAACAGGACTTACAAGCTGTATTCCCACAGGTGGGTTTGCTCACTCCTGGCGTACCACCCATTGATGCCTCATGGTGGGGTCCTCTCCCCATGTGGGTGCCAGGTCCCGGAGTCTCTTGTGACAGGAGACCTCCTGGGCCTTCTTGTCCTGCCTCCCTGCCTCTCCTACCTGCTTCATTGTAAAATTCACTGTAAAACCACATTCTTTTTTGGTGCTTGTCCTGTTCTACTTTGGGGGAGGCTTGGAAAAGACTGAGAGGTGAGGAGTGGGCTGCCGGCTAGCCACGAGGCATTTGGGGGTAGTTCTGGCACCTCTGTACAGATTCCGTACGAGCCCAAGACAGGCTTTCAGTTCAATTAATGTTTCAGCCACAGGGCTCATAGAAAAAGCAGGAAAGCCTTATTCACATTGAGGCCAGGCAGGTATGCATGTGGCCCAGCCTCACCAAGATTTGTCTCCACAGCTACCTGGGGCTGGGACTGATGTCGGCACGACTGGCTATCTTGGGTGGTGTGGAGGGGAAACCTGGTGAGTCGAACATTTGCTCTAGGCTCTCCCCCTCCTCTCAGTGCCTCTCCTTCTCCTGTGTCTTTCTCTTCTTTCTCGTCTTCCTCCTCCTCCTGCTCTTCCTCCTCCTGTTCCTCCTCCTCCTGTTCCTCCTCCTTCTGTTCCTCCTCCTCTTCTTTCTCGTCTTCCTCCTCCTGTTCCTCCTCCTTCTGTTCCTCCTCCTCTTCTTTCTCGTCTTCCTCCTCCTGTTCCTCCTCCTCCTCCCCTTCTTCCTGCACTACATAGCAGCTTATCAGCCATTGGCCACCCGGTCAGCTTGGGTGGAATATGTCCAGATCTAAGGTAAGATAGGATATGGATGGCGTGTTTTACCTTTGAGCATTCCTCTAAGTTACCGTTCTTGAAAGAGATACTAGGGGCTTACTAGAGAGATGACACAGTGGTTAAGAGCTCTGGCTACTCTTGTAGAGGACCCAGGTTCTATTCCCAGCACCCACATGGGAGTTCACAACTCTAACCCCAAGGGATCTGAACCCTCTTCTGGCCCCTGCAGATATTGCACATGTGTGCCACACCCACATATATGCTGGCAAAACACCTATGTACATAAAATAGAAAAAAAAGGGAAATTTTCTCGTTAAAAAAAGGAGAGATACTAGGGAAATAATTTCTGAACCATATCACCTGCGTTTGGAATCACCTCATGTGTCAGCTTTCTGTCACCTAACAGTAGCTGAGAAGAATGACACCGAGAAAGAAGAGTTTGTTTGACTTATGGTTTTTGAGGTTTAAGTTCACAGTCACTTACTTATGTTGCCTTTGGACTTGTGGTGAATCAGGACGTCATGAAGGGAGCGTGTGGCAGGGCATACTGTTCACCTGTTGGCAGCAGGAAGCAAAGGATGAAAGAGACTCCAGGAGTCCTTCAAGGGAATGCCCTGGGGCCCTAACTTCCCCTGGAGTCCACCTGCTAAAGCTTTCACCCCAGCTCCTAGTGCTGGGAACAAGCTTTCAGAACATCTGGGCCCAGTTCATGTGTGGAGCCCAGATTCACTCTGTAGCATGGTAACACCTGTTCTTGCTTTACCAGCCTGTCGGTTACTCCCAACCTCAGCTATCTGTAAAGCTGGGTTGCATTGCATTAGTCTCCAAATAGGGTCGTTGTGATTACTGAAGAAATGTCACTTGGCCCAGTGTCTGGAACCCTAGCTGCCCAGGGGACATGAGATGCTCCATGTTCCCAGGCAGGCAGGATTGTCTGCCTGTGACAGAGTAGGGCTTTTCTCCAGCTGACCTGAACTGTCCTAAGAGATGGGGATCATCACACCCCGGCATCTATAGAATTCCTATAGCTTTCTCTGTTGCGCCCCTACTCAGTCTTTTAAGCTCCTTTAAGTGGTTACAACACTGTTTTCTTCTTAACCTTCATGGTCATCTCTATTTCAGCTGAGAATGACAAGGAACTGGTCAGCCCCTGTCTGTCCCCCCGGTTCAGAGGAGAGTGGGAGCATGCGGAGGTTACCTATAGAATTTCAGGACAGAAGGCAGGTAGGTGGCATTGCTATCAGGTTTGTGAGGGTCAATGGTAGTCTGCTCCCCCCTGTTCCTTTTCCAGATACCTGTACAGAGTAGACACCAACACAGACAAGGCTGTACCTTCCCCGAGTGCAGGCAGCCAAGAGCTGTGGCAAGATTGTGAAGGCTTTTATGGAGAGCTGGGGCCTCTACAGGGTCTCAACACAAAGTCTCCTTGTCTGTCACCAAACACTTCTGTCCAAAGAACCCAGTTTCTGAACAGACCTCCAGTGGGGGAGGAACTGGCTGCCATGGGACCTGAGACAAATAGCCACATTTGGGCTTCTGGCCCAGAAGCTCTGTCTGCTCTGGCCACTTCTATGCAGAGAGAAATTAAGGCTGCTTCCTGCCAACAGCCCAGGATACACAGGCCCTCGCCACCCCACCCCCTTCGTCACTGGCCCTCATCCTGGTCTTTATTACTCTGGGTCCTTTGACTTTCTTCAAGGAGAAATGCTGGAACATTGTTCCCAGGCTAGATACCGTACCTGTGGCATATCTGCCTTTGGTTGTTGTGTGGTCAGACTGGTTCAACTGTCAGTTTTGCAGGTCTAACCTGTTCCTCAGAAAGGGTTGCACTTGGAGAAGGTACAGCTTTATATGTGTTGGTGTCTGGAAAAGGAACAGGGGGAAGGCCGGGTCTTGCCACCACAGTATCTGCTTTCCGATTGGAGGAATTAGATGAGGAAATAAGGGTCTCGAAGCCAAAATGACCTGGAATGGTTGAGGCATGGCGGATGGCTGTGTTAACCAGGAAAGCCCACGCATAGCATTTGAGCCAGGGTGTGAAGAGATAGGATCAAACTGCCCATATCTAAGCAGTGTTCTGGTCAAGGATGCAGAATGTGCAGCAGCTGAATCCTTAGTGAATAAGGAGGTAGGGTGGCTGATCTAACCAAGGTCAGAGAGAGGAAATGGAGTCTGGGAACTGAGAACAAAGTTCTGATGCCCATGGAGGATCACTGAGAAGGAGAGGGAGACTGGTTGAAGCCAGTGTGAGGCAGGGTCATTAAAGTGCCCATTGGATGACCATGGAAGTTGAATGATCTCCAGAGTTATCAACTTCTGGGCTTTCTGCCATCCAGGTACAGAGCCTGGCAGATGGCCCGTGGCTACTTCCTGGCCGTGGGGTAGGGAGGTTGCAGGTTGTGTGGCTGAGATGAAGGTCCATGCAAGCTGCTGGGCTGAGGAGTATGGAGTGAAAAAACACCTATGCCCTACGTGTGGAGGGCTACACAAGGCCAGACAACACACCGTCCAGTGTCTGGATGCAAGGTCCTCTTGATCAGGGCTACTCCATGCCTGAGGACTTGGAAGTGCCTTCATGAAGAGTGTCTGCTGGAGCTGGGTGGCCTGTGTGCCTTGGGCTTGCTGACGTCAGCTATGTGCTTTCTCTTGTCTTTTACAGTGGGCCTCTATGAGTTGTGTGCCAGCAGAGTGTCAGAAGTCCTCCGAAACAAAGTGCACAGGACAGAAGAGGCACAGCACGTGGACTTCTATGCGTTTTCCTACTACTATGACCTTGCAGCCAGCTTTGGCCTTATAGGTAAGGGCGAGGGCCAGTGCTAGCCAGTAGTGGCTTTGTTGGTATGTGTGAAGTGAGTGGGCTTAGGGGGCGATGTGATAGAGAGGTAGGAAGGAGTAAGCACCTTCTCATAGGTAAGCTAGTTCCTTTGAGCCTGTTAGAGGGTAGGGCTTGTTCTGCACTCGCTCACTGAGTGTACTTCCCGGCCTTTCCCTGCAGCCTCAGCTCAAGAGCCACTTGGGAATGGTAACCACATGCTCTCTTTCTGAGGAAGGAGTTAGACTTGCAATGAGGGGCTTACCTTAGTCTAAAGAACCAGGGCAGGGTAGACAGCAAACCAGTGGGGTTTGTTGAGGCTGTCAGTGGCCAGTCTGTGAAAGGGGTGCAAAGTTACCTTGGTGGTTTAAAAGATGGTTTTCTTTTTTAAAAAAATTATTTAGATTATATACCTCTACCATATATATACACATATGTGTGAGTATGTGTATATGTGTGTGTGTGTGTGTGTGTGTGTGTGTGTGTGTGTGAGTATGAATGAATGAATGAGAATGTTTTGTCTGCAAGTATATATGTGCACCACATTCCTGCTGGCCTGTGAAGGCCAGGAGGGGGCATTGGATCTCCTGGAACTGGAAATAAAGATGGTTGTAAGCCACAACATGGATACTGGCTGGTAAACAAATCCTCTATAAGAGCAACAAGCAGTCTGAGTCTCTGAAAGCTCTCTCCCCAGCACCCAAAAATCTGAGTTGTTTAAATCCCTCCCTCCCTCCCCCCCTCCCCCACCCCCCGCCGCTATCTCTCTGTAGTCTGCTCATATTTGTATGTACCACATATGTGCCTGGCCCATGTAGGCCAGAAGATAGCATTAGATCCCCTAGAACTGGAGATACAGAACTGGTTGTGAGCTGCCATGTAGATGCTAGAGTCAAATCCTGGACCTCTGGAAGAACAGCCAGTGCTCTTAACTGCTAAGACACCTGCCCAGCCCCCCAAAACAGTTTCCTTAAAGAAATAAATCAAGGCAATCCGACGCATTGGCTGGGATAACAAGCATGCTGAGTTATGCTTCCTGGAAGCAGGAGATTCCCACAGCCTCTATTCTGGCTACAGGGCAGGTACAGAAAGTGGCCAGGCAGCGGAGAATTGTTAAGGCTCAGGAAGTGTGTTCTACGACAGCTTGGTTTTGATTTGCTGGCTCCAGAACTGGAGCAAGGGACACTCACTGGCATACTCCTGACCACACCAAAGCCATGGGCATTTCAGTGCAGGGTTCCCCACCTCAACTTAGCTTTGCAGCCTTCTGGGTGCTTGGGGAGGGGGCGGGGATCCTTCTTTAGGGCCAGCTCTATGAGGCCCTTGCCTTGGCTTTCCTATGAATAATTTCTGCTACATATGTGGCAGCTCTGAGGAAGGAAGATAACCCTACAGTCACATGCTGTCACCACAGACTGCCCTTACCAAGAGGCAGACATCTCACCTCGGCTCTCCTCAGGAACTGTAGGACTGTCCAAAAGTGATCTCATTGGATGTCATGATCACACTGGACTTTGAAAGAGCTTAGACTACCCAGACAGTGACACTTAATTAACTCAGTGAGTCCCTGAGGAGCAGTCCAGAGAAGTTCACTGACTTCCTGATGCACTACTATGTGCTTCCACTGTTGCTAGCTTCAAGCACTTGCTTTTTCTTGGGGCCCAGAGATACTGGTGAGGCTCCTTGGGGGACATTGCAGAGTTGGGGATAAGGCAATCCTCCTTAGCACCCTATCTTGGATGGTGCTGATAGAGATACCTGCACATCCTAAGCCACCTCCTCTGATACTATGGTAGCTTGGTGGTAGAGCACTAGCCCAGCATATGTGAGGCTCAGGATTTGATCCTTGGGACTTAAAAGGAAACACAGGAGCAGTGAGTGTGGGCAACCCTGAAGTCAGCAGTGGAGACCTGTAAGAAAGACCCGCGTCTGCATGTCTGTGTGCTGTGGAGCTCCTGGTGTGGGGTCTGCAAGTGTCAGCCTGGGGCATCAGTGCACCCCATGCTTCCACCATGTTCCTTTTGACTGGGTGTCTCTATCTTATCCAACAGATGCAGAGAAAGGAGGCAGCCTTGTAGTTGGAGACTTTGAGATAGCAGCCAAGTATGGTGAGTGGTGCTGTAACTGTCAGGGTGACAGGCCAAGGGGTTGTGGGAACAGAAACCCCATGTACTTGTAATGGGCACAAGGCCCAGAATTGCTGGGTTTGGTACCTTATTCTGTCCAGTAGACAGTGCTGGGAGGTGTGTAAGGGCAGGATGCAGAGTGTAGTAGGGTTACCTAAGGCCCAAATCCAAGATGCTACCTTCTGGTGGAAGGTATCCCCAGATGTGAAAGGCCACAGTCCCAGTGCCTGTCCTCGCTCTCCTTACTGTGCTACATTACCCTGGCACCCAACACTGAGTGCCATGTGCATATTCAGCCCTTCTGGTTGCTGCTCCCAGTTTGCAGTTGAAGCTCTGAAGCTTTGCGATTTTTCTCCGTGAAGTTTTCTTCTCCCCCCCCCTCCCCCGTCCTCCCCTACCAATAGCGGTGGTTTCCTGCTTTCCTGTCACTTCTTGGCTTTTCCCCGGACTTTTGGTGTCTAGGTGGGTCTGTCCCTCTATCAAGAATAGGCTGTGGGAACTATAGAAATGGCTTGAGAGTGTTTGCTGTGCAAACATGGGAATCTGAACTCAGATACGCAGAACCCACATCAAAAGCTGGGTGTGGTCGCCTAAGCTTGCAAAGCCCAGGTTGAGGGGGAGAAGACAGAAGGATTGCCAAAGCTTGTCGGCCACCTGCTGGGCTCCATGTTCAAGTGAGAGACCTTGTCTCCAGGGAATAGAGAGTACTACAGCAGGAGACCCGATGTCCCCCTCTGTCCTCTGTGCCCATATAAGGGCACACACACACAAGCATAGATTTAGAATTAGCTTTAATGTCATTATTGTAAAGCTTGATTCTAGGTATTTTGACACCTAGAAAGTTTTGAGGGTCTCAGATATAGAGATGTGGCCAGGAGATGGGGTTCCACTGTTACCCAAGGAAGGACATTTAAGGCTCTCTTGGTCCGGGCATCCAGGCCTAGTGGACTGGCCTCTTGGCCTGCCAATAGGATGATTCCACTGTAGTTTTACAGTAAATCAGAAGTGAAAAGCACTGGGCAGTGGTGGCACACGCCTTTAATCCTAGCACTTAGGAGGCAGAGGCAGGCAGATCTGTGAGTTTAAGGCCAGCCTGGTCTACAGCTGAATTCCAGGACAGCCAGGGCTATGCAGAGAAGCCCTCAAAGAGACAAATAATAATGAAGAAGTGATGAGCAGCACCCGCAGCAGTCGGGCCGGGGCTGCTGCTTCTTCCCAGCGAGAGATTGAGAGTCTCATCCCTCCCAGTGTGCCGCACCCTGGAGACACAGCCTCCCAGCAGCCCCTTTGCCTGCATGGACCTCACCTACATCAGCCTGCTGCTCCACGAGTTTGGTTTTCCTGGGGACAAGGTGCTGAAGGTAAGCACTGCATCCTGGGTGCCACATTCCACTTGTGGGGTGGGGTGCTGGGAACTGTTGACCCTACTGTTTGAATTTTTATCTCCTGCTCCTATCCCTGCTTTTAAGAAACAGCCCAGTGCTGTGTCTATCCTCCTCAGCCACTGTCGTCTTCCACAGTCTCTGTCAGGCCAGTGACCTCCTCTTCTCCTTTCTTTTGTCTTTTCAAGCTGGCTCGGAAAATTGACAATGTTGAAACCAGCTGGGCTCTGGGAGCTATTTTTCATTACATCGACTCTCTGAGGAGACAGACGGTTCCTGCCTTGTAGCAGCCGAGCCCTAGTCCCCGCCCTAACCAGAATTCCGAGGTTCCTAACTCCATGGACCCCTCTGTCTTGAAAGCAACACCATCCTCGAGGAGCCTGCATCTGGCTGAGACTCTCTGTGCCTGCAGTGTCATCTGCAGGTTTGCCTAGGACATGGCCCATGTCCTAGCCCTGCTACAGCACAGTAGCTGGGACAGGGCCAGGGGAGGAATGCTGCCCGACCCGACCTCCAAATGGGCAGGGAGCCAGGTGGGGCCCAGGGTCCGTGCTATGGTAGAGACGCAGCCCTGTTCTTATCCCGTCTGTGTGCAGGATTATGGCTGCTTTTATGTGTGTCTGTAACTTGAGTCTTGTTTTGTCTCCCAGTCCCTGTTCCCTCATGAGCCAGGCCTCTCTGCCATCCCAGAGTTGTGGGAGATGAAGTGACCTGGCCCAGACACAGTGCAACCTCGAGGGGAGCACATCTGGAGTGGGGCCGTCTCTTCCTCAGGATAGACGTGAAGTTACCTAGAGATTTGCTGGCCCATCTTTGAATGGTATAGCATTGTGGGACACTGGGTAGGGAAAAGATGGGTCAGTGCCTCCTTACAGACCCAGTGCCACCTTTGCAGAACTTGTGGGTGTGAGCAAAGCTATGAGAACGTTCAGGGCCGTGTGCTCAATTACTACCTTGTGAGCTGAGCGTGCTTTATGTTAAAACTGAGCCCCTCTTCTGGACACAACTATGTCCCAGTGAATGTATTACTGCTATGAGCCATTTGCACACCAGTGGGGCAGATTAGAAAGCTCAGCCCTGGAACCGTTACCCCTTACCCTACCCTCCTTACTCGGCTGCAGCTGGCTTCCTCGTGGCCCCCTCAGTGAATGTGCAGTTTATAGAACAAGCTGAGCCACCAGTGTTCAACTCGAAATAAAGGTTTACAAGGGTTTTTCTCTTTTGCCTCATTAGTGAGCGTCCAGCATTTAAAACCTGCCCAAGTGAGACAACAGGTGGTAGCAGAAACCCGGCAGCAGCAGTGATCGCAGCAGCAGCAGGCTGCCCGGAGGCCTGGGCCATTTCAGGGTTGGGGACTCCCTGTCCCAGTTCTCTATTGAGCCCCCCCTCTCCTGAGACATGGCTGACAGTTTGGCTACGGACAGCTCTGGGTACATCACCTCCAGGTCACTCTGCTCAGCAGTGATTGTTTGATTCTGGCATAGTTCCAAAGGGGTCACATGCCAGGGAAAAGAAGGTGGGCCCACCTATAGGCCAGATGCTCACACCCCCCAAGCCTGTGGTGGATTCAATTCACAAGGTTTGGCCTAAAAGACACTCCCTACCTCCCACCTCTTACACTAAGAATTCCACTTGGACGGCCAGCGCAGAGGAACAGAGGTCTCCAGGCAAAAGGGGCAGTGAAGGCTCCAAGGAACCCCTTTCTCTCACTTCACTTCTCTGACACCTTTCCCCTGCTACTCAAGTGACTCTAATAGGCTATCGCCTGGAGTACTCACAACAACTTCCTGCACAGTGGAGCCTGAGCTGCAGGGCTACAGCTGGCATCTTGAGTGGCTTCTTAGCACAAAATCAGTAGCTTTACAGGTAACGGGTAGGAGGAAGCCTGTATAAGACAACAGTCCTGGGGAAGCGGGGAGTAGGGGTAGTCAGTGTGACCCCAATTCCAAGGCAGTAGGGAGACCCTTGAACCTGAGCAAAGTGAGCCTGGTAGTCTCCTCAAAATGAAACCTTGGAAGGGCTTATAGCCAGTGTATAACTTGGGTCCAAAAAAAGATAAAGCAGATAAAAAGTCACCTGGGACCAGAGCCAGGAGGATTTTGCTGCAAAGGGCATGGGAGAGATCCTTTTTCACACCGTACCTCCCACTGCCTGGCAGAGTCCACAGGGCTTCTTCCTCTTGTAGCTAATGGCCTTAATATTTAAAGACCCCCCAGAGGCAAAGCATCAAAGCCACAGGACAGAAACACAAAAGCAGACTCATTGCAGGTAAGGTTAGTGATCTCATGAAAAAGTAAACAACTGGACACTTCCCAAAAGAACACCAATTAGCTCAGGATATTTTTAGGCCCAGCAAAATATGCAAGTCACTTCACCCTTGGTGTCTTCCATGATGATAAAGAAGGGTTGTTTTCTTTAAATAGCTGCATCACTCTGGCCTGTACTCCTGTATGCCTCACTGGGTCTGCCCAGCGCACCCCTTGCACCTCCTGCCATGTGCCCTACACTGCTCCTATTTGAATGGCAGCCACCCTGGCTGCCCACTGTGGCGGGTGGTGACAGGACCTCAGGCTGCCCTTCTGCTTCCATGCTTGACACTTGACACTGTCCAGTTAAGAACAGTAGCATTTTAAATTGGACTAGACATGGTAGCTTTCTTTACCATGGTCTTCAACAATTTAAAAGTCTTGGGAAGGGTGAGTTCAGACTATTAACAATACTATCTCTGGTAAAGACAGAGACGAGATGACTCCAAATGACACTTCATAAAGCATGACAGTCATAGTAGTATCAACAGCCATCAGCCCAGGCAGGAACTTGGAAAAAGACTTGATGTGAAGGTTCCAGTCTTGCAGATGGGACCTGTTTTGGAGAAGTTGAATGGTGAGGGATGCTTGAACCAGTTGGGGGTGGCTGTCAGAAAAGCCTTGGGTTCGGTGGAAAGTGGCAGGTGTCCAGCATGAGCCGAAGGCTGTTCCTTTCCAGAACCTGGTTCTGACTTCGTGCCGGTGGGAGGGGTCACAAGCAAGCTGCTTTCAGGTTTTGAAATAAGAGTAAAAGACATTTTGCCTGGGGCTGGAGAGTTTGCTAAGGGTTCTTGAAGAGGGCCTGGATTCAGTTTCCAGCACCCAGATGGGGGCTTACAACCTCTGTAATTCCAGTTTCAATGGATCTAACACCCTTTTCTGAGCTCTGGGTATGCATGTGGTGAAAGTATATACATGCAACCAAAACAGTCATGCACATAAAATTAAATAAATCTTAAAAAACAATGATAACACCAATAATAAAAGGCATTCTTCCTTGTGAGAACAAATACCTCCTATGAGCACCCAAGGATTCTGCAGAGTACTGAGCATTGGATCCAGAACTGCCAATGGCTTCGCAAGTCATGGACAAGTGTATTTGTCTGCTTTTGGCTGCTGTAGTAGAATACCACAATCTGGGTAGTTTATACTCAATAGAATAAGTTGCCTTTGACTCACAGTTCTGGAAGTCAGAAAGTCCAAGATTATGGGGCAGGCCTCTGGTGGGAACCTTCATGCTATATCTTATGATAAAAAAACAGAGTGGGAAAAGAAGGTGATAGGAAGGGGCAAGGAGATCCAACTTAGACTGTGTGGGCGAGAGAGAGAGAGAGAGAGAGAGAGACCGTGTGCATGTGTATGCTTATGTGGATACGCTCGTCTGTGTGTGCACATGAAGTGAGAAGTTGACTTCAAATATCTTCTATTCTTTTTTTTTTTTAAAGCAATCTTACTGAACCAAGAGCTTGCTGTTCAGCAAAAGAGCTAGGATTCTCTCAGAATCTACTTGTCTATACCAACACCATCCCATCCTGGATTTAAAGGCATGTACCACCCACCATGCTTGGCTTTTGTATGCATTCATAACTAGAGAAGGCTAACCCATTCTCCTGTAGGCCATCTCTGTCGGCTCATTAGGGAGCCCGTCATCTTTTATTGGGACTCCACCTCCTTCTGGTGCTGCATCAGAAATTATGTGTCCACTGCAGTGCATGATGGACTTATTCAGACCATAACACCAGGGAGCACACTTAGATCTCTTCTTCAGTTAGAATAGCAGTGGCTTTGGTTGATTGAGTGGTCACTGTGCCAGGCATCAGTAACTACATCTTGTGTGGTCACTAGGGTCACGGACACACAACTAGCTCCCTCTCATCCCCCTCTTGCCATGGCTGAACGTTAAGGAGCTCAAAGGATTCTGTAGGGCCTGGTGAATAAGGGAACGAGAAGCAGCCACTCAGACACAGAACTGGAGACTTCTCGCCCTAAGCCAGTTACCTCCACCCTTGTGGAGGCAGCATTACCAGAGCATCGTTCCTGGCCACACCAGCCCATGCGCTAGAGAGGCTGAGCTCCACCCGGAAGAATCAACCATAGTTCTAAAACTGTGTTCTGTGATGCCTGGGAAAGTAGACACAGTGAGAAACAACACTTCTGACCTAACCACCCCTTTATTATCCTTCAACCTTCAGTCCTTTCCTGTGTTGTTGATCACAGAGATTAAGGTTTCTATGGAAGAGAGTCAGTGCTGCCTTGTAAATCCTAGTGTCAGCTACACGATTTACATAGTTCTCAAGCAGACATCGCCCTATAAGGCAGCCTGTCTCCAGAAGCAGTCTGAAAGGTTGGAAGAGTGCAGAGCATGAGTATGCATGGCCTTCCACTGAGCCGCCCCCAGCCCCTGCTGAGAGCCGTGGTACAGAGCCCTGGCAGTGGATATCGAGAGTCTGCTAGGCTGGCATGCTCTGAAAACACAGCTTTAGGGTTGGAACCCACCCAGGGAGAACAGCTTAGGACAAAATGGCTTTGCAAATCAAAGTACCAAAGCTTGGAGGTCTGCCAGAAATTGTTTTAAGGCATGAGAGAGATGTGGGAATAAAAATAGGGTTTGAACTTTCTGAGGAGTAGGAGATTGCAAAGTATAAGGTATATTTTTCCAAGATTGGGAGACACATACTAGACACTCTACTACTAAGCCATAATCCCAAATCTTCAAAGGACCTTTATTTCTTTTTAGTGAGTACTTTAAGGCTGGAAAGATGGCTTCCTGGTCAAGAGCACTGACTGCTCTTCCAAGACCCAGGTGTTAGTCCCACACCCACTTGTCAGTTTCCAGCGATCTATAACTCCAGTTCCAGGACATGTGATACCCTTGTCTGGCCACTGTCAGCACCAGCTATGCATGTGGGACACGGACACACTTGCAGACAAAACATGAATAAAAGGAACACGTTGGAATGTTTCTTGGCCTTTAAAAGGAATGAAGTTCTGGGGCTGTGGTTAAATTTGTAGGGTAAAGCTGTCTAGCATGTATACAAAACAAAGCCTGTAGGTTCAATTCTCAGCCCAGGGTTGGAAAGAGAAAGGGACTGGACACAAGAGATCACATATTCTATGTTTTGGCTTACATAAAACATCCAAAGTAAAGACAGAATCAAGTAGTTTACTAGAGCAGGTGTGGAGGAACTGATAGTAACTGCAAAGTGGTACAGACTGCAGGATTTATAGAAGACAGGTTATTTACACTTAAATAACGTGGTGGTTTGAATGTCCTGTAGCCCATGGAGTGGCACTCTTAGGAGGTACGGCCTTGTTGAAGTAGGTGTGGCCTTGTTGGAGGAAATGTGTCACCACGCCAGTGGACTTTGGAACCCTCCTAACTGCCTGAGGATGCCTTGTCTTCCTGACTGCCTTCGGATTAGGATGTAGAGCACTCAGCTCCTTTCCCAGCACTGTGTCTCCCTGGACACTGCCATGCTTCCTGCTACGATGATAATGGGCTGAACCTCTGAACCTGTAAGCCAGCCCACATTATTTGTTGTTCCTAATAAGAGTTGCCTTGGTCATGGTGTCTCATCAGAAATGGGCACCCTAACTAAGACAAATAATAATGATGGCACACTAAAAACCTTTCAATTGTGCACTTTAAACGGATAGCTTATGATAGGCAAACTATCTCAATAAAGCAGTTTGCAAAGTGGAAGCATAGTATCAAAAATGAAGTTCCCAGGATGTGTGAGGCCCTGCGCTCCTGGTATAACACTGTAACGGAAATCATATGAAAACAAGTTTCTCTCCGGGCAGGTCTCTTTGGTCAAGCTTTACCTCTTTTTTTCTTTCTTTCTTCCCTTTTTTTATTTTGTTCTTGAACTCAGCAGACTCCCGTATTATTTCAGTCCCAAGGCTTGTTTTCAGACCTGTAGTCTCATTAATTCTTGAGAGAAGAGCCAGGCCAACTTGCTAGCTGGCGATCACAGGGTCAGTCAACTGAGAAAAGTCTGCCCAGAAGAATGAAGGCAATTGAAATCTCCGATGGGTCATGTGGGCCTTCCCTCTTCACCCTGTCTGGCATGTCCTTGTAGGGTCCTCTGCTCTTTTGCCTTGTCAGTGGGTGCTCCCAGGCAGAGCTCCACCCAAACCAAACAGCCAGGGTTCAATAGCAAGACAAAGCAAACAGACTTTTGGCAAGAAATCCTCCCTGACTTTCCTTGGTAGACAGAGCTCCCTGTTTGGCTCCGTCTCCACTGGGCTTGTTTCGCCTTTGCTGATGCTGAGAAGGAACTCGGGACCGCTCTGAGGCTCACTGTGGGCACAGCTAGCTACCCACTTTGCAGCTGTGTTTCTAGTTTTTACCAGTTTGGCTGGTTTTTAAGACTTTCTTGATTAGATATCATTTTCGTACAGTAAAATGTACAGATCTTAAGTCAAACTTCAGTGATTTTGTGAAATGCATGCCTTTATGTAGTTCATACTCCTAAAACACTGAACACATCTATCACCCTGGAGACTTTCACTCATTGTCCTGGCAACCATCTGGTTTTCATCACAACACATCTATTTTGGGTTCTGGAGATTCAACACGCGCTACTAAGCTACTCCTTTAGCCCCTTTATGATACCTGTTTGTGTCAACCCTCCAAAGTCATATGACCGGAATCACAGTATATACTCTCCTTATTTAGCTTTGTTTTATTTTTTTGAACACAAGGTCTTGCTTATCCTTGACTGGCCTGGAACTTGCTATGTAGACCAGGCTGTCCTCTAACTCAGATTCACCTGCCTCTCCCCACAGGGTACTAGGATTAAAGACTGACACATCAGAACATCCACCAGCTTTGGCTTAATGTCTGCCTTCAGTTACCCCCTTCACATTCTCTCTGCAACAGTTCCATGCCCACCAAAAGGACTTGGGAGGGGGTGGCAGAGAGTAGCCTGAAGTGGAAACGTAAGGGTTCTTTGGAAAGTCAGTTAGATGGTGTTTTGCTGGGGCAAACACCTGAAGGAACATTTCTTTAAAGTGGGCACAAGTATGGAAAACTAAGGCAGACTCATGAAGGAACATTTTGCTGAAGCAGACACAAATAAAAGGATGTTCTGCTAAAGCCACCAAATGGAAAGATGGATGATGAAGGATTCGTTGCTAACAGCACACAGGTATTGGTCTGCCTTACATTGTGTAGTTGGACTACATTTGTCGGGACTCCATAGAGAGAAATGCACCAAAAAACTTCTGGTGGTGGGCTGCAATTTCTTGTCACTTCCGCAGACTCGGGCTGATTGGATGCGCATGGTCAGGCGACACATATACTGAGGCAAAACCTGTGCTGAGACGAGGTGCATGGAGGACACGTGATGTTTGGAGGGTATAACTAGGACTCTACGGAGTGATGGAGACAGAGCTTGGCTTGTTGGTACAGCTAGCCATGTAACGCTCGTGTGTCTTGAGGCTTCACTCATCTTTGCTCCCCTGAGAGAGGCACGGCCGAGAACTTCTCCTGGTGTTCCTGTTAGTCCCTCCTGTTGACTTGAGCCGAGGCTGAGACCTGGCTGTCTCTGCTAGGCCATGTCACCTCTGTTGCTATCTTGACTCTACCGAACTGGACTAACTGCTAGTGTATCCATGAAGTGTTTGTGAGTAGACCGAGCTGCTGCTACCTACTAAACTATGAACTGCTAATTTCCAGACAACACAGACTGGAGTGGCTCCAAAGAACCTTTCTAAACAAGTCCACTTCCTCCATATCTTTTCCACTAAAGCATTTGAAAACCATCATTAAAAATATGTTTTTTAAAAAATTAAAATTACAGTAGCCCTTACAGGGAGATAGTAGTTTGTAGGAAGAGTCTAGACTTGGAGTTCCGCTCAGGAAGTATGGGACCTACAGTCTAAACAGGGTAGCTCTAGTGGGGGACATCCAAAGATAGGGGGGCCTGGGAGGAAACCAAAGCAGCAGCTAAGGGTAGCCCCAGCATAGAGCAATGTGCCCGCAGCTTCTCCTGGGAGACTGCCATCTGCAACAGGTTTCTCAGTCACTCTGGGGATAAGGCAAGCCCACAAACTGACTGTGGCAGACCTCTGAGTATCAACAAGCAGAGCCTCGTCGACATAAGGAAGAATGTGGAGCCCAGCTGGTGTGGGATGAATGAGGAGGTAATTGTGGATGATAGCTGAGGCTTTAGCTACTCCTGTTCCTTAATGCTTCCCGTGAGTGAAGGGACCTTCCTGCTTACACCTGCCTTGTTACCACAAAGGCGGAGTCCAAAAGATCTTTGCGTCTCAGTTGTACCTACCCCAGGGTTCACGTACCTGACATCTGACAGAGCTTCTTCGTTTCGTAGCAGCACTCTGCACATGCTCTTCTGAGCTGGCCTCTACCACACAACACTATTCATCTGCTCTGGTGGGAATGGTTGTGGTTATGTGATTATGTCACTATACACACACACACACACACACTCATTCAAAGATTCATGGGCATTTACATAGTTTCCTGTTCGAGACTTAATGGAGCTGTTAATAACATTTTTGCACAATGACTTCAGGTGGACATTAGCATTTCTATTGGCCGATTTCTTTGGGGGTAGAATTGCAAGGTCAAGAAGGGGTCATTTAGCTTTTGTGTGTACTGCCAGTTTCTCAAGTGATTATATGTAAAGCCTTTTACTGGTGTAGAAAACAAAGAGGGTAGGCTGCACCCTGAGTCAGTGGTCAATACTGACGCCACAGACAGCCCAGTGATGCTAGCGTGTGTAACCCAAGAGGTTCTGGGTCATTTCAGGGAAGTTCTGGTGTTATTGGGAGACTTAAAGATACTTCTCCACTTGCTCTTATCTGTCTGAAAAGAAAATTACCCCAGATTCTGGTGCGAGGTAGAGCGGCACTCTCTGGAGATTCCCTAGTTAGTACTCAGGAGGTAGAAGCAGGGAAGATCATTAGTTTGAGGCCAGCCTAGACTATACAACAGCATCCTGTCTCAAGTCAAGGGCAATTGTCTGGCCTTTGTGGGCTTCTAGGTTCACTCCTAGCATGACAGAAACAAAGGTCACTGGTGTTGAGGAAATGAGCTGGCCATTGCATTAACAGTTCCCACCAGGTTTCCTGTAAATAATACCTCTGGCATTTGGGTTATAGTGGTAATGATTTTCTAAATTACTTTTTTAGAGACTTGAATGCCACTTGTATAGTAATTTATTCTACATAAATTGTTCCATCTTACAATGCTCATCCTTAAGTGGGATGTCTACATCATACCCCTCTAAAAGGCTTAGAAGTCGTCATCGAAGATCGCAGTGGAAAGATTGTAGGAGACAGTGATGGTGGATACTGTAAGGAAAATGTTTTGGGGTACAACAGAGACATTGCACATGGAATCTCACAGCAGTTGTGATGGCATACACAAGCTCTGCACTAGCTCAAGTCAGACAAAATCCCAGCATGGAGAGGAGAGGTAGGCATGAAGTCCCATTCCTACCTGAGGAACTATTGGCAATTGATAGTTTCTGGGAAAGTCAGGGGTTTTTTTTGTTTGTTTGTTTGTTTGTTTTTAAGGTGTGGTCCCTGGGGCTGGAGAGATGGCTCAGAGGTTAAGAGCACTGGCTACTTTTTTAGAGGTCCTGAGTTCAATTCTCAGCAACCACACAGTGGCTCATAATCATCTATAATGAGATCTGATGCCCTCTTCTGGCTTGCAGGCAGAACACTATATAAAAAATACATAAATTAAAAAAAAAAAAGGTGTGGTCCCTGGTAGGTTGTTGTACTGAGAGCACAAATTGGACTTAATGGGTTTTTAAAAAAAGGACACACCGTCAGGCAGTGGTGGCGCACGCCTTTAATCCCAGCACTTGGGAGGCAGAGGCAGGAGGATTTCTGAGTTTGAGGCCAGCCTGGTCTACAAAGTGAGTTCCAGGACAGCCAGGGCTACACAGAGAAACCCTGTCTCGAAAAACAAAAAAACAAACAAACAAACAAAAAAAAGTTGAGTGGGTAGGGAGAGGTGGTAGATCTGGGGAGAGTTTGGAAAGGGGTAGAATATGATCAAAATACATTGTATGAACATTTCAAAGAATGAAAAACATCGCAAATAAAAGGTTGAGACTTGGAGGGAAGCTGATTAAAACTCAGGATGTAGGCAGCTCAGCATTTAATTCCAGCACTCAAACCAATATCTGTGAGAAAGGCTAGAATGATCTATATAGTGAGACTCTTTCTCAAAAAATGAACAAAAAAACAAATTCAGGAAGTAAACAACTAGCCGGGCGGTGGTGGCGCACGCCTTTAATCCCAGCACTTGGGAGGCAGAGGCAGGCGGATTTCTGAGTTCTAGGCCAGCCTGGTCTACAGAGCGAGTTCCAGGACAGCCAGGGCTATACAGAGAAACCCTGTCTCGAAAAACCAAAAAAAAAAAAAGGAAGTAAACAACTCAGTAACTTCAGGAAGTTCCTGAAACTGACCAGATTCCCTAGGCTTCCTCCCCAATGTTATATCAGCAGTAAGGGCTGCTGAGAAACTCTCGCAGACAATCCAAGCTGTCTGGAAGAATCAGACTAGGCAAGCCAATTGGAAGAGGCTCAGATCAATTAGAACTAACCAGGAAGATGCTAGGAAGAGACACTCTCCAATCTGTTAGGCTGCAGACAGGTTGTAAAGTGTGCTCCAGGTTTCCACTTTTCATGAGTTGTTATTTGTGCTGAAGTACTTTTGGTGATGCAGTTGATTTGAGTCAAGTCTGCTTTTGTAAGCAATCCTAATAAAACTTACTGTTTCACCAAGTTCAACTTTGGTGGTATCCCCACATTAACCTGTCACTGAAAGACCCTCAGTCCAGAGGACCCTTGCTCTTACCCAGAGAGCGCACCACCCCAAAAGCACTCACGAGAAACGATCCTTGATGCAAACTGCAAGAGGATTTCTATTCAGGGCCAGCTAGCTGGGACTCAACTCGTACCCCATGCAGGAGGGGAGGAGAAGAGGCCTGAGCCTAAATTCACACAAGCTTGTAAAGGTGAAAACCACAAAATTCGGGACGGGAGGGGGGTAGAAACTTCTAGTCAGGAGTACTTCTCACGGGGGTGTCTCCAGATGGTCAGGATGTGGTCCGCTGATGACAATGGGGAGGGGGAGTAGAGACTCCTAGTCAGAAGCACTTCTCACGGGGTGTCTCCAGATGATCAGGATATGGTCCTTAGTAACTGGGCTCATGTCCCTTATCTGGCATACACAGCTATAGTTCTCAGGATTGTTCTGTAAGTTCTCACCCTGTGGGCACTCCCTCAGAGTTCACAAGTTCAGATTCTCAGGCCCCAGAGGAAGAGGGTCCAACTTAAAATTTTTCATCACCACAGTAGGTAGACATTTGTTCATGACTCCTTAGACTAGTGTCACAAAATACCATTTTTTTTTCTGATTCTTCACTTAAGTCTGCTCATGTTTGATGGGTGTGTCTTAGTTAGGGTTTCTTTGCTGTGAAGGGACAGCATGACCAAGGCAACTCTTTTTTTTTTTTTTTTTGGTTTTTCGAGACAGGGTTTCTCTGTATAGCCCTGGCTGTCCTGGAACTCACTCTGTAGACCAGGCTGGCCTTGAACTCAGAAATCCTCCTGCCTCTGCCTCCCAAGTGCTGGGATTAAAGGCGTGCGCCACCACCGCCCGGCTGTTTGTTTGTTTTTTGATTTTGTTTTTTTTTGTGAGAAAGAGTGTTACCCTGTAGCCCAGGCTGGCCTGAAACTCACTATATGCCTAAGATAATCCTCCTGCCTCAACCTTTCTATTGCTATAATTACAGACAGGCATGTGCTACCATGCTAAGCTTGATATCTCTGTCTTCACACTGTGTCTATCTCTCTTGCTACTTTAACCTTTGGGTCAGATTTTATTGGCTCTGCATGCTGACATGTAAAGCATTTGAGAAATCTTTTTGCTGGAACTATAATCCAAAGAGAACTTGACCTAGAATTGCCAAGCCTCTCTCCTCCCTTCAAGGCTAAAGATACCTACCAGCTGCTGTGATCAGAAACCCTGAACTATGAAAAGAAGAAAAAAAATTAAATTCCTAGAAGGTCTCTCTGTACCTAGTCCCAGGGAGGACATGAGAATTTGACTCCTTTCTTTGTCTGCTTCTCTCCTCCATCTGTCCCTGTCTTAAGTCTGTACCCTCACACACTCCTAGGAGATGCTTGTGAGCAAAGTTCCTTCTTCCCATTCTTAGGCCACCAAATAAAGCCTTGCTTTCTCTCTCACATTTGTCTCTAGGGTAGACAGTTGTTTTGTGTAGGATGAACCTGGGGACCCGAGTTCAGTAACATCAGCTTCAGCTGACATCTGGACTACACAAGACAGTATTGAATCAGAATCAACATCTGCTGTATGTCAAGAGGGAGACTAATGTGAAAATGCTAACATGTGATGTGGGGAGATGGTAAGATTGTTCGATGGAATTGAAAACCAGGGCAGACACAGCTGAGGAGACTGAGGTTAGGGGACGTGGCACTGGGCTGGGAGAATGGGTTGGTTATATGGTTGTGAACCATAAACTGTGGTTTAAATCTTTGTCTCCTCTAAAACTCACGTTGAGACCATGGAGGTCTGCTTGTTCTCTGTGACTCACTCAGCTTCTGCTTTTCTATAACCCAGGGCCATCTGCCCAAGGGTGGGGCCACCCACAGTGGGCTCAGCTTTCCCACATGGAGCGTTAATCAAGAAAATGATTCCCTTGGGCTGGAGAGATGGTTCAGTGGTTAAGAGCACTGACTGCTCTTCCCAAGGTCCTGAGTTCAAATCCCAGCAACCACATGGTAGCTCACAACCATCCGTAAAGAGATCTGACCCCTTGTGGGGTATCTGAAGACAGCTACAGTATATTTACAATATAATAAATAACTAAATCTTAGAAAAAGAAAATGATTCCCACATTTGCTTGCAGACCAATCTGATGGTAACATTTTCATTATTGAGGTTCCACTTCCCAGATGACTGTAGCTTTCTCCAAGTTGATAAAAATTAACCAGAACAGTGAGGGAGAGCTTCCATGTCACCAGGTCACTCCGACAGGGGGTCTCCATTTAACTAGGTCCAGCCTAATAAATGTATTTGCCATTTACTTCCATTTCTTGAAAGGTCTGGTCTGTGGTTATTTAACACTTAGTTGACCAGCATAGCGAAGCGAGCAGTATTTCCTGGAACACAGGGAGCTTCAGTTTTCCACACTTCTGAGTTAACAACTGTAGAGCATACAGATCATTAGAGCAATAGGGTCAGTTCCCCTATTCTGCGCCAAAGTAGATAGCTGAAACTTTCCCACATAGTAGGTATTATAATCTCAGTCAGACCAGAAAAGTCTTTAAACAACTATTTGTTTAGAAGCAGATCTACCTATGAAGCTGGCCTCAGCCAGTGTTGGGATCACAGGCGTGGCTAGGTCTTTGGAAGCTTGTAATCTGTTCCCCAAGACTGCCGAAGTGTCATGAGGGCACACACACTGGGATGCCTTCTGAACTGCCCAGTCACTCTCAAGGAGATTACATTAGCCAGGGTCTCCAACCTCAGGCCTAGCAGGAGTCCCACAGCCCTGGTATCAGTGGCTGAAATTTGATCTTGCTGGCTTGAGAATCACAAGGGTAATGTGTAGAGTGAATTTCAGAGCAGAGCAAGAGTAGGGGGAAGCACTCCTGTGTGTTGTCTTCCAACACGTCTGTCGCTGAGTTGAGGTTGAGGTAAGTTAACTTTGGAATCATGAAACCAGGAACTTGGAGTTTTGTTTTTGCCTTTTCAAGAGCTGGGGATGGAATGCAGGGTACCATTGTGCAAACCACACTATGACTGAGCTACACCTCCAGCCCTACACCTGGACTTTTATATCCCCTGTGGCAACCTTTATCTCCACAAGCCGGACCTGCTGCATCCCCATCAGCTAACCGAAAGGAGCAAAGGAAGGCAAGATACTGACCTTGCTGTGTGGGGGAAAGCTTCTCCAGAACATGGAAAGGGAGGTACGGGAGGCAGCCCTGGGTGTTGATGACCAGAGGGTCTCATCACAGAACTCCCTGGGGAATAGTGCCAAGCAGCAGCATTGGAAGCTGCTTCCCACACAGTGGTGAAGTGTTATGTGTCTCTGTCAGAGAGACTGATCTCCAACCATAGGGTATTCCATATATATATATATATATATATATATATATATATATATTCATACATGTTTGTATGTACATATGTATTATTTTATGATAGGTGACCAGTTATGTAGGAGTAAATTGGATTAAAGTTTTACTTAGGTAGGTTGGGTCCTGCCTTGTTAAAACTCCCACCCTTTATCTGGAAAACAAACATTTGCCAAAACTGCCCGAAGGGAGTGTTGTCACAGAGGGCTAAGGTCGAGATGTGCATCCTCTTGCAGTTTGCTAAGAGAAAAGTTCTTTTACAGACCAAGACTACTCTTTTTTTTTTTTTTTTTTTTTTGGTTTTTCGAGACAGGGTTTCTCTGTATAGCCCTGGCTGTCCTGGAACTCGCTCTGTAGACCAGGCTGGCCTTGAACTAAGAGATCCGCCTGCCTCTGCCTCCCAAGTGCTGGGATTAAAGGCGTGCACCACCACCGCCCGGCGACCAAGACTACTCTTATTTGCAATGCCTGTATGTCTTTTTATTGCTACCTGCCTGATGTGTACATGTATTATTGTAATTTAATGTATTATTATAAAACCATTTGTTTCTGCAATTTCTGTTTCTGTAAACATGCCTAACTAAACTCCCTTAATGATTAAGGGACTCAGAGACCACTCTCAGATGGTCCCCTAGGCAGGAATTGCGATGATGCCTACTGACCTATAAACCTGTAAGAAATTTGGGCTGGGCTGGATCCTATCAGAGCCTCAGCTTGCTTTCCAGCCCACCAATGAAACGTTTCTCCCACCTCTCCACGTGCATGGCCAACTTCTTTCTGGGTGGAATTTTTCTTTAACAAGCAGAGGGGTTGTGATTGATGGCAGCCTCTGCACATCCTTGGAGGGAATGCTGTATCTTTAATTTGCAGCTGGTTTTCTGTGTTTGTCACTGCCAACCTAGACTGGCAATTTGTATTTTGAGGCGTTCCGTGCAGTTTGTTCTCTAGAGCTGAAGTGAAGTGTCATGGAGGCACAAACACTGATATGACTTCTGAATTTTTATTTTTTGCACAAACAACCTTTTATTTTCTTGGATGTGTTTTCAGAACCACCTGTCAGCTTGGCGACGAGTCCCAGCAGGTATTGGGGGCTGTCTGTCAAGTGTGTGCTCACTTCTCTTAACGCTTAACAGAGCTCAGCTACACCTTAGTACTCAATGCAGTCCTGAAGGAGATTCTGTGCAGAGCCGGTTCCTGCAGCCCCAGAAACTCCAGGAAGTTCCTGGATGACAAGAGTTTGCCTTCCAGTGTGGCAGGCGCAGCCAATGGTTCTGTTTCTACTTTTGCCTCATAAAGGTGGTAAGACTCAGGTATGGGGAAGCTGCAGTCTGGTTTTACCAGCCTCAGACACACCAGTAAAAGGGATAAACTATTTTCCTTCGGGCGTCCGCTCTCTTCCCTGCTGAAACCGCCTGATTTAGTCTCTTACACCGAGGCCCCGCCTCCAGTTCGGGTCACGCCCATCGACAGGGCCCTGCCCTCTCGCAGTGCGCAGGCGCAATCCTTACTAACCAGCCTCCACCGCAGTCCCTGGCGCCAGAGACACCGCAGCATCCTAGCACTAGAGTCTTCACTGCTCGCTCCAGGTCCATCCCTTGTCCTGTGCCTCTTCTGGCGCCATGGCGAAGCCGTTGACCTACAGTGAGAGACAGAAGCAGATCAGTGTGCGTGGCATCGCGGGGCTAGGCGACGTGGCCGAGGTACGGAAGAGCTTCAACAGGCACCTGCACTTCACGCTGGTCAAGGACCGCAATGTGGCCACGCCTCGCGACTACTTCTTCGCTCTGGCGCACACAGTTCGCGACCACTTAGTGGGCCGCTGGATCCGCACGCAGCAGCACTACTATGAGCGGGACCCCAAGGTGAGCAGCTCGCCCTCCCTGGGAGGGAGACCGAGCCCAGGGCTGGGCGGACTCCGCCCCCCAGTATTGCCCATAGGCCTGGTCCCTGTTGCACTGTCACCAGTGACCAATGAAGTGACAAGAGTTATGCATCCTCCTTCGAAGGACGCGCGCATACCCGTGCTTGCGGGTTTCGTTTTAATTGAGACCCATCCCCTGCTCCCCGGCCCGCAGTCCCCAGTCCCTAAGTATGGCTTTGAGTGACCCTCGTCTTCCACCATAGTCAGTCCACCACCGGTGTGTGTCTGGAATCTGGCAGTATGGAGCCAGGCCTCTGCCCTCGGCGGAGTTGCGCATCACAGGGAAGTGCCCTAGGGGTCTTGCTGAGCGGATTTTTCCGGCTGTTTTCCAGCTGTGCACTTCCGAGATGGCTGCAGAATTCGTGCTTCCTCTACTCTCCAGTCCCCTCCCCCTTTGCTTTTCTGCAGCCCCGAGTGAAGATGGGGCACTGGAACCAGATCCGGTAGTTTTATGAGTTGGAAAGGGGTGAGATCAGTAATCTGCAGAGAATTGTTCCGCCCCGTGCTCTCCATCCCACCCTCCTACTTCGAGGCTGATGAGAAGAAAATCATTTGTAATGCCTGCCTAAAGCAGGAGAGATCCGAAACTCAAAGATGGAATCCTCGTGGGGAAGGCTGTCTTTGAGGTTTCCACCTTGGCAAAACTTGCTTGGAGGTTGCTTTAGAAGTTGTAGCTTGCGGGCGGTGGTGGCGCACGCCTTTAATCCCAGCACTTGGGAGGCAGAGGCAGGAGGATTTCTGAGTTCGAGGCCAGCCTGGTCTACAAAGTGAGTTCCAGGGCAGTCAGGGCTACACAGAGAAACCCTGTCTCGAAAAACCGAAAAAAAAAATTAAAAGAAGTTGTAGCTTGCTGGGCAGTGGTGGCGCACACCTTTAATCCCAGCACTTGGGAAGCAGAGGCAGGCGGATTTCTTTCTTTTTTTTTTTTTTTGGTTTTTCGAGACAGGGTTTCTCTGTATAGCCCTGGCTGTCCTGGAACTCACTCTGTAGACCAGGCTGGCCTCGAACTCAGAAATCCGCCTGCCTCTGCCTCCCAAATGCTGGGATTAAAGGCGTGAGCCACCACCGCCCGGCAGGCAGGCGGATTTCTGAGTTCGAGGCCAGCCTGGTCTACAGAGTGAGTTCCGGGACAGCCAGGGCTACACTGAGAAACCCTATCTCGAAAAACAACAACAAAAAAACCACAAAAAACGAAAACAAATAAAAAAGAAGTTGTAGCTTTTCTCTGTTTTGCACACCTTTGTTCTCAATAGGAAAACAAAATATATTGAACAAACTCTTTGTCAGTTCTCACCACCCCAACCCCCAACACTTTTCAGCCCTGTCTGCTAGACTGTTAACTGTGCAATTAAGCTGGCTTCAAACCACAGAAACCCGCCTGCCTGGGCCTCCAGAGCGCTGGGATTAAGGCATGTGTCAGCTCCACCAAGTCCCCCCGTCCTCCTTGTTCTTTGCCATTTATGTTTCCAGATACTTTCTGTTCCTAAATACACAGGTATGCATATTTGCATGTTGCACAATTTTGTGGCTTTTATTTTATGTGAAACCATTTGTGGCTTCACTCATGAACAGGGCTCCGGGTCAATGGTACATACTGGTGCTTTTCAACTTAGGGATATTTTTGCACATCCCCTTGTTGTAAGATTTTCTTTTTTCTTTTCTTTCTTTCTTTTTTCTTCTTCCACTTTTGGTATGGGGAATTGTGCCTACCCTGTATTAAGATAGAGTGAAAATTAGCAAGGAGAAGACCTAGGGCCAGTTAGTAATGACCTGATTTGCAGTAGAAACCTGGGCATCCAACAGCTGCCTTATTGACAGAACTTTAGAGTAATTGTTTTATAGGGTACTAAAGTATATTTGATAATTGCTAAGAATGAAAATTACTTTCCAAACTCATTCTGAGGCTTTCCCCTTCCTAAAATAAAGATGATGAGGACAGGCTGTTAGAATACTTGTTGGGCTTCTTTGTATTTAGTATGCAAGGCAGTGGCCCTGGCTAAAACAGGTTATTGCAACAAGGGCTTGGGATAACTGCCAGGGAAACTGGCCAGGAGCAGAGGCTCCCCCAGAATGCCTTGTTAATAGAAGAGCTGTGTTGCTCAGATTCACAGGCGTTGTCCACACAGTGGATGACAAGGGACACAGCTTTGTCTTCATATTCAAGGTCATTTCCCGGGAATTAGAGGACACTGTAGGGCTCCTGCTGTGGTGAGTCCAGGGATTAAAGAAATGTCTCTGTGGGCAGCAATCTACCCAACAGGTATGATGGTGTGTTCCTGTAGGCTCAGCTACCCCAGAGTTTGAGGTACCCTTGACATTCAAGAGACAGGAGAGGTATGGCACAGTGGGAAGGCCCAGCTTTGAGTGTTTGATACGTCTGGTTTTCAGTGTTTGTGTGAGTAACTGATGCTGACAGTCAGCTGGTCCACCTCTCTGCACCATGTGAGAAGTGTACTTCAACAAAACACCTCAGCCATCCCAGGCTCTGGCAGTGCCTGAGGGGTGCGAGCCCACACGGCTCGTGGCCTATTTGATAAAGCATTGCTTTTATTATTTCTTCTTTTACAGATGTGCAACTCCGCATGCTTGCTGCGGGGAAGGTTAGAGAACACTGATGAGCTAGCAGGGCCGTGTTAACTGTAGTTTCACAGATTACATTGGAAGTGTGGCTCAGTTTGTTTTCTGTATCCTTTCTCTGCACTGGTAGAAACATTTGGGGCTTTTTTCTAACTTATTTCTTATTATATACAAAACTTTGTGTGTGTGTGTGTGTGTGTGTGTGTGTGTGTGTGCATGTGTGAATGTGTGTACATATGCATGAGGCAGGTGCACACCCTACCATAACTCATGTGCAGGCCAGAGGAGAACTTTCAGAATTCAGTCCTTTCCTTCTGGCATGCGGGTCCTGGGAACATTACTTGACTTGGGTTGGTGGCTGTAGCCTTCACCTGCTGAGTCACCTTGGCAGCTCTTAGTTTTGAAAGCCTTCCATTTGTTCAGTCTTAAGAGTGCACAGCCCCTAAGACTTTCTTAGACCCTTCCATGACTGGCGATTTTTCTTGTACTCAGTGGCATGGTGCTTTTGTTTTTTCTTGATTGTGTTGCTTGTTACGTATGTTGGTGTTTTGCCTCCACCTATTTCTGTACAGCAGTTTCAAGCCTGGTGTCCACGGAGGCCAGAAGAGGGTGATGGACTCTCCTGGGACCTGAGCTACAGACAGTTGTAACCTGCCATGTGGGTGCTTGGAATTGAACCCAGGTCCCTGGTGCTTTACCCCACTGATTCATGACTCCAGCCTTAGCATTGTGGTTGTTAGAAACAGTAATTACACTCACAGTATATATAGATTCTCGTAATTTTTGACAAGGTCTAGAAGTTCATCCTGAAATAGCTGCCCCTTGGAGTGCACTCAGTTAAGGGACCAGAAGTCCTGTGCAGCAAAGGACCTAAGTCTAACCCCTTTTACAATTTTTGTTTTACTTGGAATTGGAGATCAAACCTAAGGTCTGAAGCATTCTAGGTATGCTTGTCACTGAGCAACGTGAACACTTTCAACCCTAAAATCCTTTCCATCCTGATTTTTCCCATTTTCCCACTTTGTAATATGCGACTGTGTGTTTGGGTTGACACCCACCCACCTCCACCTCACCCCCTTTTAGATGGGGTCTTTCTATGTAGTCCAGGACGGCCTTGAATACTTACCAGCTAGCTAGGATGTAGTCTTCCTTAGCCTCATGTTTTTTTATCTTTAAAACAAAGAGAGTTGAGCTAGGTAGTCTATTTTTGAAGTTTTTGTCATTCTCGCATGGTCAGTTTTTATGTTTGCTTGTAAAATGTCCCTATTTAATGTTGACATTCCCTTTATCCAGAAATGCAGGGAGCCAGAAGAGTTCAAGGCCATCTTTGGTTACATAGCAAGTCTGAGATCAGCATGAACCATGCAAGAGACCCTGTCTCAAAAACCAGTATCTCACTAGGTGTGGTGGCACATTCTTTTGAGGCATAGTCAGGCTTGTTTCTGAGTTCAAGGCCTGGTCTACATAGTGAGCTCTAGGCTATCCAGGGCTATACACTAAAACCCTTTCTTGGAGGAAGAGGGAAAGAGGGAGGAGGAGGAGGAGACTAAAAATGAGAAAAAGGAGGAGGAAGCAGAAGAGGAGGAGGAGACCAAAAATGAAAAGGAGGAAGAGGAGGAGGCAGAGGAGGAGGAGGAGGAGGAGGAGGAGGAGGAGGAAGAGAAGACCAATAATCAAACTCTATCCAGAAAGATTTGAGCATGATGTAACATGAAAGGTTAGTAGAAGGCCTCAATGAAAGTAAGACACTGTAGTGTAGCCAAACATTGTGGGTCTGAATCTTGGTGAGTCACAAAGCTAAAGTAAACATAGCCAAGACATTGGCTTATGATCTACAGCAAGCAAGGAGAGTTATTTCCAAAGCAATGCCCTCTCAGAACAGAGCAGGCATTGAAACGTTATTCACGAGGCCTGTGGATATACTGGGGCTGGCTTACTCCTAGGTATGCTTGGTTTACTAGTGGACTCCCGAGTCTACGCGTTTCAAGGTCAGGGATCACACATTTAAAATACTAAAGTATGAGACCTTGTCTCAAAAAAGAAAAAGATTAAAGTGATGGTCTTGGCATTTGCAGTCTTTATTATGAAAGTTTTGCTAAAAATAAAGGAAACGGTATTTGAATGTGCCTGGACTGTGGAGTCTGCCCCTACTGCTGCTCCTTCTCTTTGTGGCTAACAAGCGCAGAGGATGCATTACATTTGGGTTTGAAGTCAGAATCTAAACTCAGTTCTGGCCACCAAAGCAAATGACAGATTAAATGCATTTACAAGAGTCAGCAAAATCATGTTGCTGTCATGTGTATTGTGTGCAGGCGCTTGGTCTTTGTGTAGGTCTTTGAAAAACCAGTTGAGTAAACTGTGGACAGTTGACCTGGTAGTTTGGTAACATAAGTGTGAGGCTTGATGGTATCGGTAGGTTGAGGAAAACCAGCTCTTTAAGAAGATAATCACAGTGACTTTGCATGCTCTTGCAGTGTGTCTGGACCAGCTGCTGAGAAGGTAATCCAGCAGCCATTCTGTGAGCACTGCATCTGGGGCTTTCTTAGAGTTCATAAGCAGTGGGAGCTAATGCTAAAACCTTCTTGACATTACTAGTCTCCTGATGTGTTCCCACTTCTGTGTTTGAAGGTGGTCTTTCTCTCTAGCAGATTTCCCCAGCAGCAGATAATGCCCCAACAGCAGATAACTCGGGTCTTTGGCCCAGACTGGCGGTAGGCAAGCTGTTCAGTGTTGACCAGAAAAAGACTCCTGTCAGTGAGCATGCACCTTTGGCCTCTGCTCTTACAGGCTATGAAGGTTAATTTTATGTATAAACTCGGCTGGGACACGGTGCCCAGATATTAACATTGTCTTGATTTACCGGAAGATGGTTTTGGAGTGAGATTAACACTTAAATCCGTAGATTTGATTTTACATTTTATTTGTTTTAAGACATATCTCCCTGTGTTGCTCAGTTGGCTTTGAACTTGTAATCTTCCCACCTCAGCCTCCTAGCTGGGATTATGGGCATATACCACTCCATTTAGCTTTAATTTAATTAAAAATGTAATTGCTACTGTCTTGGTCAGTGTATTGCTGTGAAGACGTACCATGGCCAAAGTATTTAATTGGGGCTGATTTACGATTCAGAGGTTTAGTCCACTGTCCTCATGGCAGGAAGCATGACAGCATGCAGGCAGACTTGGTACTGGAGAATTAGCTTGCAAGTTCTATATCCTGATCAGCAGGCAGTAAGAGAGAGACACAGGACCTGGCTTGAGCATTTGAAACTCCAAAGCCCACCCGAAGTGATACATCTCCTCCTCCCCCACTCCAAACCCCCCAGGGCTGCACCTCCTAATAGTGCCACTTCCTGGTAACCAAGCATTCAAATATATGAGTCTATGGGAACCATTTCTATTCAAACTACCATAGACCTCATTTGGGTAAATCTGGGTTCTTGACTGCTACAGAGAATTTCGGAATGATGTAAAGCCACGAAGTTTATTAGATAGAGTAAAAAAGAGGGAGAAGGATTCAGTTCTGCTGAGGGAATGCTCACCTGGCGTGCACAAATGGCTGGGTTTGATCCAGGAATTAAATAGGGTGTGGCAGCATACACTATGATCCCAGCACTCTAGTGGGTCAGGAGAATCTATTCAGGCTCAGCCTCATCTATCTAGTAAGGCCAAGGTCAGACTGAGTCTGAATTGTCCAACCATTAATCACCTCAGTGATTCCCCTGTCAGCCGGTCTCCATTCTGTCTGGCTTGCTTGCAGTTACCTCATGAACAGAAACAGATGTTGCTGGATAACAAAAGACACTGCACTCCTTGCCATTTGCTTTATTTCTTTCTGCCTTTTGTTACTGTTTGAGGCAAAGGGTCACTGTGTAGCCTGCAGCTGGTTCTCACCTCCAAATCCTTCCATCTCTGCCTCTCTGCTGGGATTATGGGTCCGTGCCACGTGTCCCCAACAGTGTTCACTTTGAATTTATTACTGTTACCATTTAGAAAAACGAGAAAAAGAAAACAAGGGTTTAGGTGCTCTGGCCATGACAACCAAATGTATTTACCTTAGTGCATTCTGCAAGGGCCTGAAAACCTTGTAGAATGAATTCTGCTGATTGGTTGCTTTTGGACTGGCCTTGCAGTTCTGCCAGCCATCCTGTCCTGTACTGACCTGCAGAGTTTGATCTTGTACTGTGCAGTCATCCCCGGAGCCTCCCACCCAGGGTGTACTGTTCGTTGGTTTTATGTCTCTGGAGGTCTTCTAAAATATAGGACCTGTAGATGTTGACCTCACCTCTTTACCTCAAATATTTTAAAATGATTTTTTTTTCATTTAAAATATAGGGATTGGGGGCAGTGCAGGGGAGATTGCTCAGCAGTTAAGAAAATGTGCTGCTTTTGCAAAGGACCTGAGTACATCCCAGTACTCACATTGGATGCCTCCCAGCTGCCTATAACTCCAGCTCTAGGGCAATCTGACCTCTGGCCTCCACAAACATTGATACCCCTGCACATAACTATACACAGACCCACATACAAACATATAACTTAAAATGATAAAAGTAATTCCTAAATGTATTGGAGATCCCAGAAAGACCCTGCCTCAAAGAGATAAGGTGGAGAGTGATAATAGGTAGAGTTGGACACCTGACGCCTTTCTCTGGCCTCTAGATACCCACATAGATGTATACAGATTCCCCTTCCATGCACATACAACACACACACACACACACACACACACACACACACACACACACACACTTCTTTTGGCACTAGGTTTGGAACTCAGGGTGTTGATCATGGCCAGCAAATATTCTACCCCTGACCTACACCCCGTGCCTTTTCTGTGGCTTTCACAGCTTTAGTGCCATGATTATAGATTTAAGATTTGCAAGAGGCTGACTATGTGGTACACATCTTTAGTCCCTGCACTTGGGAGGCAGAGACAGGCAAGAGTTCTGTGCGTCCGTGCTGGCCTAATGTACATAGTGAGATCCTGTCTCAAAACAAAATAAGATCTTCATGACTCATACAGACTTCCCCACAGTACTTATCAAGTAAGGTCAAGGGAGTTGTGGCAGGCAGGCCACATATCCTATGGCAGATGCCATGGTTTGTAAGGCTGATCTAGGAGTGACACCCCGTACCCCCAAACACACAAGAACTGAGATGCTGCGGTATGGATGCTGTGCTATGGTTAGAAGGTAAGGGCAGGCCTTGTCTGTCAGATAGGAGGATCCTCCCTTGCCTAGTGTTTCCTCTCTCATTAGACCTCAGTTCACACTAGGAAAATGTCTGGGCCTTGTTCAGCTTATAGGAAGGAAGCAGGGGGGCAAAGGCCCAGGCCCTGGTGTGACTCTGTGTCTAAAGGGGCAAGGATCCTTCCCAGAACCTGGCCTGTGGTACACTGTGCTCACCGGTCTGTCAGTGTGTGCCCCTGTCATCTTAGTGCCTTTCGACAGGCAGCAGCAGTCTGTTGATGGGTGCTATTCTGTGCCCTTAGTCGAGGGAAAAATGCGCAGAACCAGATAGACAAGGAATGTTGCCAGTGTGATCCTGGGAACGAGAAGATAGATCTCCTACCAGCTGCCTACAGCCTTGATTATCTTGACGAAGGCAGTTGCCCAAGTCTTTGTTTTGTGGCCGGAGTGTTGGAAAATTCTCCTTCCTTTTCCAGCAGGGTGCCCAGCCATTTCTGCAAATGCTATTTCTGCAAATGGAGACTCTTCATGAAGGATTTTGTTCAGAAGAGGGAAAAGGAGTTAGCTGAGGATGGTGACATCTAAAAGGCCCAGTTGTGATTAGACCAGGTGTGGTAGTGATGGCACATGTCTGTAATTTCAACACTTAGGTGAGACAAGAGAATCACAAGTTCAGGGCCAGCCAGAGGTGCCCAGCTAGATCTTGTCTCAAAACCCAAAAAAGAAAACAATGTTTTTAAAAAAAAATCAGTATTACAGCTCCACCTGCTGGTACTCAACTGCATTTCAACTCCATTTCTGTAGAGTCCTCTACCTTCAAAGGTTTCTTTGGAAGGTCAGTGTTCAGATTTCTACCTCCATAGCCAGAGAGCTTCATTAGTGCTTTCTGTGATTTTCCTAGTAGGGGCTTGAAGAGTGTGTGGCTCATGGGTAGAGCACTTGCATACATGAGCAAAGCATTGGGGTTCCATCCTTAAATACTACAGAAACAATCTCCAAACAAAGGCTTAACACTGTCTGTACTTAAATGGACAAGTTCCAGAGGAAAGCCAACGGTGGTGCGAGGGTTTAGGGATCCTGCTGCCATTCTATAGCTGGAATAGGCAAGGTGATTCTTTCACCCATGTCCCTGAGCAGACCCTGATCAGGCCCAAAGCACCATGGTCCTGAAGAGTAGGCAGGACTGTGAGGCTGAGCATTGAAGAGTCTCAAGCTGGGGCTTGGACAAGTGTCCTCACAGATGCTTCCCAGGGTAACTGATTGAGTTCTGCAATGACCCTTTAAAGTGGTGTGATGGATGAGCCCCAGGCTGGCGCCTTGGAAACGCCAGGGTGGCTGTGTTATGTTCAGAGGGTAAACTCCTTGTGCTGAGCCCCCAGCTGGCCAAAGCAGGCCAGCCTGGACTGGCCTTCCATTTGAACCATCAAGTCTGTCCATATTCTTGGCTGGCCCCTCCAACAAGCTTCTTTTAGTTGCAGGATTTCGCTCTGCCATCTTAAGGAAACGGGGAAAACAGTATCAACACAGATGAGGAAATAAGAACATTCTTTAAAAGCAAGTTGCAGAAACCGTAAAAAGAAGCACCTTCCAAATATCAAGGCCAAGGCTCCCATTGGTTGACCTGTGCTTCTGGTTGACCTGTGCCTCTGGTTGACCTGTGCCTCTGGTTGACCTGTGCCTCTGGTTGACCTGTGCCTCTGGTTGACCTGTGCCTCTGGTTGACCTGTGCTTCTGGTTGACCTGTGCTTCTGGTTGACCTGTGCTTCTGGTTGACCTGTGCCTCTGGTTGACCTGTGCCTCTGGTTGACCTGTGCCTCTGGTTGACCTGTGCCTCTGGTTGACCCTGGTGAGTGGCTTCTCCCCTCATATGGAGGAAGCTGCCTGATAGTGATCAGCCTGGAGGGAAAATGGAATTGGAGGTTTCAGGTGCAGGGCCGATATGGGTTTGGGAGCCTGAGTGTATTCTCTTGAGATTCACAATTATATTTCTTTTTACAGTGGCTGGAAGGTACAAATTTTGGCAGAAAGGACAAACTGTAACAACTTTAAAAATATAGATTTGTCTGAGTTCGAGGCCAGCCTGGTCTACAAAGTGAGTTCCAGGACAGCCAGGGCTACACAGAGAAACCCTGTCTCGAAAAACAAAAAAAAAAAAATATATATATATATAGATTTGGGGCTGAACATGGTGGTGCTTGCTTTTAATGCCAGCACTTGGGAAGCCGAGGCAGGAGTATCTCTGTGAGTTCAAGGCTGGCAGCCTACTCTACAGAGAGAGTTCCAGGCTAGTCGGCCACACAGTGAGACCCAAACAAACAAACAAACAAACAGAATGCTGGGGAGATAGATGACTCAGTGGGTAAAAGAGCTCACTGTGCAAGTAAGATGGCCTGAATTCAGATCCCTGGAATGCCAGTAAAACCTGGATCTGGTGGCATGCATCTGTGGTATTAGTGCTCCTGTACTGAGACGGGAGATGGAGACAGGAGAATCCTCTGGAAGCCATAGGCAAGCTTGACTGACATGCAGTGCCGCAGCAGAAGCCAAGAGAGGCTGTCTCAACGAGGCGGGAGGTAAGAGCTCATTGCAAAAAGATGTCAGCTGACCTCCACGTATCCATCATGGAACATACATGCCCACACTTGAACACATACATAACACACACACACACACACACACACACACACACACACACACTCACACAGTTTTTAGGAAAAGCAAAATAGAACATTCAAAAAGGATCATACTCCTAACTGGTCAGCTTTTTATAGACTCTTAGGTAGAACTCAACAGTAGATAAATGGGGATACGCAGGCCTGTATGTACAGTACACCCCATTGTACACTTTACCCATGCTTTCAAAGTCAACTGTAATCTTACAGTGTCAAATGGAGAATTCTAGAAATAAACCCCATAAATAAGGCTTTTCTTCTTCTTAATTTCATGTGCTTTTTTTTTTAATGTCTTTATTTCCCCTTTTTTTAGATAGGAGGTCTACTAAGTATTATCTATATGTACGGAGGTGTAGGGCCATCTACTGAAATATGGGTAGCCTTTCAGAGGGAGCATCTCTGACAAAAACACACTCTCCTACCCCCAGCAACCACTGGCTGCCAATATCTTTTCAATGGGGGCGGGACTTCATGAGCCCCACCCCCACACCGTGTTTGTGCCAGGATACTGTGCAGTGCTTGTGCAGGCAAACACAACTGCTGGGAGTTCGGGCATCCAGCGGCCATTTCGTGTCCAGCGAAGAATGGTTCAGTGCAGACCACGTGACCTTAAACTCCTTCTGCTCCCTCTCCCATGATGGTCTCTGAACCTTGGAGAGAGTGGGTGTGATATAGATGATGAGAGCTGAGCACCCTGACGTAAACGAAAGAACTTAGGGGGCAGTTCCCTGCTATGCGCGGCGCTGTGAAAGCCAGTAGGCCGTAGGTGTGCAGCTACCAATTGGCATTAGCTTAATTTCTCCACGTCCCATAACTCAAGTATGTGGTGTCTTCAGCACTAGGTGTTATTCATCGGGTTCTTGATTGTGTGTGTGTGCGTGTGCGCGCGCGCGCGTGTGTGTGTGTGTGTGTGTGTGTGTGTGTGTGTGAGTGTGTGTGTGTGTGTGTGTGTGTGTGTGCGTGTGTGTGGTGGGGTGTAACAAAGCAATGGCCTGTAATGTTTGGGAGGTGGATCTCTGAGACCCCCTCTAACTAATAAGTCAAAAAGAGGTAATCCATTTCCAGTATTGACAGTACCTTAAACTTTCACTTGTATACTGTTCAGAGCACTGCAATGGGCTCCTGCATCCATTCCTTGCTTTGCCTGTGTTATACGTCTTTCCTTTGTCCAGCATATTCCAATTGTCCCTTAATCATTTTGTGGTGCTTGTAGTTGTCACGTGGACTGTTTCAGGATCATAGTGTATTCAAGTGACTTTATTGGCTGGCCCCAAAGCACAGGGCAATGCTGGCAATTTTCATGTCAAATAGAAGCTGTACAGAGCTTCCTTTACACAAACAGGTGGACATTCTTGACCTAAGGAAAGAAAAAAAGAATATGTTGAAATTGCTGGTATGTGTTACAAAGTAAGATATTTTAGAGAGGCACCACCATCACTAGAGTGTCTCCTTATTATAATCAAATAACAGTGTTATATTTTCTTTTCATTTTGCTATTGATTTATAAGCTAAGCACACATATAAATACATAAAAATATTTTGGAAAAACATGGTGCATATTGGTTGACAGTCTCTTATCACAAATGCATAGAACCAGTGTTTTTAGGTTTTTGAGTTTAGAGTATTTGCATAGACCTGACTATTCCAACATCTCTCCCTCCAACCCCCAAACAAAGAAAAGAAAAGAGAAAAGAAAAGAAAAGGTCAGATAAGAGGTGCTCGACCCATGTAGAGTTTATTTTAGGCATCTGTTGAGAATTTTGGAGGCTCTCACACTTAGATAAGGCTGGAAATACACTGTGTACCCAGTACTCAGTGACAAAGAATTGCTGTGTGTGGACCTTGAGCTCAGTACTCCCAGGCAGCTGCGACCTAGCGGGACTCTCCGCTTTCACATTTGTTAATAAGCCTCGCCCAGACAGGACTGTGGCTTCCTCTGCACTATGGAAACTCTATAAAGTAATACATTGGCTCAAGTGTAGTGCAAATAAAGCATAAAGCGATTAAAAAGCAAGAAGCAATGGGCTGTGAACCAGTTGTTAACAGCAGGTGTGATTATAGCTGTCCAAGCACTCGCTAGTTACCTGCAATATGCTTCTGTCATTTAGAAGATAGTGAAATTTGGATAGAAATTCAGTATTAATTCATTTAATTAAGCAAAGAATGGGGGAGCAGAGACCAAACTCTAATTTTGTGATTTTTTTAATATATTTTTTTCAGTGGTTAGCTTTAGTGTTCTGGAATTGTCTGCTTTTGACATTTTATTTCTTGTTCTGGGACACTCACTCTGCCTGAGTTGGGTGTTTTTTCTCATCATTATCAGTATTTTTTTCCTTTAATTCTTTTCATGTCCATTTTTCCCAGTCTTAGTCACATTTTTGGATTCTGACTTTGCTATTTTTTGATTCCAAGATAACCTTTGAGGGGTGAGTTTTTGTTTTGACCATGTCATGGTTCAGTGCATAGATACATTGTTTCATAGATAAAGCATTCCAACTTCCAAAAAAAGCACTTTCTTTTTGTTCTCTCCCTCTCTCTCCTTCCCTCCCTCCCTCCCTCCTCCCCTTTCTCCTTCATCCTTTTCTTCTTCTCAATATCTTGTACCTCGAACTTGTGATCCTTCTGTCTCTGCCTCCCGAGGCTGGGGTTACAGGACTGTATCTCTGCACTCAGCTTGAGATGTGTGAGCTGACTCTTCTGTGTCGGTGCTTGAAGAGGCCAGAGATGTGGTTACATTTTCCTCTGCCTTGTTTCTCTTCTTGTCTGTGCTCAGTTGGAGCCTTTGTGGTGTGGAGTGGGGTGGGGTGGTTTTCATTTATGAACTCTAGTCCTGTGGAAGACGCTGTGTGGTTTTGCCTATTATATTTCCTGTCCCATCTTGCTGCCTGGTTTTCAGGTGAACACCATCCCCTGGGACTGTGCTAAGGGGATCCTCTTAAGGTGTTTCTGAGTGTGTCCTTGAGTGAGAAGGATCACATTGAAGTGTGTGTGCTCGAGAGCATCTGCTGTGAGAACATGCGGGTGCTGTGCATTTGTAGAGCCTGTGACGTGCCTTTCCTTGGCTTCAGGAGGTAGGACTCACAGTGAATACCTGTCCCTTACTACCCCCTGGTTGTAAGTGGCACTTGAGACATTTTCTATCTTCGCTACCCAGAGTATTGGCTTCTTTACCTTTTTATTTGTTTATTCATTCGTTCGCTGTTTTCTTATTTATTTGTTTGTTTGTTTACTTGCTTACTTGAAGCAAGGACTTACCTTGCGACTCTGGCTGTCCTGGAACTGAATAGATCAGGTTGGGCTCTAACTTACAGTGATCCACCTGCCTCTGCCTCCTGAGTACTGGGATTAAAGTACTCCCATGCCCTGCTTAGCATATGGGAGGTCCTGGGTTTGATCTGAAAATGTGGGAGAAGGGAGCTGGAGAGGGAGCAAGTGTGGGAAGAGTATTCACAGACTCGTGCATTCAGCAACACAATCAAGAACACTGCATTTGTCGCACTGATAAGCACATCCATACCTTTTAGTTGTTACCCATCCAAACACTGTCCTTATAGCCTTTGGTATCTGTCAGTCTGTGTGCAGTACACTGCCCTCCCTAGTCTTTCTTTGTAGCAGGGATTAAGTCCACTGCCTTGTACATGTAGGTCAAGTACTCTGTCCCTGAGCTATATCCTGAGCTTTTTAAACTTAATGTGTGTATGAATGTTGTATGTAAGGATATTGCATTTGTGCCTGGTGCTTGCAGGAGCCAGAAGAGGGCACCAGATTCCTTGGCACTGGAGTTACAGCCAGCTATGAGCCATGGTATGATTGCCCAGATCCTCTAGAAAAACATCCAGTGCTCTCAACTGCCGAGCTGTCTTTCAGCCCCATCTGCAAGTTTTTATCACAGTTCTTTCGTCACAGGGACTCACTAAGTTGCCCAGACAGGTTTTTAAAGTGATGTCCTCCTGCCTCAGTCTCCCCACTAAGCACCAGGCCCAGTCAGACACTACTTTTGCTAGCAGCTGCTAGAATGAGAGGTACTGACAGATAGTTACAGCTTAAATACCCTGTGCACAGGGCAGAAGGAGGGACAGGTACAGGCAGTTTCCAGAGAGGTAAGAAATGATTCCTTAGAGAACTCAATAGAGAAGCCAGTTTCTAAGGGAATCCCTAGACAGTATGACATGGCCTGCAGCAAAGTTGCCTTGGCCCACAGACTCATTTTGTGGGGGTTCTCTGCAGTGCTGAGTGGTCCTGAGGAGAGGACAGAGTGTAACAGAAGTCAACCCAGGAACATGGCGGTCAGTGTCGGTCTTTGTTGTTGAGGAGTCAGTGCTTTGTGACTCACAGAATGTCAGTAAGAAGATAGAAGCGTCATCTTCCTTTTGGGGGGACTCTGACCAGGAAGATACGGGAACGTGGCTAAGAGCCATCCCCTGTCTTGGAATGTACCGTTCTGACATGCCTTTCAAGATGTCTCTGCAGGTCAGCACCTGTTGGTGTGGTGTTGATTTTTGAGTCTTGACAGTAGCTCCTAGAACCTGTCGAGGCTGGTAGCACTGTGTGTGTCCATGGCTGGTAGAACTGTGTGTGGCTAAAGTCCAAGTTAAAACACTTCACTAAGTCAGGCTCACACACCATACCTCGCACTAAGGAAATCTACCTCACAGCCAGCAGAAACCAGTCTTTGCCTTGAGGGAATGAATGATGCCTTTACTAGGTTTGTCAGCATCTGCATTCCTGTTGATTGTGTGCTTCTGGTGGGCTTAAGAAGCCACCCTAAGAGACATTGAATCTCACCATGTCACCCAGGTTGCCTTCACACTTCTGGGCTTAAGTCATCCATCCCCCTGCCTCAGCCTCCCAAGCAGCTGGAACAACAGGAACACACACCATGGCCTGTTTATATTTAATACTTGGAACCATTTCCTCCTTTGTAGGCTGTTTTATTTCATGTTGGGAACAGAGCCTTTCTTAGGGCACACAGCTGGTAAGAGGCCAGCCTAGCTCACTGTGGGATCTGCTGGCCAGCGAAGGTGGCTCTTCTCAGGTTCTGGGATGACCTAACTCCTCTGTTAGAGGAGATCAGTTCTGTGCACTGGAGACTCAGGAGAGTAAGCTACCTTGCAAGTCAGGTGTCACGTGAAAGTCCTACTTGGGTGCTTCATGACTTCCTTCTTGCTGTGTATCTCCTGTTTGCGGACAGAGTGGGAAACTAAGATTCTGTTTTCTGTCTTCAGCGCATCTATTACCTTTCCCTGGAATTCTACATGGGCCGCACGCTGCAGAACACTATGGTGAACCTGGGCCTTCAGACCGCATGTGATGAAGCCACTTACCAGGTATGTTAGGACACCTGTGCCCTGGGGTGTTCTATCCTGCCAGGAAGGAGCATGCCCCTTCCTCGAGGGGAGAACGTAAGATTGTAAGGGAAGATAATAAATGGGATTATTATGGGAAGACTGGTTGAGTGATGATGATGGTTTGGAAGTTTCTAGAAATGTATTCCCCTCTCCCAGTCCAGAGGTAGGTTTTGAATATGTCATGATCCATTTGGTTTCAGTCTCCTCTCTCCAGACATCCATTGTGCTGTGCAGGTGTGGAAGTGCCCTCCTCTCATGGAAGAAGCCAACTGTTCGGGCATTTTCTTTGCACTAATTTTACACAGGTTGTTTGTAGCCTCAGCAGAGCTATGCTTATCTCCCAGCCTCTCTTCACTCTCCTCTGGAACACTGGTCTCAGATGGGGAAGTTCTGTAGTGAGACCATGCAGCATGGGTACATGAAGGTCTTTAGAGAGGGGTTCCCCCACCCCATGCCACAGCACCCCACCTGCTTTGTTCAGAGCTTAGGCAGGAGGAGTTTGGGGGCCTGGTAGGGACATAAGTCCAGCATGGGTGTAGGCCTTCTTGGAGACCACCTTCTCTCCTTCTGAGGATGTTAGTCACCATTCTATTGCTGTGGGAAAAATAATTCAGAGAAATCTAAAGAAAGAAAGATTCATTTTGTTTCCCAGTTTCAGTGGGCCTGAGACAGGCAGCACTGCATGTGATGACGCCACTTATCAGGTATGTTTATTCTTGGTGGCTCGAGCCTGTGGTAGAGGAAGCTGTTCACTTTCCCGAGTCAGTAATCAAGGATAGAGAGGTGGGGGCAAGACACACTCTTGGAGGGTGCCTTCCCCGCAGGGGACCATTTCTTCTAACTAGACCTCCCCTGATAGTCTTTCCTCAGCCTGTGCATTCCTCAGTGGCTCAGTCCATTCATGAGGTCACAGCTTTCATGATCCAGTCACCTCTCAAGGTATAGCATGTGAACGGAGTACTCTCACAACTAGGACTTCAAAAGAAACAGCCTTCTTCTGAGTCAACTTAGCAACAGCACTCTGGAAAACAGCTTATAGTACAGAAAAGTTTAAGTACATATGAACAGTATTCTCATCAGCTTTAACTCAGGACTTCAGTATGATCTCTAGAAACAAGGGCTCTCAGGCACACCCACCCTCTGACGACCCTTGAGATACTGACCATAATTCTTAGTAACACTAGCTTTTCAGGCAATCTATAAATTGCTCTGAATGCTTTAGAATTTCTTCTTCTTCTTCTTCTTCTTCTTCTTCTTCTTCTTCTTCTTCTTCTTCTTCTTCTTCTTCTTCTTCCTCCTCCTCCTCCTCCTCCTCTTCCTCCTCCTCCTCCTCCTCTTCTTCTCTTCTTCCTTTTCCTCCCTTCTTCCTTTTCCTCCTCTCCCCCTTCCCCCTCCTTTTTGAGACAAGGTTTTTCTGTGCAGCCCTAGCTGTCCTGGAACTCACTCTGTAGACCAGGATAGCTTCAAACTCAGAGATCAACTTGCCTCTGCCTTCCAAGAATTAAAGGTGTGTGCCACCACTGCCCAAAAGAATTTCTTTAATTTTAGTTTTTCAGTTTTTTTTTTATGCATATGGGTGTTTCCTGCACCATTTGCATTCAGTGCCCATCGAGACCAGAAGAGGGCATTATATCCCGTGGAACTAGAGATACAGTCAGGTATGAGCCACCCTGTGGATGCAGGAAACTGAGCCTGTGTTCTCTGGAAGAACATCCAGTACTCTTAAATGCTGACCTGTCTCTCCAGCCCCAGATTACTGTAGAACTTCTAAAGCAGAATGTTTGAAGTTGATTGAGACATCTCCTAAATTCCTCTTAATTTATATGAACCTCTTTGTTTCTGTTTTGTTCCTCTGTTTTGTGGTTTCTTAGAAACGGATTTATATTACAGAGTTTCTGTTGTCTTCCTCCCTGTGTCTCCCATCTTGGATTTAACTTGCTTGTGTTAACAGCACAAGGATGTCTTTTCACAGTGGGTCTCAATGTCCTACAGCAGTAGCTTCTGACTAGGTAGCTAGGCAAGAACTAGAAATGAAAGGCATCCAGATTAGAAAGAGGTAAAGCCGTTTACACAGACAGCATGAACTAGAAAAGCATAAGAAATCCATAAAGAAATACTAGACCTGGCCAGGGAGTGCCTTGGGTTTTCAGGATATAGGATTGATCTGCAGAAACTATCGATATCTTAATATATCTGCTGATTAACATCCAAAGTGAAACAAAGATGGTTCTGCTTATAGTAGCACCAAAGAAAGAAAGAAAGAACGAACGAAAGAAAGAAAGAAAGAAAGAAAGAAAGAAAGAAAGAAGGTGTAAATGTACCAAAAGATACGCCTCCCCCACCCCATGCAGTGCTTATACTCTGGAAGCAAGTTGAAAGAAACTAAGGAAGGTTTAAAAATGAAGACATTTTTTGTTAACAGCCTGGAGGACCTGGTATTGTTAAGATGCAAAGCTCTCCACAGTGATCTGTAGATTCAGTCCAGTCCTCTTCAAAATTCCAGTCAGTTTAGTCAGAGTTTGATAAGATAATCTGCATATCTGGGTGGACTTCCAAGAGAACCGGGTAAGAGACCCACACTTCCGAATTCCAGAACTTACTGTAAAGCTTCAGTCAACCAAGCCTGCTGGCAGAAAGTCGCACATATCAGCCACCAAATAGAATCAAGAACTCAGAAATAAACCAGCACGTTGAGGGTAAATCTCTTTTCCAATTTGAAATAATTGCTGGGAAAGTTTGTATTATATAAAGTTTCCCATCTTAGCCATTTTTCATGTGTAGTTGAACACACATTCATTTAGGACAAAAAGCAGCATTTGCAGCCGTCACAACCACCCGTCTGCAGAATGTACATATTTTTCAAACTATGCCTTACCTAGCTCAGCCCCCGGAAGCCACCACGGCCCTTTGTCTTTCTGCATTTGGTTATTCTGGGTATTTCATGAGTATAACTACAGGGTATCCTTAGCACAGTGTCCTGAAGGGTCACCTGTGTGGCAGTGTGTGTTGGTCCTTCATTGCTCTCACTTTTTTAAATAAAGTAGCTACTTTATATATATTTTTATGTAGGTAATTGGAAGTATTAAATCACAGATACAGAATCCTCAGTACAGCACCTGAATCAGTGAGGCCAGAGAAACTGAGGAGCCGCTGCTCCGGTCGTCTCAGCGTTTCTGTCTCTCCTTGGGTCCTGGATCTCCCCCCATTGCTGGTCAAGGCCGAGTATACTTTAGCATGTGTGTGTGCCGTGTTTCACTTATTCATCCGTCCATGACCATGGCTGCTCCTGCATTCTGACGTCACAAATAATGGGGTCATGAACACAAGCGTATAAATAGCTCCAGTATAGCCTGCAGTTAGTAGTTTTAAGTCTGCAGCTAGAAGTGTGATGGCATCTGTCCTTTCTCCTTTGTGATGCTGGGCCTTGACCTTGAAGCCCTGTGTGTGCCAGGGAAGTGTTGTCCCACTGAGTGACATTTCTAACTTCCTGGTGGCTATGATTTGCCTTTTCTTGAAAGTTAGTGGTGGTGAGTGTATTGTGCTTAGTGGGAATTTGTTTATCTTTGGAGCAAAGTCAATTTCAGTATATTGCCCACTTTTGAGTTGGGTTGCTTTTTCTTGAGACTCAGTTTCTAGATCTCTCTGTTTATTCTCATACTAATCCATCAGATATGTGGCTTACAGATTTCTTCTTCCATTCTTTAAGTTGTCTTTTTACCTTGTTGATAGTGTCCTTTGATTCAGAAAGTTTAGAAATTTTATGCAGTTCTTTTGTTTGATTTTCTTATTGCCTATGTTTTTGGTTTTTCTTTTGCTTTGCTTTTTTGCTTTGGAATGGATTTGGATGTGGGCTGACGGCTCAGTGGTTAGGGTGCTTGCTGCTCTTTCACAGCATTCAAGCTCAGTTCTAGGTATGTGAGATGGCTCATAGCATCTGTAACTCACACACACACACACACACACACACACACACACGCACATGAATCTTCATAAAAAGGGAAAGGATACAGGTGTATACACCCATAATTCCAGCAATCAGGAGGTTAATGTAGGAGAATTGCAAGTTTGAGGCCTATCTGGGCTGCAGAGGAAGATCTTGTCTCAAACAACAATAATCAAAGGGAAGGACGCCAACATAATGTGATGGGGGAAGAATGGTATTTAAGTAAGCAGTGCTGGATGCGGGATAACACAGCAGAGAGGTGAAGCCCCCCTCAACTCTGAGTAGACAGATAATCAAAATGGAAGACAGACCTAGCTGTCATTGTTTCAGAGGACTATACGGTGGTAAATCTTGTGTCTTAGTTAGGGTTTCCATTGCTGTGAAGAGACACCAGGACCAAGGCAACTCTTATAAAGGAACACATTTAATTGGGGCTTACAGTTCCAGAGGTTTGGTGAGCATGGCAGCATTGCAAGAAGACATGAGGCTGGAGAAGGAGCTGAGAGTTCTACATCTAGATCAGCAGGCAGCAAGAAGTGAACAGTGAACTGGCTTGTTCTGCAAACCAAGCCTGCCCTTGAAGCAATATGCTTTATCCAACAAGGCCACACCTACTCCAGAAGGCCATACATACCTCCAGATAGTGCTGCTCCCTCCGCTCCCTACAGGCCAAGTGTTCAAACACATGATGAGTCTTTGGGGGCCATTCCTATTCAAATCACCATGCTTTGTATGGGGCAGCAGTATTTTGACATCAAAAAAGCAAAAAAGAAACAACAGAGAAACATAGGTACATTGGATTTCATCAAAATGACAGTTAAGCAGCTTGTCAAATCTGCTCACTGTAAGTTGGTTGGTCACCTGGCGTGATGAAGTATTTATAACCATCGAGCTTTTTTTCCTTTAAGGATCTTACTATATATGCACCCCTGGCTGGCCTTGGACTGGGAATCCTCCTGCTTCAGCCTCCTGAGTGCTGGGATTACAGAAAGGGTGACCACACCCCACTAGATACATCTAATTTTGAATGGCCACCATTAGTAGGTTTTGAAATACCTGAAAACTTTCACTTCTGTGCATTGATTAATATTAAGTTGGATCATTGAATTTTCAGTCTGAAAGAAATCAGACTCAAGGTTTAAATGCTTTCAGCTTGTTGGAGGGGCAGTAGTCAATAATACTGAGATGTCACCTCTGCTTTCGTTCGCAGCTGGGATTGGACTTGGAAGAGCTAGAGGAGATAGAGGAGGATGCTGGCCTTGGGAATGGTGGCCTGGGGCGGCTGGCAGGTAATCTGTTCTTGCATCCTTTTGGCTTGGTGGGAGATCATAGGGCAAGGACAATGACACCTGTGCTTCTGACGCCCATCTATCACCATACACTGGTCCCCCTCAGAGACACGGGGAAATGTGTTTGTATCAAAATCTTTGCCATCATTAGAAAAGAAAAATGGAAAATGTGCATTGTCTTCCAGCCATGTTCATCAGCATTGGATCAGTGATGCCAAGAGGGTTCCCAGAGCTCCTCTCCCCCACCTTTTTAGGATTCAAAAGCCAATGCCTTGGGAATATTATCCATGTCCAGTGAGCTTTGTTAGAACAGGGCTAGGCTTTGGGCCATGCTGCTTTGTGTGGCTACCACATTTGAGAACATCCCCAAGTGTCATTTACTTCTTTGAGTATTTTACAGACTTTTGGGGTGAGAACAAGCTAGGTAAAGAACACAGAAGCTGAAATAGCAATGCAGCTTTGAGGTGGGATGAAGGAGGGAGGGTATCCAGGCCCAGCCTTTTTGGAAGTTGCTGTTTTATAAACTGCAATATGCCTTAAAATGTACATGTGTGCTTTGAAATGTTAACTCATTCTTTGAGATTTCTCAGGCATCATGTTTCTTTCAAATAAAACTTTACTTGAATCTATATAAATGATTTGTCAGCCAGGCCTAGTAGCACAAGTCTCAGTACTGGGGAGGCAGAGGCAGGTGGATCTCTGAGTTCTAGACCAGCCTGGTCTAAAAAGCGAATCCAAGACAGCCAGGGCTGGTTATACTGAGAAATCATGTCTTGAAAAATCAAATAAAAAAGAAATGACTTGTTGTGCCCACCCCACCCATTTCAAGCCTGGCCAGGCATGGTGTCTTGGACACCACTCATCAGCTACTCTTCGTCCATCCCTCCATGACATGTGGCCGTCACTATGTTGCCTTGTCCTTAATCTATTGACTCAGAGCCTGTGTTCCTTCCTGAAGGTTCTTTAATAAGCTTTGCAACACCCTGGTGAACGCACCTCTGATCACGGGGTGGCCCATCTCTGATCTTGGGGTGGCCCACCCCTTCCTTGGTGCCTGCTGCAGTGTTTACATGTTCCTCGATGACAGGCACCTTTCCTTGTCACCTGTCCTGCATGGCCTGAACCCGGATGCCCCCTCCTCCCTGCCAGCCTCCTCTGGCCTGCTGTGAGTCCAGGATGGCTTGATTGGTCTGTATCTTTCCCAGAAGAACGAGTCTAGCCCAGGCGTCCAGGCCTTCCTCATTCCTCTCCCTTGCTGATGGTTGCATTTGGTGAATCAGACATGTATTTTACCTGCTAGTGTTCCCCGTGGTACCCTCCACATTTTCCCCCTTGCTTCTTTCTCCTTCCTTTTTTTTTTATGGTTGTCTGCTTTGAGAAAAGATCTCACTGTGCAGCGCTGGCTAGCCTGGAACTCACTGTGTAGACTAGGCTGGTCTCAAATCCACTAAGATCCACCTTTCTATGCCCCCTGGATGCTGGGATTAAAGGCATGTACCATCATTCCTGGCCCAAGTCAGAAACTTAACACAGCTTCCTTCTGCATTTTTATTCAAAACACTTGTAATTTTATTTCTTTCTCAGAAAGTTTTTTTTAACTGATTTTTCAAGAAAGATGAGTGTTCTGTCAGCATTGCATGGATATATGTGCACTGCATGCATATGTGGTAACTGCAGAGGTCAGAAGAGGGAGGGCATCAGATTCCCTGGAAGTGGAATTAAGGACAGTTGTAAGCCATCTTGTGGGTGATGGGAAGTCAACCTGGATTCTCTGCAACAACAGTCCGTACTCTCAACCGCTGAACCACCCCTCCAGCCTCTCTCAGAGGTTTTGATTGGAACAAAACAAGAGCTCCATTTGCTGACATGCTGTTCCAGCTAATGTTGCAAACCCTACTGGGACTGTGGAGCGTAGGTGTTCAGTATTCTGAGCCATGAAGTGCATATCAGTGGCCTGGTTTCTGTGGCTTATTCCCTTGGATAGAGGCTCAGATGAGTCCCTGCTGTCAGAGCTGTAGGTTTAAGGTTTAGAGTGCACAGAAATTAAGTCTTGGCACATTTAAGAGCAAGTTGACAGTGAGAGGACTTGACCAGGATCTCTGGGAGTCCTCACTTTTACCCTGCTCTTGGGTAAGGGGACTTAAGTGTGCCTTTTGTGAAACCCAAGGTTGCTAGGTTATCCCTGGCTCCCTGTCCACTCCCTGGCCAAATCCCAGTGGAAACGTGGTGTCCAGGAGTCTGAGTTTTGTTCGTGGGTTGTAATTTTTTTTTTCCATTGGATTTTTCAGCCTGCTTCCTTGATTCAATGGCCACCCTGGGTCTAGCTGCGTACGGCTATGGAATCCGCTATGAATTTGGAATTTTCAACCAAAAGATTGTCAATGGCTGGCAGGTGGGTGACTTTAGGTGTGTCCATCACTTTGCAGTCCTCATTCATACACGGAAGTGAGTGTGCACTCTCGGAGTTCATCCCAGTGTGCTCCGCACTCCATGGAGAGAGCTGGCTATTTCTCAGCTCAGGACGGCAGGAAGCAGTCGGCTCTGGTGAGGCTGGTCCTGTGTGAGTCCTTGGCAGACAGCTTCTATGTGGCGACAGGGAAATCCTGTAGGAAGACGCACAGGTTCATTTGAGCTTCAGAAGACCCCAGGCAAGGGCCACTAACAGTGGTGGGCAGGACACCAAACACAAGCCCTGCGCTGGTATCCAGGGATGGATTGTACATGGGGCAAGGATATTGCTGTCGGGGTTCATCCTCTGGTACAACTGGATAACTAGAAAAATAAAGGTGAGGATGGTAACTCATGCCTGTACTTCTGGCCCTCCGAGAGGCCAGAGGCAGGAGGATTGCCACAGGTTTTGAGGACAGTCAGGTTTACTTTTTGAGTTCTAAGCCAGCTAGGCCTACATAGAAAGACCCTGTTCCAAAACAATAGCCTTGACTAGACTAGAACAGAAGCAACCATTGTACCTCAGGTTCCCACCCTCTGCCTTCAGCACCTCTGAGGCAGCGATTGGATAGCGACAAGTGGCAGGTGGGGCCTCGGCCTGTGCGGGGCTATGGCCTGGAGCTCTCTGGTGGAAGGACTGGGGATCCTGGCCTAAGGGTGGGCCTACTGCTACCTGCTTTTGGGAAGGTGCTGCTTCTGTAGCTGACTTTGGAATTACTCCGTAGGACACACCAGCTGTGGCACTGAAAAATTGCAGTGATAGAACAGGGACTGCTGCCGTAGTGTCAAAAGGCGGGATTGATCACCATGTACAGAAGAGTCTTGTTGGGAATAAAGAGATGGATAGCAACTGGATCTGTGTTGCTTTCCTGAACACCCTAGATACACTTCCGTAGAGATTCCTTATCTCTGTGCAAGAACCATTTAGGAAAAAAAAAAAAACAAAAAACCAAAACTCCCACCAGGGAGGATGCAGCTCATTGGTCAAGTACTTGCCTACCATGCACAAGGCTCAGTCCCTAGCACTTTATCAGGTGGGTATAGTGGCTTACTCTTGTAATCCCAAAACTTGAGAGGAGACAGAAAGATCAGGAGTTAAAGGTCACCCTCAGCTACAGATTGAGTTCGAGGTCAGCCTGAGCTATATGAGGCTATCTCAAAACAAAATAAAGTAAAGCAAACAAATCCTTCAGAGTAACATGTTGGGACTGTTTGTTTAATTCAGAGGAAAACCCACCTGTTTCACTCAAACTTTTAGATTCCTGATGGGAGTGGGTTTTGCATATTTGCTGATCTAGATCTGGGGAAATGGCTGATTTGAGTATAGCTTGTAGACAGCAGCATCCTCTGGAGAGATGTGCTCTCAGCCTTCCCATGGGATACCTCCCAGGCCATAGCTCAGTCCTCTGGGACACACAGATTTTTGCTCTGTGACTTTAGGCCTTGCATTTTTTTTTTAAGACAAGGCCTCATATAGCTCAAGCTGGCCTCTAACTCAGTAGAATCTGAGACTCACTTTGAATTTCTCATTTTCCTGTCTCTACCTCCAAGTACAATAGTCAACAGGAATGTTCCACCCTGCCTAACTCTGCACTGTGGGTTCCATTTTTCCCATTTTCCACTGTGTGTGTGTGTGTGTGTTCTTTAAGATTTACCCATAGTGCAAGGCTATCAGTCCTTCATTTGGGTGATTTTCAATGTCCTTTTATTTAGGTGTCTTTTTCTGAATTGTGTAGGACTTTGTGACTTTAGCAGTGCATGTGGTCTCGCTGGGTTGGAACTTTTGACTGGGTTTTTGGTGCCAGGCACTGTACAATCTCTGCATTTGACATGCCCAGGTCAAAGGCAGGGCTATCTTGTTGGTATTGTCTCGTCCATACTGAGAATTTCTTTCCTGACTATCCCTCCAGGTTGAAGAAGCTGATGACTGGCTGCGTTACGGAAACCCATGGGAGAAAGCTCGGCCGGAGTACATGCTGCCTGTGCACTTCTACGGGCGTGTGGAGCACACGCCTGATGGGGTCCTCTGGCTGGATACACAGGTGTGGGGCTCTGGCCCAGGGGTACACTGCTGCTGAGGCCCAGGGCTGCTGTCTCAGTCAGCACTTTACCACTGTGAGCAGACACCATGACCAAGGCAACTCTTATAAGGGGCAGCATTTAATTGGAGCTGGCTGACAGGTTCAGAGGTCCAGGCCAGTATCACCAAGGCGGGAACATGGCAGCATCCAGGCAGGCATGGTGCAGGAGGAGATGAGAGTTCTACATCTTCATCTGAAGGCTGCTAGTGGAAGACTGACTTCCAGACAGCTAGGAGTAGGGTCTTAAAGTCCAGGCTCACAGTGACACACCTACTCCAACAAGGTCACACCTCCAAATAGTGCCACTCTCTAGGCCAAGTATGTACAAACTATCACAGCTGCCCTGAGAGCCTTGTTGTCACCTTGACTTCATCTTGGGAGAGTGGCATACCGTTTCCTTGGGGAACTTAAGGTAAAACCCAAGGAAGGGTTTATCTCCTGCATACGTCAGTACTTACACTTTGTTGGGTGCTCCTTGGAATGGAATATATGCACCTCACACAACAATCTTATAGTTAACCAGTGCTGTGTGTTGGCGTTGATGCTCACAGCCAGAATGTTCTTGTGCTACCAGATGACACAGATCATATCTCCTGACTGGGAGATAGGCCCCAGGAGGATGAGAACAGCTCCTAGGTTAGTCATGGAGTACTGACTACTGCCGTCCCTTGGTACCACTTGTGACCCATGGTTCTGTAGAGCCAAGCTCCAGGTGGGTATGCCAGCCGCTTTGGCTAGTGTCCCTCCCTCCCAGCTGGCCCCTTTTTGTGGTGCTGGTCTGGGAAGATGTAGTCCAAGAGGACAAATCAACTCCAGGGGTGGGAGTACATGCCTTGGTCCCTGGAGAAGGGGAGGACAGGGAACAAGGTAAGAATAGTGAGCCTTGGTTATCCGTGATGTAGAAGGATGAGGGAGGCCTGGTGGCCCGGTAAATTGTTCGATTTCTTAAAATATAGTTCTAAATAGCACACCTGGAGCTAGAGTAGTCTAGAGCCATACTATGCAGGCCACACACATTTTTAAAAAGTGGTTTTCAGCTTGAAAAAGCAGAGAAGCAATCCGGCCTTCTGAATGTGTGTGCTTGTGATAATTGGGTCGGCGTACGTGGTGAGAGCCTTAGGTCTTGAAGTCCGTAGACAGGGAAGTTGGGTGGTTGGACCTGTTCTCCATAAGGTGAGGCAGCCTTGGCAGCAAACAGGAAGACAACGGTGATACCAGTGTCCATCCTGGAGAGCTGGACACGCTGTCCTCTTAAGCTTGTTAGAGCTAACTGACTCACAGAGCTGCTCGGCTGGCTTAGCAAGGAAGGAATGTAGCAGAGCGGCTGTGCTTCTGTCTGGGCTGATTTGGGTACCCAGAGGGTGTGGTCAAGACAACCAGCAAGAGGAGCATTGCCAAAGATGTTGGGAAGTGAAGGAGGGTGTCAGGAGGAGCTAGCCAGAGCCTGGGCGTGCACAGGCAGAGAGCAGGGACAACAGAGGTGAGGCGCCCGTGCTGTGGCACCTTGAGAGGCCAGCGTGGGAAGGTTGCTCAACTGATGCCAGCCCTGAAGTACGTGAATCTGGGAGCATATGTGTGGTTGGGGAAGATGTCAGAGCATGGCTGCCATCCCTCAGATGGCCTTGCTCAGGGTGGCCGGACAGCACCCTGAGAGTGAAGAAAGGCAGGTAAAGGGGGGGAAGGTGGGAACATGGAAACAGGGAGATTGGGCTGTGGGGACTAAGGGATCTTTGCTGACTCGGTCCCAAGTGTGTTTTCTTACTCATGACCAGGTGGTACTCGCCATGCCCTATGACACCCCGGTGCCTGGGTATAAGAACAACACCGTCAACACCATGAGGCTCTGGTCTGCCAAGGCACCCAATGACTTCAAGCTGAAGGACTGTACGTTCCCGCCATGGCTCCCGCACTTGTCTGTTTAAATGGTTTATCCAAACACTGGGCCCTCACCACCCCGGCCCCTCTTTTGATACTCTCCGCCGGGAGGGAGGGAGTTGTGTCATGAAGTGTGTGGCCCTTACAGCTCCTGTGCAAACAAGAGTTAAGGTGGACAGGATGCCAGACTCCAGCTTTCCAGGGTCAAAGTCATTGAGACTGCATGTCCCCAAGAAAAGAGCTGGGGGTTAGTTATGTACAGTGGAAATGAGGTACTGAGAGGAGAGATGGATCCTCTGCTGAGGAGGAGGGTGACAGGGGCCCAAGGGCACCTCAGGCTTCTCCAGGAAGCCGCCAAGCAGCTGAGGCAGCCTCCCGTCTCAAGACTTTGGGCCCAGAGGAGGCTGTGCTGATGACCTCTGTTTCTCCTTAGTCAACGCTGGGGACTACATCGAAGCTGTCCTGGACAGGAACTTGGCTGAGAACATCTCCAGGGTCCTGTATCCCAATGACAATGTGAGTGCCTCTTGCAACTCTCTTGAAAGGGTAGACGTGTAAGCTGGAGACCTGTGTGTACATGGGGTGGTCGCACCCATTTGGCTGCAGTGCCCAGATATGTTTAGAAAATTGTTACCGCATGCCTGTCACATGCTAGGCAGTGACAGCTGAATCCTCTGCTCCCACCTGGGTCCAGTGTCTGTTGGCTCGTTACTGTCACAGGAGCCCTGGAAAGGATGTAGCTCAGTGATAGAGCATGTGTTTAGCATGTCCAAGGCCCTGGGCTCAGGCCCTGACACCAAAAAATAAATCAAAAAAAAAAATCAGAATTTGCCTATCTTGATTGGTGGTGCGCTCTTTAAAGTGTAATTTTTCTTTCCTCAGAGTTTTATGGGCATAGAGTAGAGAGGGTATTGGGGACCCAAACCAAGTGTTCCTGTCCCTTGAGACCAGATACACTCCAGAACTCCAGCTGTGGGGTGTCTGCTGGTGTCTGTCTTGAGAACTGGTTCTGAGTAACTGCTGCTCCTCATCTCTGGACTTGTCACTCTCACCCATAGACCAGACGCCTTGTAACTAGGTGACCCTGTGCTGAAGGTGTCCTTGCAGGCCATGCTGTCAGGGGGACTGGTTTTGACCATGCACTCCTCTAGCCTACCACTTTGAGTAAGGCACCTGACCTGGCCCTCTGGAGGGTTAAGAAAGACCCCAGGGAGGTAGGGGCAAGCAAATGTAGGGCCCCTCCCGCCCATCAGAGTCTTGGAATCTTGTGTTCGTGCCTTAGCAATGCTACCTTGCAGTTCTTCGAGGGGAAGGAGCTGCGGCTGAAACAGGAGTACTTCGTGGTGGCTGCCACCCTGCAGGACATCATTCGAAGGTTCAAGTCTTCCAGGTTTGGCTGCCGGGACCCAGTGAGAACCAGTTTCGAGACATTCCCAGACAAGGTCTGTGAAGGGAGTGAGCTCGTTCTCACAGGGATGGGGTTTCTTCCTTGTGTTTGAGAAGGGTAGGGGAAAGTTGGCATTGGGTCCTGAGTCACAGGGTCACTTCTAAAATCAGCGCAGCGCTTGTGTGTCAAAAATGGAGGCAGGGAGGTCACTGTGAAAGGTTCCTGATGCGTGTGGCAGGCTCACGGTGGCAATTCGAAACAAAGCTATCCCATCTGAGCTGAGGGGAAAGTGAGGGTACCGCATCCTGAAGCCCCTTCTGCACCTTCTCAGAGCATAGCTGCTCTTGGGACACATCTGCCCACAGGTTGCAGCTGTGAGGGGACAGCTGGCTGCAGAGCCAGCAGCATCTTCCTGACCCCTCAGACTCCTGAGCTCCTCCAGAGTGCACTGCTAGGGGGACTCCTTCGTACCCTGGGTCACCTCTTCAGGTATCAGGAGTGAGAGAATTAAATAGCACCCCTCGTGAACTCTAGGTAGCCATCCAGCTGAATGACACCCATCCGGCGCTCTCCATCCCCGAGCTCATGCGGATCCTGGTGGATGTGGAGAAGGTAGACTGGGATAAGGTGAGTGTGAAAAAGGAAGACAGTGTCCTCCTTGGACCAGGATGGGTGATTGTTAGACCTCAAGCTGTGCCAAGGCTACATAGTGTTGATACTCTGTTTCAAAACATCAACAAAACAAAACAACCTAGAAGTGTGAAGCTTTCAGAAACCTATTAGTTGGCTGTGGGGGTGAGAAGCACTCAGGAGGTTGAGGCAGGAAAATAGAAAGTTCAAACCCAGCCTGGGCTACATAGTGATGGAAAAAGTCTGGAAGTCTACAGTGTTTGTATGTGAAGACTGGAGGCTCCATATTTTCCTTGGTCCTCATCTTTGGTACAGGAGCATCTTCTTGGTTGGCTTTTTGTTTGTTTGTTTGTTTGTTTTCGAGACAGGGTTTCTCTGTGTAGCCCTGGCTGTCCTGGAACTCACTCCGTAGCCCAGGCTGGCCTCGAACTCAGAAATCCGCCTGCCTCTGCCTCTCAAGTGCTGGGATTAAAGGTGTGCGCCACCACTGCCCGGCCTTGGTTGACTTTAACGAGATCATCAGAAACACATAAGCCAGTTTTGTTCCTTTTCAGAAACCAGAGCCCCTCTCTGGCCTGATGGTGTACACTCCCCTTGATGCTATACCCTGGGGTGGCAAAGCCATATGGTAACCAGTGTCCTCTGCACTGTGGGTGTCAGGTAGTTTAATGGAAACTAGCGGGGAAAACTGCTCCATTGTCTGATAGTTCACCAACAGCGGGAGTGATTACAAAGGAGTAATTAAAAGGTCATTGTTAGAGCCAGGGAATAGGGTCGTTTGTGTATATTTACAGTGTGGTGACTAGCATGAGCTGATCACATACCTGGAGAGCAGAGGGCAGGGATGGGGAGAGGACCTTTCCTCATGACTCCAGTGTGTGTGTGTGACATCTGCTCTTCTCAATGTGTAGGCCTGGGAGATCACCAAGAAGACCTGTGCCTACACCAACCACACTGTGCTGCCTGAGGCCCTGGAGCGCTGGCCAGTATCTATGTTTGAGAAGCTGCTGCCGAGGCACCTGGAAATAATCTACGCCATCAACCAGAGGCACTTGGATGTGAGCATGGGTTGTGGGTAGGGACTGGGCAGTAACACACGACAGCTCCACCACACTGGCCTCAATCCTACCTGGCAGAAGAGCTATGTACTGCGAAAAGACTGTCGCCGGGCAGAGCTCCTGTCGCCCTGGGAGACCCCTGCTCTGTACATGGGAAGCATGCATGCAGATTTTTTTTTAGAAAGGTCCAATCTGAGTAGGCTGTGAATCTGAGTGTCTTTCATGCAGGTGTCCTGACAGCTCCAGGCAACTCAGAAACAGAACCTGTCTGTCCTCTTTTACCCACAGAGAGGATGGTGGCAGGCGATCAGAGAAAGCTCTGGTTTGGGTAACTGCCCTGCCTTTGCCCGTGTTGTAGTGTAGGGGATGAATCCAGGTCATTGAGTTTGCTGTATCTTCTTTCTATCACTGAGCCATACCCCAGCCTTTTTGTGACTTCTTCAACCTTTTGGAGGAGAGAACAGCTATCCCCCTAATGAAAGTATAGCTTCCTGCTGCTCAGGTAAACAGCAGTCGCACATGACCTAGCTCTCTTCTCATAAACTGGATGGCACTCCACTATCCCACTGGTGTCCTGACTTTTTTCACACAGAACAGTCCTATAGGTCCCAGGACCTTATATGGGTAAAATATTTGACTCAGGGCCCCTGTGAATATGTCTGAGCTAGGATTTGGGTGAAGGCACTAGGGTGAGTGGGCTGGTGTCGGGGGCACTGGTGTTCCGGGCTGATTGTCACAGCTTGGCAGCAGTGGACCCTCCCACAGGCGTGTTGGGCTGTCCCCAGGCACTAGGGAGCACCTCAGTTGCTGTGGGATGGTCAGCCCTGTGTTCTTGGCTTTAGCACGTGGCTGCCCTGTTTCCTGGGGATGTGGACCGCCTGAGGAGGATGTCTGTGATTGAGGAAGGGGACTGCAAGAGAATCAACATGGCACACCTGTCTGTGATTGGGTCCCACGCTGTGAACGGGGTGGCAAGGATTCACTCCGAGATCGTGAAGCAGTCTATGTGAGTGGGGGGCTCTGCATGCACTAAGTCTGGGGTGGGGGCCTCCTCTCTGATTCCCAGACTAACTCTGATTTGTCCACCACACATACCATAACCAAGGTTTGGCATATAGCTCCCATACCACTAAGTCACTTGTGGGCATGATGAAGGTGACCACAGCCCCCACCATATCACACACCAGTATGTTCACAGGTGACTTGATGGGTGACACTGGACAGACATCTCTCTTGGCTGCCAGAGTCACTCCTCTTGTGCTCCTGCCTTTTTGGTCAAGTGTCAATAAGGTGCATCTGCTGCCGGTTGGGTACTGTGGGTGCCCCGTGTAGGTTGAGTGTCCTTCTGTCCTTCTGGACCCTGCAGTGAGGGGTATGATACCTAACTGAAGGTTGTTTTCCTCCTGTTCCTTTTTTTGCTTTTTTTTTGTGAGACAGGGTTTCTCTGTGTAGCCCAGGCTGGCCTCAAACTTAGAAATGCGCCTGCCTCCGGAATGCTAGGATTAAAGGTGTGCACCACCACCTGGCTCTCCCTCCCATTCTTTCACAATTGCCAGTCAGAGCCGGGACCTGGGTGAGAATTCCTTAGCCACATCTGTCAGTGTGCAAGCCCTCCTGTGTTCTGGGGCTTGGCCCAACACCTTGAGTATTCCTCTCCACACCAACCTTCTGAGGCAGGTGTCTTCGTAGGGTACGGGTGTGGAAAGTGAGCCCCAGGGTGTAAGCTCTGTAGCCTGCTCAGTCTCCACTCTCATGACCTCGTCCGTTCCTTCTAGATCTGTCTGGAAACAGTCAAGTCCTAACACGCAGATCACTATAGTGACACAAGCCCACAGGCACACGTGCCGGGCACATTCTGCCCCTGTGCCACTTCTCCCGCTTTCAGTGCTAGTGCACGCTCTCCGTGCGTGCTTCAGAAACTCAGCAGCTGAGCTCCAGGGCCTCTGCATTTGAGACACAGCATTTGAGACACATCCCTGCCTTCTGTTCTCATAGCTTTAAGGACTTCTATGAGCTGGAGCCCGAGAAGTTCCAGAACAAGACCAACGGCATCACGCCCCGACGGTGGCTGCTGTTGTGCAACCCGGGGCTGGCAGAAATCATTGTAGAGGTGAGTACCCAGCCTTGCTTTGCCATCCGTGAGTCTGGAAAGAAGCAGTGGGCACAATTAGATCCCAGGAGGCTCACCAGGCTTTGCTCTGAGGGGCCGTTGAGCACGTGGGAAGATTTCTCTCATGTCCAGCAGTGGCCCTGGGACATGAGCAGTAGAGACCTCTCAGCACACAATGGTGGCCCAGCTCTGGCCGCTGTGCCAGCTCGAAAGCTAGCCTGGGCTTCAGAAAGGCCTAGGGCGTAGCTGAGTGGTAGCCGCCAGCTTGAGGACTAGATGAGGCTGTAACTCAAGCGTCTATGCCCCTAATCACGAGCTTTCCTAAGTCAGACCCTGTGCTGGAGTCAGGACTGCAGGGTTGGCCTCGAGGATGTGCTTAAGGCCTCCCCCGAAGGGCACGGTGCCCTGAGGCTGGGACTCCACTGGGGAGGAGGCTCTGGGGACAGATCTGGTACAGGACCCATGTCCCCAAGGGATCTGGGAGCCAGTGCAGTGTCCATACAGCACCAGGCATCTCATGGGAAAAGGCAAGGGGGATCCCTTGCAGGAAGCAGATAGCAGGAAGGCCCTTAATGGGATGCTTTGGAAATGGTTGTTGCTATGGTAATGAGAAGGAGCCTCTTTGCTCATGGTGGTGGAGGTGGGGAGGAAGAATTGTTCTGCTGGTCCAAGGCATCACCTGTGATAGGGTGTCTCAAGCAGGAGATAGTGACAAGGTTTGTGAGTTTGCTGTGTCCTAATGGCTATGTGACTGTGGGTCTGAGAGGAGGGATTAAGGAAGGCCCAGGAGGGCAGGAAGATCCCAGGAAAAGCAGGTGAAGGGTGACAGACAGAGGGACAAGCTTTGTGGTGACTGAGGCATGGTGAACAGAAGACGACGTGTATCCTCTTTTTAACCCAGAGAATCGGGGAAGCTTTCCTGACTGATCTGAGCCAACTGAAGAAGCTGCTGCCTCTGGTTGACGATGAGGCCTTCATCAGAGATGTAGCCAAGGTCAAGCAGGTAGGCCTTCTTGGCCCACAGTTTGCTTCCCTTGGTCTTAGCACCTGGGTTGGGTAGGCACCTGGGAGACAGGGGTCAGCTTCTAGACAAGGACCCATTTATCTTTGGGGTCATGCGACAAGTGGGTCAGTACAGCCCTGCCACGTGAGCCTTCAGCTCCCGCAGCTCCCCCATCGGCAGAGGAGAAGTCTGTAGAGGGGCTGGGCATTCTCTTTTCATCTGGGAGAGTTGAGGTGTTAACCCTGGCCAGGTCACTGGCACCTCCAATACAACAGAACCTAGGACTGTCCTTCCCCGGGGCGTGTGGCAAGGATGTTGGCCTCAGCATTTGGGTCAGCAGGAAGCCATGTCTTGGACACCCATGGTGGTGCAGAGTCTCCCAAGCCCGGTCTCTTTAGTCTCTCCAGCTCCTTCTCAGCCACGTTGTCTCACTGCCACTGACCCTGCTCGCTTTTCTGTGCCTGCAGGTCACAGTCGTGGCTCCCTTCGGTTTTGTTCTCCTTGCCCTGCATAGCTCCAAGTCTGCACTAGGTCCTAGCTTTTCATTTATTCGATTGGCCAGAACGCCCATTGCCCTTGTAATCCCCATTTCCCTACCCCTCACTCTCTCCTGATGCCATCTGTGTCCCAGCTCCGCTCTCAAGCCCCCAGTGTTGTCCATGCTGATCCTGGAGAGACAAGGGTCTTGGGTCAGGTGGGAAGTGGGATGCTGGCAGGCCTGGGAGAGCTTGCTGGGCTCCTGTGTCAGGACAGCCGCCATCTTCTGTTTCTCAGGAAAACAAGCTGAAGTTCTCTGCCCAGCTAGAGAAGGAATACAAGGTGAGGATCAACCCTGCTTCCATGTTTGATGTGCACGTGAAGAGGATCCATGAGTACAAGCGACAGCTGCTCAACTGCCTACACATCATCACCCTGTATAACCGTGAGTTCCAGGGCGCCATTGCGCGATATCCGCCTTCCCTCAAGAGCCACCGGTGACCCAGGACTTAGTCCTCAACCCCTGCCTTTCACGTGTGCGTGCGTGCGTGCGTGCGTGCGTGCGTGCGTGCGTGCGTGCGTGCGTGTGTGTGTGTGTGTGTGTGTGTGTAATATGACAAGTTCTTTTGAGCCACAGCTGGATTTTCTGAGTTCTTATTGGAGCCTAAGGTTGGAGAACCTACAATCCCTGGAACCTGGGCCTTTGGGTTATTTGCAAAGGCCAAGAAAAGTCTGTTGAGCTCCAATGTAGGGTGGGGCTTTGTTCGTTCCCAGACAAGGTATTATGCTCTTTTTAGTTGTTTTTTTTTTAAAGCTTATTATTGCTATAATGATTTTTTTCTTGTTTGGAAAGATTGTATTTATTACACCCACCACATGGGTGCTGAGAACCAAACCCAGGTCTTCTCTAAGAGTATCAAGGTCACTCTGGGGAGCTGGGCAGGGATCATCTGGTAAAGATTCCTCTTTTGTTTGCCCTCCAGGAATAAAGAAGGATCCAGCCAAGGCCTTTGTGCCCAGGACTATTATGATCGGGGGCAAGGTGAGGTAACTTCCTGCTCCTTTCTTGGTGTTGGGCCTAGGAAGCACCTGCTTTCTAGCAGGTGTGAGTGTGCACATGCCAGCAGCTCCTGGCCCTGAGGAGCCGGGCTGGCGCGAGCAACCCTTTACATTGGGTTGGATCGCAGTGGCTTTATGGAGCGCACCTCCCACCCTGACCCCACCCTTGCCATACCCTTTCTCTGCCTCGAGGATTTCACAGTACAGTTGTGGCTGGAGACATAGAGACAAGGCTATGACTGTTTCGTCTGCCACACGTGAGACCACACTAGTATAACATGGTTTGAGTTGAGTTTATTTGCTGCGATACATTCCAGGGGTGGCAGACATGCGTGCCACTTCTCTGTTCTCTAGGGTGGTCTCCTCAGAGTGTGTGAGCTGTCGGGGTGTAGTTTATTTTTGAGAGACTGCCCTGGGACAGCCTCCCTTGCTTACTCACGGATAGCTTTCCAACTGTCCGTGGCCTTCCATGGCTGGAGTGAGGCAGACGTAGGTGCTGCCATTGGCCGCAAGGCCGTCCTCGCCTCAGATGATGGGGCCTGGAGGGTCAGACTCAGCATCCGCTTGCCTGTTCTTGCTTGGTCTCTGCCCCTACCCATCATCTAGTATTTTGGAAGCAAATTTGGATATCATACTATTTTGTTAGTATTTTAGTATGTACGATCCAAAGCAGTATGGACTTTTAGGAAGGTTTTAAAGTATTACAGCAACAAAAATAAAAACTTAGAGAAAAGTAGGAAGGACTGCAGAGTGTCTTGCTCAACCACTTCAGAGTGGAGTCTAGATAATGCAACACGTTATACTTCATGGTCCATCTTCTCAAGAGGTGTTTCTGTAAAACTACATGATGTTTTACTCTTCAGCATCACTGTGGGATATCAGACCCATCACACAGGAAGAGGATTCTTCCGCGCCAATAAATACCGCCCCCCCACTCACACTGTGGGGCCACTGCCCACCTTTTCTTACTAAAATTTAAATGTTTTTCTTTTGAGTTGGGGGTTTTCTCATTATGTTACTCAAACTGGCTCCAAAGCCATCTTCCTGCTGCAGCCCTGGAGTGGCTGGGACTATAAGCAAGTGCCGTCATGTCTAGCTGAAGTTACATTTATCCTTGCAGTGCTTGGGATAAAACCCAGGGCTTGTCACAAGCATTCTAACACCAAGCCACACACTTCACCCTATAAATATTTCTAATAGTTTGAATCAATACTTCGAAGAAAGTCCTCAAATTGAGATTGATGTCTTAATTTTAGTTAAATCTGTGGATTTTCCTCATGTCCTTTTTAATTTTCAGGATATTTGCTAAAGAAGTTGGGTTTTTCTTGAGGCTAGCCTTTTCTGAACATAGCCGTCTTAGTTATTAGGGTTTTACTGCTGTGAACAGACACATGACCAAGCCAACTCTTATAAAGGACAACATTTAATTAGGTCTGGCTTACAGGTTCAGGCCATTATCATCAAGGTGAAGGGATCATGGCAGCGTCCAGGCAGGCATGGTGCAGGAGGAGCTGTGAGTTCTGCATCTTCATCCAAAGGAAGCCAAGGGACAGACTGAACTCTGCAGCTAGGGAGAGGGTCTTAAAGCCCATGTCCTTAGTGACACACTTCTTCAAACAAAGCCACACCTGATAGTACCACTCCCTGGGTCAGACATGTTTCAAACAACCACAATATCCCCTCTTAGTAGATCTCTTTATTTTCTGTAGTTTCTGTAAATTAATAGCTCTAGAAGTCTTCATTTCTTTTATCTTGTAGTTTCTTTTTTTGTTTTGTCTTTCAAAACAGGGTCTCACTATGTACCCTTGACTGTCCTCAAATTCACAGAGACCTACCTGCCTTTGCCTCCTGAGTGCTGAGATTAAAGGTGTGCACCACTACACTCGGTTGCATCTTGTTGTTTCTAAAACACTGACTAGAATCAAATCCAAGGCTGGTAAATCCCACAAGTGGGGTGACATTTGGAGTTGGTAAAAGTTAAGACAGTTAAGTAAAGCCAGGCCCTTCCATTTCCCCAACAGTAGCGGGGTCACTGCCCATGTGACCTCTGTGGTCTGCCGTCTACTGGCCAGCCTAGCACAGGTCTTCATGGCTCACGGGTCCCGGTCTCACATGCCCAGGAACCAGCAGTACCACTGAATGCTCCCTGGACCCTTCTTGGAGCCTGAACCTGGTGTTGATCTTACACTCCCCTAACTCTCCCACTCCTCTTTCCAGGCCGCTCCTGGTTACCACATGGCTAAGATGATCATCAAGCTGGTGACATCCATTGGAGATGTTGTCAATCATGATCCAGTTGTGGGCGACAGGCTCAGAGTGATCTTCCTGGAGAACTACCGTGTGTCTTTAGCTGAGAAAGGTAGCCCTAGACTCCTTGACTGGGTTCTCTTTGGGGTTGGGTAGGGGGTTGGCAGTGCTGATCAGGCCTGTTCACCACTTAAGTCACCTGCCGGAAACACTGTGTCACGCGTATGTCTGAGAGCCTTTGCACGTCACAGGCACTGTGTCACGCGTATGTCTGAGAGCCTTTGCACGTCACAGGCACTGTGTCACGCGTATGTCTGAGAGCCTTTGCACGTCACAGGCACTGTGTCACGCGTATGTCTGAGAGCCTTTGCACGTCACAGGCACTGTGTCACGCGTATGTCTGAGAGCCTTTGCACGTCACAGGCACTGTGTCACGCGTATGTCTGAGAGCCTTTGCACGTCACAGGCACTGTGTCACGCGTATGTCTGAGAGCCTTTGCACGTCACAGGCACTGTGTCACGCGTATGTCTGAGAGCCTTTGCATGTCACAGGCACTGTGTCACGCGTATGTCTGAGAGCCTTTGCACGTCATAGGCAGAGCCACTGTCATTCTTGCCATCTGGACCTCCTTGTGCCTACCTGGATTTCACTGTTCCTCCTCCCACCCTCAGCTTTGCCTGCTGCCCTCATTCCTGCTCTCATTCCTGCAGAGTGTGACTCCCCTGACACACATCCCAGAACCTTCCTTGACCCTTGTCCTCACTCTATCTCTCCTCCCTCTCTCCCGCTCCCTCACTCCCTCTTCCTTCGAGGGGTACTGCTCGTCTGTCACATGCCAGCACTGCTGTCATCCTTTTCTGGGGACACCTCAAAGCTTGGTCGGAGAGTTTGGTCTGGGGACCTCTCCTAGGGTATGAGGGTGTTCTTTCACCTACATAGGTCTTTCTTGGTAAGAAACATATTTCTTAACCAGATGGATGACAACGAATCTGAGCCTGGACATCCCCTTTCGCTTTCTGCCACTGAGGTCAGATGCCCTCATGCCCAGCTACCTAGCACTCCTTTGCAGGTTGTAGTAGTAAGCTCTGGAGCCTGGTCTGCTCACTTCCCTGTGAGCTCACACTGCTCCATGCTCTCTGGCCCTTGGTTGCCTTGTTGCTATCATGTTCATGTTACTCCTACCTCTGTTGGGTACATTTGATGCTTGAGGTCCCTTGGTGAGCTTAAGGAAATGGGCTTCATCCAGGTATTGGCTGGGAACCCTGGTGGAACTTATCCCCAAAGCATCTTATGCCTTTCTGCTACCTAGAGCTCTGCTAACCTTTATTTTTGAGACTCTCTGGCTCCGGACAGGGTCTGCCCCACTTTTTCTCTGGCTCCTTGGTCTTGCTAGGAAACATACAACTGTCATTGACTCGACTGTAGGGTTTGGGGGCTGTAGATGTCTTTTTAGGCCGCTGTATCTTGACCTTTGGCCTTTCCCGCCTTTGAAGTTCTGGTACCGGCTGTATTGAGTGACTGCCATCAGGTGTGTGGAGGTAGCATCAGCAGCTTTGGCTTTAGCTGTAAATGCTGAGATGATGTGTCCAGCCAGACTAGGACCTAGGGCAGTGACCCATCTGCAGGGATATGTCACTTTCAGCCTCCTGCCTCATAAGTACAAGGAGCCTGGGTGTGGGAGAGGCTGTGTGGTACTTGGCTGCCTGCATGTGCCCTATGCACATTAATTAACTCTCACACCATGAATCTAAAACATGGACTCAGCCTTCCATGTCATCTAGCTCTGTAGGATCTAAGTCTTTCTCAGGCTAATCAGTAGTGTGTTATAACTGAACAAGATACCAGTGTCAAGAGGAAGACGTATCTGCAATGACAGGAAACCAGGACCCAGTCCTCTCACTGTACTTGATTGCCTTGGTTCCTACAACAGGGTTATTAAGATAGCTCGGTGGTTAAGACCCCTGGCTGCTCTTCCAAAGGATCCAAGTTTGGTTCCTAGCATCCATATGGTGGCTCACCACCATCTGTGACTCTAGTTTCAGGGACTTAAATCCCTCTTCAGGCTTCTTCGGGCACCAGACAGACATGGGATACATAGAAAATCATCCAGGAAAAGCACCCACATACAATTTTTAAAAATTAAAAGAAAGTTCCAGAACAAAAATCCTGTGCTACTCTGGGAATTCTCCTTGAGTGTCTCCATCTAATCCCTCTGCCTTAGCTAAGCTGGCCCAGAGGAGTCTTGAAAATTCAGGTGGCTACTCTGTGGTCAGTCTCCTTGCTTGTTTGCCAGTGAGCTCAATGGCTTCAGGAGGTTCCTGTCCTAGGCTCACCCTCCTTGGGCACAAGCTGTCTCAAGGGAAGAGGGGATGTGGGGGGGAGGGGGTGAAGCAGACCTTAGGCTGAGCTGCCATCCTGCGTTTCTCTGTCCCTACCTCCCTGCAGTGATTCCAGCCGCCGACCTGTCACAGCAGATCTCCACTGCGGGCACTGAAGCCTCGGGCACAGGCAACATGAAGTTCATGCTCAACGGAGCTCTCACCATTGGCACCATGGATGGTGCCAACGTGGAGATGGCTGAGGAGGCCGGGGAGGAGAACCTCTTCATCTTTGGTATGCGGGTAGAAGATGTTGAGGCTCTGGACCGGAAAGGGTATGTGTTGGGATATGTGACAGCTTTGGGGGGAGGTGTAGAGGGTGGCTGGCAGGAAACTGAAGCGGGGCATGGGTCAGGCATAGTGCTCACTGAGTCCATTCATAAGTACCAAACATGAGTCAAGACAGACCTTGCATGTCCCCGTGACAAGCACTCCTCCCGTCAACTGAGGCCCTGGTTACAGGTCTCCTGCTATAGAGACTTTACCACTCAGGGCCAGACAAGACACAGTCCATAGACCTTTCCATTCTGAAATGGAATTCAGAAAATCTCAAACAGTACAGAGCTTCTGTCTTCCCACTCATCTGGCTTCCCACTGTGTATGTCTTACTGAGGGTGTGCAGTCTCCCAGTAGCACGTAGTTGTTAAAGTCCATGTTGTATTTCCCTTCCCTGTCTTTGGTGACTGGGGTCATTGTGTATCCCCATTTCTGATCTGAAAACAGCTGCTTTTCCTGACCTTGACACTGATGAGGAATCCTGGCCTATGAATTTAAAGACAGTGCAGGCTACTTGCTTTCCAGAATTCCTGGTTTGGGGGGAGGGGTTCAGTGAGTCCTTAGGCCACAGTGCCATCAAACTGTCCTTGTCAACCCAAGAGCTCATGTATCTGTGTAGGGTGTCTCAGTTTCTCTCTCAGCTTTGTATCCTGGGACTTGCATGCCCCTCATTCCTCTCAGATTTCTTGGTAAGTTACAGCTTGCTTTATGCCAACTTGTCTGGCTTTATTCCTTCATTCCAGGGTCCCACTAGGATCCTCTCAGGCATCGTGTCTCTCAGAGTTACTCCTTTAGTTTTGGTTTTGAGAGCTCTGGCCAGAATTTTATGGTGGTGGACTTTGAATTCTCTAGTGGAAAGATGAAGGGAGCCTTTTGAGTAATACAGATACCTTAGAAACGTTTCTCTGAATAGTAAAGGAAGCAGTTGGTTTTTATCTAACCAGCTGCATCTCAAGGGCCTAGAAGCCACATGTAGTCAGTAGCTGATGCCCTCGGCCACCAGGAGGAGTTGCCAAAAAGTCGAGGCTGTGTCAGACTGTTCTACCACCTGTCTTTGAGGCTGCTTGTCTGGGGTTCCTGGTGTTAAGTGAGCTCATCTCCCCTAGGTACAATGCCAGAGAATTCTACGAGCGCCTGCCTGAGCTGAGGCAGGCTGTGGATCAGATCAGCAGTGGCTTCTTTTCTCCCAAAGATCCAGACTGCTTCAAGGATGTGGTTAACATGCTGATGTACCATGACAGGTAGGACACAACCTCTATTACTTTGGCTTTCCAAGTTGGCCACCAGTCCCCACTACTGAGACAGCTGAACTCACCTAGTGGGCTGAAAACTCCATGTTGTGAGGGTAAGATCTGTTTTTATGAGCTCTCCACTTCAGTCCAGGAGACCTTACCACAGCCAGACTCACAGCCAAACCAGGGCCACATGTGCAGTGGCTTCTAGTGATTCCTCAGGGACCCTAGACCATGGGAGGTGGCCGACAGCACCACCCAGTCCCCAGACCTCATAGGTGTGAACAAGGGGGAGCTTTGTCCCCTGGACTGTTGCAGACCAGCAGAGGGTGCTCAGGAGTGTGCCCTCTGTGTGATGGCATGTATATATCCATGACAAGTGTTAGTCTCAGGGACATTCCCTAATTAAAAGGGAATCAGTTTGCCTCATTGCAAACTTACAATGTAGTCAGAATTTGAGGTGTACCATTAAACATGGTATGGTTATAACCAAACTAGTCACATGGCAGGTCTACAAAGACACTGGTGCCTCTGAGTAGTGTTACCCGGCTGGTAAAAGTTGAATCTGGTGTTAACCTCTCTACTTTCGATTGCTCTGGTTAGCTTGTCGTTAAGGGGCTTTGAAGACTGTGCTGCCCACTGGCTTCAGTCAGGCTAGGTATACAGCATGGAGTGGGACCTGTTGGCGCCTATGATGAGAGGGATTTTTAAATGGTGAATCATGCCTCTGCCTAGATAATAAAACTCACTGTGGGCTTGCTCTTTGGGTTTGCAGTTGCCTCTGGGAATGTGCACTTCTGACACTTGTTTGGGAAATGACAATTTCCTTAAAAGAAATATTGGATGAAACCAGACTTTCTAAAAAGCATCCCCAGACCATAAGGACTCCCAGAGAAGCCTGTGGACCTAGTACAGCCTGGCACTCACAGGCAGAATAGTTTCCACCTTGGTCCCCAACAGATCTGGGAGGATATGAGGAGGATTCGCCTAGGCCAGTCATTCCTGGTCTGGCTGGGAAACTGTCCTCTGGGAAATACCAGAGGATGGACATTCTAGGCTGGGGTCTGACCCAGGCTCCTCTTCCTGTTTCAGATTCAAGGTGTTTGCAGACTATGAAGCCTACATCCAATGCCAGGCCCAAGTGGACCATCTCTACCAGGTAAGGCTTGTGGGCCTAGATGTGGTTGGCTAGGTCTGTGTGGATCTGTTTTAGGGTTAGACAACTTCTCAACCCATGGTTGAGACCAGAGGGGTGGGCTGCTCTGTTGTATGTCCAGCCTGTTTCTAGGTTAGCTCTCCTGGCATTAGGTGTCATGATAGTCGAAAATAGAATAAGGGACCTGAAAGTATCACCCGTGGGTCTGGCCCAAAAGAGTTAAGACCTTCCTAAAAGGCTCCATTGAAGTCTGAGGCCGACAGTCTAGGAATAGTTTTGATGTTCTAGAGGAAGCTGGAATGAAGCTGAAGTCTTACAAGAGAGTGCTTGGACATTTTAGGACATTTGGTCTGCCTGTGTTAGTTGCTTACCAGTTTGTGCTCTTGGCTTAATGTGAGCCATGCCTTAGGAGCCTTTTGAGGACAGGACAGTAATCCTGTCTTAAGCAACTGGTCCCTTAATCTAGCGTCTCTCTTCTGACCAAGTGAGGGCTTTTCTGTGAGCACATGGTTGCAGTCTCTTCTATCACAGGCTGCCCCAAGGCTCAGAGCTTATCTGTTAACATCGTGCTCTGGAAACTTGGGCTCCTAGGATTCCTTAGCTCTGCCAAATGTTAATCAGTCTCTTTTTTCCCTTCACAGAATTCTAAGGAGTGGACTAAAAAGGTGATCAGGAATATAGCCTGCTCTGGCAAGTTCTCCAGTGACCGGACCATCACTGAATACGCCCGGGAGATCTGGGGGGTAGAGCCCTCTGACCTGCAGATTCCACCTCCCAACCTCCCCAAGGACTAATTAATTATCCCACACAGTGAGACCAGTGGCTTGTCTAGCTGACTGTGCCCATGCCAGTCTTCAGGCACCGCGAGCAGCTGCTGGTCTCCGCTATCCTTAGTGCTGTGCTTCCAGGAAGGCCCATGGTTTCAAGGACCTGGATAAGGAAGAGGTAGTGGCACCCTCCTGGTTTCTTACAAAAGAACTCTTGCAGAGTTCACAGCACAGATGGGCAGAGATGGCATCGTCCCCACGGCTTCAGCCCAACATTCTCCCCAGAGGATGAGCAGGGACGGAGTGGAGCTGAGCCCCTGAAATCCCCGCACATAGCTGAGCCTTTAGTTTTGGGTTCTGAATAGGGATCTGTGATGAAGCCAGTATTCCTATGTTCTGCTAGTACCCAAGTCACTAGCTGTAGGGTACAGCCAACCTCAGTGTGTGGCCTTGTTGGCCTGCTAGGTAGAACCTTTTCTTCAGGTTTCATGCTCACAGCCTTCTGTCCTTTGCCCTTGGTTGTGTTGAGTATGTGGGTGGTTGATCCATAAAGGCCATGCCTCTGTAGCCATCTGTGGAACCTTGTGGGTGTCAAGTAGAACCCAGAACCCCTGGAGAGGAGCACTGAAGAGACCTTTATCCCATAACTAAGGCCACCTTGGTTAAGGACTGGCAATTTTATAGAGGGTTGGCTTAGTTTTTCTTTTTTCAACAGGAAGTAACACTAAATGAGGAATTGAAACTAGCTAAAGCCTTCCTTTTTAGCAAGTAGACCTTGCCTTTGGTCAGTCTGGATATTTCTGCTTGATGATTCAGCTGCTGGTCCTGCAGTGGGGCCCCATTCCCACTCTGCTACAGCAGCATATGAGGAAGAGGGGCTGAGTCCACCCACTACAGGAGCCATGCTACTTCTTGAGGGCAGACTCTGCATTAAGTGCTTCCCAAAGGAGAGTAAGTTTTCAGAGGAACTACATAAAACTCTCCTTCCAGAGGCTTCACCACCTGGCATTGCTCTATCTGGTTGGGGGTGCACAGGAGAACCCCTCACTTTCCTCACTTTGGCAGTGTTTGCTGCGAAGTGTGTTTTCAGGACTCAATTCGCCGGAGCCACTGTGGTAGCTTGTGGGGGTGGGTGGGCAGATTCTAGGGCTGGCCATCTGCTGCCTTGTGCATGAGGTCCCTTGAAGCCACAATACATGATCACCCTTCTACTACTTGCTGTTACCTCCTTGTATGAGAAATGGATTAAACTTCTATGTCCATGGCTGGCCACTGTGGTATCTGCATTTCTGCCACAACATACAGTGTCAGGTAACTCCCATGAGAGGCTAGAGGATATAAGCCTGGATAAGCACTGTGCAGAATAGGCTACAGTTGTCCCTTTGTAACCAGGCCCAAGTTGCTGGCACAGACCAGTTTATACAAGGACTCTGATACACATGCCCTCTTGGTAGTGAATGGTAGGTGGGTACCACAGGCTGGGTTTAGTAAAGCTAACTCGCCGGTCCTAGAGTGAGGCAGGATGGTTTGTTTCCCGTGTCTTGTGAATCACTTAGGGAGCTCTAAGATGCTTTGGCATGGGTGAGTGTAAGTTCCAGAAATGGGTCCTCCAACTAGCCCACACCTGCTAACGCTGGGCCTCTGACCTTGGAGGAACAGACAGGTAAATTGCCAAGATCTCCCAGCACAAACACCTTGATGGAAAGCTCTGTAACTGTGACCTGGGGGAAAGTCCAAAATCAGGAAAGGCTGGGTCCTCAGTGGCCTTGCACCTTCACATCTAGAAGATGCAGGGAGTGCGAATATTTGTACCCAGATGTATGAACAGGACCATAGCCTGTGGCTGCTCCTCATGTCAGTTCTTGCTAAGCCTTATGCTCCAACACTTCTCAGCCCTGTGTAGCTTTAGGTCAGGCTGCTTGGACAAAAGGCCAAACACACTTGGATCAAGACAAATTTGTGACATGAGTCTGGCATGTTGCCAAGTCTGGGTTATGCAGCTCATGTCCTTTGGAAGATTGGTGCTTCTGTGTTGACAATGCCAATGTTCCTGCATACTGCGGTCATGTGGTCTCTTTGTCTAGGCCTGCCTTTTAGGAGAAGTTGCCTCCAATCTGAGCAGAACCCAGTGCCTGAACGTTGGGAGCAGCTCTTTGTACGTCTGTGGGGATTGTGTCTGGGACAGTGGTCAGGAACAGAACTGTGAGGGGGCAGCAGAGGAGGGAACTCTGATTCCTGCTTTGTAGAGAAAACAATAAATAGACCACCACCGAGATTTTATTCTTAAATAAATGCTCAGTCTACAGCCAGGTTAGGTGACAGAAAGGTAGGTGGGCAGAATGGAAGGAAGTGCAGATCCAGGTGCCCCTTACTGTGGGTGAACAGATGCCAGGAGAGGCAGAGGCAGCTGAGGAAGGCAAGCAGGTACATGAGCTGTAGGGGACAAACTGAGCCACTTGGAGTCTGTTCTGTATATGCCAGGAAGGGCAGAAAGAATCATTTTCCTATACCTTAAGCTACGGTGCCAGAGAGCCTGGAGTGGTCCTGAGCTCCTGAGCCCTTCCCAGGCTCCCTAGGCCTGGCATATGGGGTCCACCTGTTGTCTATAAGCCCTCCCAAAAAGAGCTCAGTTACAGTGGCCACCAGAGGGTCAGGGGGCCACCTGCCTGCCACCAGGTTTTCCTCACAGATCCATCTGTGGCGCCTCTGCCCGCTGTGTCTGAGTCCTCTTTCTAGGAAAGCACTGGGCTCCTGAGCTCCACAGGTGGTGGCACTCTGGGCTTCTGGGTGCCAGACTGCTGTCCAGGGGAGAAGGGAAGGAAGGTGGGTCTTCATGCGCCTTCATGGACCAGTCTCAGTGCTGGCGCTCCGGTTCCGACTTCCCTAGGAATTCCCTAGACCAGAGAAGGATAAGCATGAATCAAACTGTGTTTGGACCTAAGACTGCACTCCCCACAGTCCTCAAGTGGCTGTCTTAGGTGTTCGAGGCTACAGGCCACCTGACAAGAGAGCCCTCAGAGTGAGGCAGGAAGAACACTGCAGCTCCCAGGCAAAGTAGGGAATGGGCAGGGGAAAGATGTCAATTCCAAACACAACTTATCCAGCTCCCTTCCCCAAATGGCAACCTGTACTGTAATGTAGCTTTGCCTCTGAATTCTCAAAGGAGCTAGGGTCTGCACTACACAGGATATTGCTCTTTGGGAGATAATTTATGCAACCAATTTTAGTTACAGGTTGGGAATAACTGGCCCTTAGCACACTTCTCAAGCCTACCAGCACAAACAGCGGACTACTCTCCAAGTAGCTCAGTGCTCGGGGTTCCTGTGCTATAGAGCAGCCCAAGTGTGGTACCCTCTCCTTGGTGTACAGGGAGGGTTAGACTGCTCTGAGTGGTGGTGAATGGAGCCTGGGTCATCTGACAAGGAGCTGGGTGATGATATGGGGAAATCTATGTAGCATGGAGGACAGCCATGTGGAGGCCAGTCAGAAACTGCTTTTTGCTACTCCATACTCATACTCTGGACTACAGTCTACATTTTGTGCAAGAGTGACTCGTGTGCAGTAGCCAGAAACATGGCCTCCCTTTAGGAAGCTGCTGTAGTCCTGTAGTCCTGTACATAGGAAGCCTTCCATGTACTGGGAGTGTGCATATGCACACTGAAAGGCCCTCAGGATGTTTGCACACTCTACACATGGCAGCCTGAGTAAGGACAGTGCGTGCGCACACTGTTAGGTACTCCCCTTTTCGTGTGTTCATGTGCGTTGTACGGTGTATACAGGAAGACCATATGCCCCATCTGATCGTATTATCCAGAAGGAAAGCAAACTTTGCAACTTGTACATGGTGTTGGTGAAGGCTCTTGAGTCACTGACCGTGCAGCACACCTCTGAGCTGCTTAAATGGCTTCAGTGGCTGTCACTTGCTACACAGCTAGTTGTGAGGCACCACTGTCCAGAGAGGCTCAAGGGTTAGAAGAAAATGTCTCACCTCAATATCCGTGGAAGCTCTGGGCTCTTGTAGATGTACTTATGTCTGTAGCCAAGGTCTGAGTGGAAGGGGACGAACTGGACTTTGAAGTCTCGGAAACTTCGAGATGGCGCAGCAATGTTGTATAGCTGGTGAAAGAGAGAGATTAATCAGCCTAGAGCCCAATAGAGAACCACCTATGACCTCTCCTTCAATAAAGACTGGTGCTTCCTCTGGAGAACAGCCCACGTGCCCATGGACACAGTCAGGGTCCAAGAAGCCAGAGTCTGGCCTAACAGAGGCCAATTGCTAGGCATTGCCAGTTCCTTAAAGTCATCATTTATGACCCCTTTTCTGCTCGTACACTTCCAGAGTGCCCTTCCTCTGAAGAATGGCTGAGAGGGGCAGCTCAGCTCCATGCACCACAGTGCACTGCTGGGCAGTTCACACTCCCTTGGATGGCTTCATCTTCTGTGTAAAAAGCCTGCCCAAAGTGCGTCCTCTGCCAAGTCTGCTGATAAGGCACTCCTCTAGGCTCTCCTGTGCCCAGGATGGTGTTCTTTACCCCACAAATCTAAGCCAGCTTTCCAGCAGCAAAGTTAAAGCAGATTTAGTAGCAGCAAGTGCAAGGTCCCTGCAGTTTATCCCCAACGGCAAGAAAACAGCCTAGATGTCTTCACATCAATTCCTCCAGTTGAGCCACATGTGGTCCCCTCAATCCTCCCATGGCAGCCTGGGTTCTAACGCTTGTTTGTCATAGTTTCTGGTGGATAGAACAGCAGGCTGCTCTTACCCTGACATCGAACCTCACAGGCCATCAAACACCTGGAAAATGTGCAGACTAATGTGATGGGAGCCCACTCCATGACACAGTGGGCAGGGCCTGCTTCCCTACCTTGCATGCCCAACCTGATGCATACTGAGGGCCAATGGCAACTACTGTACCGGGGCAGAGTCACACAACACCTACCTTTCTGCCGAGATGAAAGGGCACAACTGGGTCATCCTCAGCGTGCAAGATGAGCAGAGGACAGGAGATGTGTTTCATACTGTAGGAGAAAGGGATGGCTAGGTGGAAACCAAAGAAGGGTCACCTGTACCCATTCCCCTGAGCAGAGATCTGGGTTTATGGTGTGTTCTTCCTCAGTGCTTAATAGCCTGAATATAGCTAGGTTTCTTTTTACTATAGAACTAATAAATACCTTCTTAGGTTTTTTTGTTTTGTTTTGTTTGAAATAACTATGTATTTCAACTAGGTGTCAGATGTCAATCTAGAGGTCAATTCACTCCCCAACATCTGACCCCTACATATTTTATGAAAATAGAAAACCATTAACTTTGCCAGTAGATACATTAATAGTAAAAACAACAACAATCTTTACAAATAAGGATATTTAAGTGCTCTAAGATTCTTACTGCAAATGGACCTTACCATGAATCTGTTGGTTAAGAGAATCAGTGTTCTACTTAACCTTGTATAATTGACATTTCAGTCATTTTAGCTTTGAGCCTTTAATGGCAAATGGCACAATAGGATCCAGGAGAGCCAGTTCTTCAGCAAGCCACAAAGTAGAAAGAACAGCTACCAGGACTGGACAGGGCGACTGGGGTAGCCACTTGAGCGGTTTCAGTCTTGACCTCTAGTAGAGCTGTGCACTTGCCTGAAGGTATCACGATGCCATCCCGACAGGAAGCAGGGCCTTGCCTCGAAAGAGCATGCGACCCCAAACATAACCTCCTACTAGTTGGCACCCAGCACACACCCACACACATATATGCATGTGTAGGTAAAGGCCAGAGGATAATCTTGGACATTATCTCCAGGTGCCTGCCTACCTTTTGTTTTGAAACTGGATCTCTTACTGACCTCAGGCAATCAGAAACCTGTCTTTGCCTTCTTAGCACTGGAATTACTTATCATCTTGCCTCGCTTTTTTTACATGGCTTCTGGAGCCATGTAAACTCAGGTCTTCATGCTTACAAGACAAGCATCCAGTGGTGGAACATCTGATAAGCTTTCCTTTAACCTCTTGGAGAAAGTGGCAAATCCTTGGTGCAGAAACTGCCCGTGTGAGTGTAGGAAGGTCTCATTTACATGTGAGGCTGCTATGCAGGTTCCCTTGGTGCATGGTTCCAAAGCTACTCATGTGCCACCTCTGTGAGAGCTGGAGCCAAAGGCAGCTTCCTGGGGACAATACTCACTTTTTTGTTAAAAGCAAATTTGCTTTTCTCAGATAACTTTCCTGTTAAGATCTACAATGGTAATACTTAAGCAAGGGGTTTTGTTTGTAATGGTTACTTAAATTTTAATCTGGCACATTTTTATTTTTAGAGGCAAAATACATACCTGAAGGAAAACTGCTTATGTTTTCACATCTATTTCAATGTGGTCACTGTTAAATTTAAATACGGCTTTAATGTCTATTCAGAGGCCCTGGTTTCTAGACTGGAAAAATGATTATATGGGCAAAAATATGTTATTAATCTTTTACAATTCTTAACTTCTTCCAGACGAAAAGTGTTCCTTTTTAATGACTATTTTTATTATCTATTTGTTCAGTAGATACAGCACTCAATGCACAATCCTGACAACATAATGTGATTTCTATGTAGCAGGCATCTATAATCCCAGTACCCCTTCGATAAGACAGGAAACAGAGGCAGAAGCTGTGGGTCACAAGCCTAGAATATGGCAGCATGGCAGAAATAGCAAGAGAGAACCTGCCTGACAGGGTTGGAAGGAGAACCTGAAACGCTGACTCCACATGCAAACCGAGGAATGGATAGACCCTGCCCTGTCATATAAATGTTTTTTCTTTTCTTTTTTTTTTTTTTTTTAAAAAGATTTATTTATTATATGTAAGTACACTGTAGCTGTCTTCAGACAGACCAGAAGAAGGTGTTAGATCTCTTTACAGATGGCTGTGAGCCACTATGTGGTTGCTGGAATTTGAACTCAGGACCTTTGGAAGAGCAATCAATGCTCTTAACCGCTGAGCCATCTCTCTAGCCCCGTTTTTTCTTATTTCTAATACTAAGCTCAACTTGACTTGCCTTTCAAAAGAGTCTCTCCTGAAGCCCTCTGTCAGGCTCTCACTGCGCTGAGTCCTGGGTGGGGCCCTGTGTCTGTCTACTCACTCTTCCACAATACTCACTTTTCGTCATTTGCAAACTTAATTCCACTGCTTGTAATGGGGTCGAGGAAGAACCAGTCAAAGCCAGGGAAGTACCGGTATATCTGAACAAGACAGAAAGCATTTTCAGAAGGGCCAAGAGAGCTGTGTAGAAGGAAAAAGCCAAGGGTTATGGCAGTTTAGGTTCAAGGAATTAGGGGGGTTGCAGTTCCCATTTCCAGCTTTGTCCTGGCTTTGTGACTGGGGACAGAGACTCATCTGGCGGCCCCATAGATCAGATGAGACTTCCACACCTCACATGTAACCACAAACCAGACTCTCCACAGACAAAGACAGATACCCACCAAGGAGATGGGAATCAAAGGCTGGTTTCCTCACAAAATGTCAGGGAAAAGCTGTTCCAATGACATGAGAAAATAAAGAAGTGCTCTGGCCATAGGTGGAGCATGAAATCTCATGTCAACACAGATACTCTAGGTCACACACTGGTCAGGAGCTGAAGTGGGAAGGTAGGAGGGCAGGTCTAGGGAAAGGATGGCTCCCACCTGATAAGGGAGAGGTGGGGAAGGGCTGGCCCTAGAGTCCTTAGCAAGGTTACCTGAACTTTACTCTGAGACAATCCTGGGAAGTCCAACTCTTCACTGCACTGAGCCTGGGTTCCAATAATCCTCTACTACCCAGAGTGTAGGCTCCACCCCAAGGAGGGAACTAGTCTGCAGCCTCCCACAGCACCAAGTGGGCAGTGATGCTGTGAGACTAGGTGTGCAGTGAAGGACTGGCTATGCAATCTGGCCACAGGGGCACAGCCTCCTACAATACCAGTGCCCCTGGCTGCAAGCTATTCCCCCTTCTTTGGCAGCTCTATGAGCAGGCCAGTGCCTAGAACTAGGAGTCTTTAGTAAATGTTAAGTGGTTCCTTTTATGATGACTAGTTTCATTATCTACTTGCTCTCATTTTCATAATGAAAATATATTTTTCATAAAATCATATACTTGCCACTGAAAATGGATGACTCTTTGCTTCTTCACGAATATTTGTAAATGGAGACTCCAATATAAGGGCATCTGGTGGCGTCTCTAGACAGACAGGGTTGACAGTGGGTAAAGAGCTGACAGAGCCGGTGAGGCTGGGCGGCTGCGGTGTGCACACAGGACAGAGAGCCCAGGCGCCCACTTCTGCAGGAGCCTCCCACCTCTATCAGCCCCAGCTCCCAAGGGGCCCCAGATGACTTTCAATGATCCTGTTGGGAGGGCAGGTCGGGGTCAACTCTGAGAACACCTGGGGCCCCTCCTTTGATGGTCAGCTCATGCCATCGCTGTGCTGCTTGCCAGGGATGCATAGCAGGGACTGGATCACTAAAACATACAAGGTACGCAGCCACACAGTGCCTGGCCCCCTCACCTCGCTCACAGAGGCGCCGTACCAGATTTGTTGCCACTCTGGAAAGAAAAAACAGTTCAGCTGAATTCTGAGGAAAATCTTTTTAAGTAAAGCTGTGCTGATCCTGGAAAATGCTCAGAGACTCTGACCTGAGAAGCTAACTGAGAGCTTCAGGGTGAGCGGGAGAACAAGGTGAACCACAAGTTGACCTTTCTTAAAAGGTGACAACAGCCACCCTCCTGTCCTCAGGCAAGTGATCTCTCTCCAGGAACAGTCTCCCACAGGTTGCCCTCTCCACCCCCCACCCCCCTTCAGCTGGTACACTGGCTGGTTGGTACAGTTACTGCTGAGAGACAGGAGGACAGTAGCACTTGTCACCCACCAGGACCAGGGACCTCCTGCTGTCTTACAGACAACCACAGAGACAGCCAGCCTCCTTCCGCTGGGGTACCTTCCCTCCTCCCAGAGGAATCCAGGTTGCCCATAGGTCTTTCTTCTTGATCTTCCCTGCTAAGCTGAACATGTCAAAGTGACAAAGCTGGTTCCAAACATCTCTACCTAGTGTTCTTGGACTCAGTGGTTGGTAAACACACCCCACGTCACAGCTGACACAGTCTAGGTACTCTGCACTCTGAAAATGCTTTGGGACTAGAGCTCCCTGGAACACTGGCTGCCATCTCCACTGCCCATATTGGTTCTAAGGCACTTCTGAACTGCAGAGCAGTTAAAGAAATTCAGTCTCTCCTTAGTCCCTCATGGTGCTTTGCTGCCTTACCCCTACACAGGGACAGGAACCTAGGACTGAGTATTGGATGATGCTATAGGCTCAGAGGCATTGGGCTGCTTCAGAGGTCACACGTGAGGCCAGTCTTCACTACATCACCCTTTTGCTTTGAGAGCTCTTACCCAGTGCCCAGTGAATGGCCCCAAATATACACAGGATTATCACCACTTCTTGCTTTGATCCAGTCAAAAACATGGAGTGCGTCATACGTCATGCCTCGCTCCGATGGTGTTCCTACTGAGTCACCCCAACCTGAGAGAGAGGAATGTCAAAGGCAGCTTGTAAAACGAAAGCAGCTCCAGCAAAAACTGCCCCATAAGCAGCTGCAGCCCTATCTGTGTGCCCTCATTTCTACTCCAGCTCTGGTGGCAAGGAGACAGGCAGGAGGACACGGAAATGAACTTTCCCTACTTTTGCTGGCTGATAGACCAGACAGCCCTGTCATTCTACATGCATATCAGATGGGAACTAACAAGAGAGTCAGCAAGGCACACACCAGAACCTCAAATCCATGTCCTGCTAGTTAGTGCCTGCCCACAAGTGCATGCGTCCTTCAAGCTAGTTCTTTCTCTGCTCTACCAAGCACTCAGGCCAGCACTGAGGCGCATGAGGACCAGGCTAGGTGGACTGCTGACAAGATGACCCCAGTCTGCCCAGGGCCAACAGAAGGAGGCTAAAGAGGAGGAAGTTATGAAGCCGCAGGGAGGCAGGGAGGTCAGGAGACTCTCCAGGCAACTCTGATTCTCTCCTGATCTCCAGCGAAGATAAAGGACAAATTGCCTTGCAGTGGCTTAGCACTGAGTCATCCTCACATGACTTATGTACACCATCCTGCTGTGTGAGCAAGCCCAGAATTATAATACCAGCCTCCAAACCCAGGGAAGAAGAGCTGAGGAGGGACTTAGCTAAAGGCTTAGTGTATCTTGTAGGAGACAGAGACCTGGGAACATGAAGGAAGAGACAGAGGAACAGAAACTAGGAGCATAGTCAGAGAAAGAACTGGATTGTTCCACACCACAGATAGGAACACATGAGGAAGAATGTTTCTAAAAACCTTTGCAGAATGGAGAAGTCAGAAAGAAGAAAGAGGAGCAGGGCTTTCCAGCTCTTCGCTTAATTCATCCTTTTATTTGTTTTGATTTGTTTTCTTGTTGTTGTTTATTGTTGTTTGTTTTTTGAGTCTCTGTGTAATCCTGGCTATCCTGGAACTCCCTCTGTAGAGAGGGCTGGCCTTGAACTCAGAGATCAATCTGTCTCTGCCTCCCTAGAGCTCAGATTAAAGGCATAGTGAAAGCCAGCACTGTGTTCAGCAGGACAGTGGCTCCTGGAGAAGCTGACATCTTAATCACAGAACTGGTAAACATGTGACCCTTCGGCCAGGGGAGTTAAGCTGCAGAAAGAATGAAGGCCACTGATGAGTCAGCCTTGATACCAGGGGATCTGGGTAAAGCCCAAGTAGTCATGAACATTCTGACAGAAGGAGAGTTCAGGGCTGGAGAGACGGCTCAGCGGTTAAGAGCACTGGCTCCTCTTCCAGAGATCTGAGTTCAATTCCCAGCAACCACATGGTAGCTCACAACCATCTGCAGTGGGATCTGATGCCCTCTTCTGGAATGCAGACATACATGCAGAAAAGGAAAGAAAAAGGAGAGGTCAAATGCTAGTGTTCCTCTGCAGCTAGGAAAGGCAAGTGGTTAGGAGCCGCTCCAGGAGTCACGGAAGAACAAAGCTCACAGACGCTTTAATTCTATCTCAGGGGTTAAGGATTTTTGACTTCTGATTTCCATAACTACAAGATAATAAATTTGCTTTGTTTTAATATATATTGTGGTAATTTGTTACATCAACAAAAGGAAACTAATATAATAAATCCCACTTGTAGGTAACAGTGGCTTCCATCCCTTAGTCCAAGGACATCCGAACCACTGCACTTGCCAGAAGAATTAAACAAGCTAGCTGAGCAGCTTTTGTCCCTTGATCTCTCCAACTGGGGATTCTATGGAAGACTATTCCTTTAAAACAGTTGTTCACTGTTAAAAAATATTCCTGCTGCTCATTAATCAGAATGCTCACAGCAAATATCAAACTGGAGTCTCAGTCTTCTCAGTGACAACCCTAAGAACAAAAAGAGAGAAACAAGGCTATCCAAGAAGACAGAGGAATCTATCTGTTCTCAATGAATCCTTTTCCAGTTTTCATTATTTTCCCAAGACAAAGGGCTAGCTCTGCTTCTGAGCTAGCGTCTTATGTCCACCTGCAGGGAAAACACGAGTCTGATAAAGAGAAAAGACAGCATTTTCTGCATTTAAATGTTGCTCGCCAAGCACTGGCAGTAAAGTCAACACCCAGACGCCACAACAGGATGTCTACTACCCGTCCTCCCACTGACAGCACAGTCCTTGCGGGCCCAGAACTGCAGAAACAAGATGTCTGCCTCACTTCCAAGCTCTCATACAGTCTGCCCACCAAGTATAGTTAGAAGTGAGGGCATGATACATTCTTAAGAGGAACCTCACCTCGGTAGTCAAAGGTGACCACATGGTAACCAAGGGAACTCAGCACCTGTGAAGTGAAAGACAGCATTATCAGCAACCCATCTTGGACTGAGCAGCTCGCCTCCCACAAAACTCATGCAGAGCTCTGCCCTGAGTCATGCATACAGCGGGAACGTAACAGACTGTTGACATGCAGCTCCTGCCTGGACCTGCTGTTGCAGAATGTTCTCACTTCCTCTGGCTAAGCAGCATCGGAAGGATGCCTGTTCTGCTGATGCATAGATGGCCAAGTGGCCAGCTCCTGTACCTCTCAGGATGATGCTTTACAACGCAGGGCAGCAGAGAGCTCTCAGGTACTGTCAATAGGCTTGAGGAGGGCAGGATGTCGGTGGACCGCAGAGATTTCCTTTTAGGAACCTTACTGCAACCCAGTATTTCTCTGATTTTGTTGAATTTTTCTTTTCTTTTTTTTTTTTTTTTTAAAATCCCTACAGATTTACTAGCTGTTCTTGCCCATTCTCTTTAAGATCATAACTCTGGGCAATAGTGGCACATGTCTTTACTCCCAGCACTCAGGAAGCAGAGGCAGGTGGGTCTCTTAAGTTTGAGGCCAACCTGATCTACAGACAGGGCAGTTCCAGGGCAGTCAGGGATCAAACTGGATTTCTTGATTCTAAACTACTGAGTCATCCCTCCAGCTCTGGGATCCCAGAAACCTTGTCTTGAAAAAAACAAAACAAACCAAAACCCTCAAAAAAACAAACCCCGAAAATTCTGAAAAACCCAAACCAATCATTACTCATGTGCAGTGTTCAATATGCTGTCTTGGGTATGCATAGAACAGTGAAAGATACTTCCATGCCACCACTGTCACCTAGAGCCACTTAGCACTGCACCTTCAGGAAGACAAAGTGCTTTCCCAGGGAACAGCCTGGTAAATCCTGCCCTCTCTTAGCCAGCACCCAAAGCCTTGTGGACCTGGACAAGGAGAGTTGCTTCTACTACAGAAAACAATGTCAAATGCCTTTCATCTTATTAGCAAATACCTGAGACAGAATCCCCAAAGTGTATGCACTGGTTCTGGAGTCCACCTCAGAAGCAACACAATGGAAGAACCATGAAAAAACTAGTGTGCAAGACCTTCTGGCATGTCCATGAATGGTGACTTTTCAGAGTGGCTAATTCAAGTGACCCCTCCTACTCCAGCATCCTGTAGCAAACAGCACTGCTCCTTTGGGCCATCGGCACTCACCTTGTACAGCTCCACACGGTGGTCGCCTCCTCTGCAGCATAAAAAGGAGAGAAACAGTAAGTAGTGTTAGTGCCCCTGTTCAAGGTAGGGCACAGGAGGACCCTCAAGAGTCTGGGAAGGATGACTCAATAGTTTAGAATGCTTACTGTTCTTTCAGACGGTCTGGGTTGAGTTCCCAATAAGCACATTGTGTACATAAACTCATATAGGCACACATACATATTTAAAATTTTAAATCTGGGATCCCAAAGCCCATTTCAAAGAAAGGCCTGTGGTAGACACATGACTCTTTGGATCCACCTAAGTGGCATCAAACTTATTTCCAGCACCTTAGGGTATTTCTTAATTATCATATGTACTTTTTTAATAGAAACAAATATTTAATAGCCCCAGATTCAAGAGATACATGGAAACACAATACTCCCACCCTGCCTGCCCATGCTAACCAGACCTTCCCAGTACCCTAGGGCCAGGGCCACCTGTGTGCATGGAAACTGTGTCAAGGAACTTGTCCAGGTACCTTCCTATTTTGTCCCTTATTTCCCTTTTTTTTTTAAAGATTTATTTACAATATGTAAGTACACTATAGCTGTCTTCAGACACCCCAGAAGAGGGCATCAGATCTCATTACAGATGGTTGTGAGCCACCATATGGTTGCTGGGATTTGAACTCAGAACCTCTGGAAGAGCAGTCAGTGAGTGCTCTTAACCACTGAGCCATCTCTCCAGCCCATGCCCCTTATTTCCTATCTGGACCCCCTGGTCACAGGAGCTCCTTTCCATGTGCTGCCCCACCAGGCTATACTGATGTCCCTTCACATGCCATACACACATGTGGACTATACCTAGAAAGTGTGCCCTGGACTTTCATCGGGAGGCCTTTGTTAACTCATAGTGTATGAGAATGGATAGCTCCTCAGCAGAGTAGGATCTTAACCAAGCATTTGTTAATCCTTTCTTCATCCTTCAAACCTATTTTCCTTCTTTCATAATGAGCACTGAGGCCATTTCAGGTATATGGTGAGTGGGAATGCCATTGCAAAGACACACAAATGAGTTAGAGGAGTAAAACATAGATACTGCGGCACAAAAATGCAAAGAAATGTGTTCAAGACCAGAAGGAAGCCATGCCAGATGTGTTTAGCTATCTCTGGAAGACAGCTTTCCCAAACTCCCCAAACTCCCTCCTTTCACTGAAAACAAAGTGGGACTGAGAGCTCCAAAAAAGTTGCCCCTTCAAGAGACTTCAATGCTGATTATTCAGACTGATGGAGCTGCCCAGGAGACTGTGCTTGGGGAGGGAAGGATAGCCAGAGAAGCATCTCAGCAAGTGAGCCAAAGCATTTAAGAAATGGGGTGCAGACAGGACTAGACAGAATGCAGGCACTATAAGCAGTCTCTGGAGTAGGAGGGCACAGCAAAGCACTGAATGTCACCATATTCCTTTCAGACATAAAGCTACAGGAAAGCTTTGTCTTTTTTCATTAACACATTACTATCAGAAACATGTGCCACAGCCAACTACAATTTTCTCATTTATGGAAAGATGCTACAAGAGCTGTTTATAGCTACTTGATCTTTGAAAAGCAGAAGAGAAACCTATTGTAGCCTGTCCTCGACAAAGCAGAGTGCAAACTCTACAGAGCAGTAGCCAAACATTCTGCTCTTGGCACAGAGACCAGCCTCGTGGGCAGTGCTTCTGGGTTCTTTGTACAATGCCCTCTGCATGGGCTCCATAGCAGACAATCTACCCAGGACTAGAAAGACCCATACATTGTTTTTCTTGCTGCTTCTACCTATAAAAGGTCTACCCTGAAGCTACTCTCACACTGCCTGCTGGTGCAGGGCTGCCTCCCTTCTGGCTCCTTCAGACTCTCACAGGCAACCCAAAGAAGCACAGAAAAAGGGACCCTGCTATTTTGAAACAATGCTCTTCTTTCAAAAATGCACTTCCTCTGCCCCTTCTGAACAACATGCCGTGGTATAAAAAGAATGTGGGTTCTTCAGGTGGGAGAGCAGCTCCAGCTTAAGCCAGCATGAAGTCCAAGGCCTTAAACCCACTCACGAGAAGCATTTGGGATAAAACAGAAAGGCTCAAATGGGCAAATTGTATACTTCAACAGCCCACGAGGACACACTGATTCACTGTGCTGATGTGTCAAGACTGCCAGCAGACCAGTCACATACACAGACAGCCTAGGACAGACATGTTCATACATGCTCAGCCTTCAGCTTCCCCTCTGGTCACTTTTCAATACTCTCTGCCTCTTTTTTAGAAGTGTAAAGAAAAAAGAAGAGGAAGGAGAGGAGGATGAGGAGGAGGAGGAAGAAGAGAAGGAGGAGGAAGAAGAGAAGGGAGGACGAAGAGAAGGAGGAGGAAGAGTGCTTGCCTTTTGTATAGCTACCCTAGTCTATACTTTAGGGCTATCTCACAGAGTTGCCTGCCATCTTCAGACCAGAGGTGACAAACAGAGAAAGCTGAGAGGAAGTCAGTATTTTCCTCAAGGGTGCACTGAGGCCACCACTCGAATGACTACCACTTCCTTAAAGAGAAGCCCTATTTCTATTACACTTTAGCAGACGTAGTGCCCTTTGACCCAAAGCAGAAAGAAATGCCCTAAGGTTAGAGAAGCTTATAGTCTCTCTGACGGAAACACATCCCCTTTTCCTCGTGATTCAAGGTGCAGCTTCCAAAGCTGCTTGCTGCCGCAGCACTACCTCCCAGGGAGCTCTGGGCAGATGGGACCCACAGGTCCATAGCACACAGGTCTGCCTCCAAACTCTCTCAACCCCCAAAAGTCTGTAGCTTTCCTTTGTTCTGTAGAAGCTCTCCTTGCATGCGATAGGTCACTAAACCTGATAAGACCACAGGCCTGCTTCACATAGTCTAAGCTAATGCATTTTTAGCCTGGGAGGAGCCAGGTGCTGCACAGAGGCCATACTTGTGTGGGCTTACCTGGTACCTGCATTCCCATGCAAGTATAGTATGATGGCGTGGTTAGAAGCCAGAGCATCCTCATACCACATCTGGTCCTTCCCTTGGGCATTCTTCCACCAGACAGAGGGGATTGTGTGCCTGGAGACAGAAGTAGAGAGGGGCAGCAAAGTCAGATGCCCCTTCTCCACATAGTGGCACCTACATTAAGGTTGTGGAGATAGAAAGCAGCAGAGCTCCTATCTACATACAATTGGACAGAAGGGTGGGTGGCACATTATCTCACCTCTAAAAGAAGTAACTGAAACTATAAGCTGCAAGTTCAGCTGTTGACCAACTTAGAGGAGCAAAGGGCCTCTTGCTGGTCAAATAGCTTGTTTAAATGTGAGAGAAATCTGTCCTGTATTAGCTGGCAAATCTTTCCTGTATTCTAGAGCCACAAATATATGGTTAAGTTTACCATCAGGCAGGCTGGTCCAGGCCCTTGGATGCTGCTATTCAATGTGGCCAAACTCTCCTTCAGAGATATACAAAGGTCAAATTGAATATTGCTAACCACTGGGAAGGGTCTTAACTGATGTCTACCTTTCCTCTAAAAATCTTAGCCAAATTCACTCTAGATATTAATGACATAAATGTTTTAAAAATCAAGTAGCCAAGTCCTTATTTTCTATTTTAATGCATTTCTCTTGTACATTCATGAAGATCACATTTCTGTGTTTCTAGCCGCTGTAATGGTCACTTCCATACAATGACAAGTCACAGTCTAAGAGGCCTGAGAGGCTGTGGCAGGAAGACTGCTAGGAGTTCTCAGACAGCCTAGGCAGTGTATAGAATTGATGGGGTGTGGGGAAAGACGGTAGAACTACTGTAGACAGTAGGGGCTGACATTCTTCTAGAAGCCAGACTATCCCATTTGGAACTCTTGGCAGAGGCCAGTGCGCACACCTCCACCTGATTGTAGAGGGTTGCTGACACTGAGCTGATAGCCAAGAATGGTCCTAGGGTTGCACTCAGGCCTTTGCTGGTGGGAGAATCTGAAGGCACGGTGGTAAGAGCAGTTGGGAAGAGAGCCTGCTGTTTCCCAAGGCCCAAGGTCACAGAACAGTCTAGGCAGACAGGCAAGGGCAGTGGCTGCTGTCTACTACCTTAAGATTTGTGTGGCAATAACTCTAACACTCTGAGTACTTAAAATGTGCATAGGTGCTGTCACTGCTTTCTGCCTAAGTACCACCATGACACTTCTGAACATGACAAAACCTTGCTCCTGGTTAAGGGCCAATCATTCTCCCCACACACAGCCCCATATACAGCTCCAGGTCAAATTCTTGACAGTTCCAAAAGCACGCACAGGTCAGCTACTGCTCAATTAAATCAAACCAGAAAATAACAAAAAGACTCTACTCCAATGTCAACCGTCGAGTACAAGAGCCTCCCTTCTTGCTCTCTACTCTTTACCAAAGACTGTAAACTGAAGAATCTGAAGGTCCTCTCATGCACACTGGCAGCCTACTTACTGGGTTCATTTACAAACTTCTCACATACGCGGTGGGTTTCTGAGGCTGCAGAAAGAGACTATACAGCAACTGAAAAATAAACCCAGCTAAGATAAAGGGGCAGTTATTCAGAGCTACTTCTGAGAGGAAAAAGAAAACACTGATGCAGGTCAGCTCAATTTGACCCAGTTGTTTAGGAATCACCACTTACACAAAAAGCCATTAAAATAAATTCCAAGGAAACTACAGAGAAGCCACAGGGCTTAAGTCCAGTGTGAATTTATGGAAAAAAGTAAACATCTCTCACAGGCCCCTGGGAAGGGCTGCAGGCAGTAGTCATTCACAGTTCTGAAAAGACACATTCAAGTCTGTATTTCTCATTGTGTTCTTATATTCTTTTTATTTCTCATTGTGCTCTCATATTCTCTAGATTGTTTGGTTTGTTTGTTTAAAAAAAATAAACCTTTGGACACAAGACTCTAAAAACAACATGGTTACAAAACCTTTGCTGTTTCAAAAACCTCAGGCGAGAGTTTGGTGCCGTCTCACTCTGCACCACTGAGATCAAATCTAGCTGAGCTCTTCCCTTAGCCTTATGAATGGATGAAGATAAAAAACAAACAGAACCCCAAGTCCAGTGTCAAGGACAGTGCCTGAGCTGAGCTCTTGTAGCCTCCTGAAGAGGCCAAAGAAGCTGGTGCCTCTCTCTACCCTGCATCCTTGGTTGAAGACACTCACCAGACTCCAATAGTCACATCATCCTCTGGCTGGAGGTAGTAATTGCAGGTGTGATTCAACCCTTGATCCTGTGGTTTTTTTAAGTCAATGAAATAGGGAAGCCTCACTGTAGGGGACAAAGAGATGAAGTCAAGGTTAATGAAAAGGATAGACACTCACAAAGAAACATCTCTGCTCACCCATGCATTCACATACACACTTGAGCACACAAAGCATACACCCTTACAATACTTGTATTGACAAATACACACCCTATCCCCACAGCATAGGTGAAAACTCCCAACAGCACTATAAGCGCTTCTCTGTAGGGATTTTGTCACGAGAGGCACACTTCAGAGAAGGAGTAAAGCTAAGAAACACTAAAATACAGCTTGAAAACACTGCAGTAAGGGCAGAGCCAGAGTGGAGCCTGGAACCAGGAAGTTGATTCAAGTGGGAGAGTGCAGCAAGAGAAGGGAAGGTCTTTACCAGGGTAAGCTGGCATAACACAGGCTGAGACACAGGGGGCACCCTGCAGAAGAGCTTAGCTAAGTCACAGCTGAAGGCTGGGTCCAGGGAGCTGGCAGGGGCACTGGTTGAGGAATAATGGATGAGATGACTGGGGTAGAGGAGGGAAAGGCGGCACAGAGGTTCTCAAGTTTCTGGCACCATCATTTAACCCGGAAAAGACAGCAAAAATGGATGCAAACAAGAACCTTGTTCACAGTGAACTCAAGGCACTATGCAGAGTCTTACAGTTAACCTTCATCTGCCAGCAGGGCCATAACTGAATAAACTGTATGTAGTCGGTGTGCCAAACAATGGGAAAACATGGAAACATCAGAATGGGAAACATGTAGGACAGGATAATTGAGAAGGACCCTGCCCCACTGTCACTGCAAACACAAGCAAAGGACATCAACACTGGTAACCATACCATGTGTGACTGGGAGAGGGAACACAGAAAGACACATGCCAAGTGTGAGTATGCAGAGAGACATGTTTTTCCTTATAGAACACTGTGCTTTATTGCTATGGCAGACAACTTTTGAAGAAAAAGTTAATGGGAAAATGAAAATTTTAAATGAATACACCAACAATGCATAAGCCCCAAGATGAAATTTATCCTCACCAAGGGGAGAGGGACAAAGAGCAGCATGGTCCTGACTTCCGGGTGACCATGATCTCTAGATGGAATCCACTGATAGCTTTTTGTTGTTGTTGTTGTTGTGTCGTTGTTGCCGTTCGCAAAGAGGGTGAGTTTCAAAACTAACTTCATACATCGCATATGAGATCTAACTTACTTCCTTCAATGCCACTTGCTCTCAATGAATACTTTCTGAATAAATGAACCATCTGACTATGAAGACACAGGGATACACATGCTCCTTCTACAGAAACTCCTCTGAGCATCTCCCCCAGGCCTCCATGAGAGAGGAATTCTCCCCAAGACTGCAAATTCAATCACCATCTTCCTAATCCACATTCCCCTGAAAAAGCAAACTGAAGTTTTAAAGCTCCTCTTAAGTTTCTGTTACATGCTGAATTATGTCCTCCCCCAAAACCCTAGAACTCAAGACCTCACTTAAAAACCAGGTCTCCTCAGAGTAACAAATCTTAAATGAGGTCACCAGAGTAACCTCTAGCCCACCATGATTAACATACTTCTAAATAGGGAGACCACATGAAGATTGTGAGTAAACGGAGTGAGGTTTCTACAAGCTAAGACATATCAAAGACTGCAGGCCACTGCCAGCTGATGAAGCAGGCAGGGGGTGGATGGTGGAGTGCTTGCCCACTATGCACAAGGCCCTGGAGTTCACCCCTAGTACAGAAGGCAGGGAGGAAAGAGAGAAGAGGAAGAAAGGATGAACTGTCTCCAGGTGCTTCAGAGGATACTAACACTTAGATCTTAGAGTTTCAGCCACTAGGACTGTGAGAACATTTTTGTTTAAGTTGCCCAGCCTATAGACCTGACGGAGAAATGGACACAATCATATTAAAACATTTAGATTTTATTCTGATATCAGTGTTACTGCAGACTTGGGAGTCCTCTGGAATACAGAAATGAGACCGAGCAAAGAATATAAGCAAGGGTCCAGAATACAATAGGGCTTCAGCTTACAAGCAGAAATGAGCTAGCACTGGCTACTCCCTGCACAACGGGAGAAGGCGGCCTTTACTGGTTGGTCTGAAAGTGGAGCAGAGGCTGTAGATGCTAGGTACTAGAGCTGCTGGAAGATCTGCAGGGTCAGGAGAGCAGCCTCACAGAGGAGCAGTCGGTCTGCATGAGGGCTGAACAGAAAGGAAGACAGAAATGCCAGCTCTTTTCTTGCTGCAGCCATGCATCAGAGAGCTAAAGAGTGAGACATGAAGGCTCTGACCAGAAAGAAGTCTACTTCCTGTGCTGTTGATGCCAAGCCCATGCTTCCTCTACAACCTTATCACACACCTTTGAAACTGGAAAGCTGTAGCCTCATTTGCAGGTGAGGATAAAAATAGGTTATAAAGAGAAAAAATAATAGTAAAAAGACTCGGGGAAGAAGAGAAGCAGAGAAGCCTTTGACTGGCATCCAGTTTGCTGTTGTTGCTGACTGGTGTGTGCGTGTGTGTGTGTGTGTGTGTGTGTGTGAGAGAGAGAGTGTGTGTGTGTGTGTGTGAATGTGTGCGTGTGTGTGCGTGCACTGTAAATGTTATCATAACTGACAGAGCCAGAACGGCCTACAGTGATATGTGTCTTCCTGAATTTCCTGAAACCATCTCAGACAGGCATGTTAACAATAGCAAATCAGGGGCCGGAGAGATGGCTTAGCCGGTAAGAGCACCGACTGCTCTTCCAATGGTCATGAGTTCAAATCCCAGCACCCACATGGTGGCTCACAACCATCCATAAAGATATCTGACGCCCTCTTCTGGTGTCTGAAGACAGCTACAGTGTACTTACATATAATAAATAAAAAAAAATAGCAAATCAGCTGTGCTTACTTAGGATGTGAATATCTGTACTCCTATCTCATTTCTAAATAAACAATGCACATTATAAAGCCACTTTACAATTTTATTCACAAGAGTAAATTCTTTAAGAATAAGTAAACCAGCTCATATATTTTCACTTAATCTTTGAATTTCACCTAGGCTTCTTTTGCGTTTAAGTTTGTTTACTCTTTAAACCCTGTTGTAAACTACCCCAGGATTACACATAGTCATTGTAAAGATACTTAAGCGTCCTTCTTTTTAAAAGTTTATTATTGCACCATATGCGGATGAGTACGGGTATTCGTACATGTCCCGTGGAATGTATGTGGAGGTCAGAGGACAACTTAGGAGTGAGTTCTCTCATTCTACTCTGGTTCTGGGGATTAAACTTAGGTCATCAGGCTTGTGCGCTTTTTACCTGCTGAGCCACCTTACTGACTGACCTGCTGACGTTAGCATCCCTTGAGAAACCTAGACCCATGTGTATTATTGTGCACTATCCTTTAGTCTGTATGACTATGGCGATTCTAAAGGTTCATGTACCTGAAGACTTGGTTCCCAGTGTGTGGTGGTGTTGGGGCAGGGGTGTAGCAGGGTGGGGTGGGGTGGCACAGGCCTTGCTGGAGGATTTAGATCACTGGGTGTCAGTAAACTTCCAGTTCTCTCTCCTTTGTGCTTACAGTTGGAGACGTGATCTCTCAGATGCCTGCCCCTACTGCCGTGCCTGCTGCCTGCTGCTTTGTATTTCCAGTATGATGTACTCTACCCCTCTGGAACCATACACTAAAATAAATTCTTTCTTTCATAAATTGCTTTTTGTCAAATGTTTCATTATAGCAACAGAAAAGTAACTAATACTATGACTTTCTTTCAAAACACTTAGAATAAACTCACTTATTTGCTTCCCTCTGGCCCATCCTGAAATTCTTTTCTGCAGTGTAGTCAAGAGCCTGTCTTTACTTGGATAAAGATCCCTAAGGAGGAAGAGAACTCAGGCTGCTGGTACCTATGCTGGGCTGTGTGACCTGCTACTACTGACAAGGTGACTCCCTTAGTAAAACTATAAAGATCCTTCAAGTCAGGTGTCCACTGCTAACATGACACTCAGATTTATCAGACCTGCCTCTGAAGGTAGAATCACAACCACCCTCCTCAGGGGGAAAGGTTTAGAAAACTTGTTTTTCCTAGCTCAGCATCCTAACATACTCCATACTTTGTACAGAGAAGGAGGCCAATATAGAAACATGAAGCACCTTTGGGATTCTGGGATTCTAGGATTCTGGATGAATTCTTGGCCAACTGGTTTTCTGAGGATTAACAGCTAATCTAAAAAGTTCCAAGCCAAAGAAGTTCAGGAACTGGGAAGTTTTGTTCTATACGACCAGATCATCCAGGAAGCTGGTCTGCCAGTTCACCTTTATTCCTGATTTACTCAGCCATGGAAAGGGACACATGGGGAATACCATACAGTCAGCAGATGCTGCCCTTCATGTCCTTGCTTATGCAGACCTTGACAGAGGGCATGTTTAGTCTCCAGGTTTACACTGCCCCAGAGAACTGCAGTTACAGGAACCACCTGGTCAATGTGGGTCTAAATGATCAGAAACGTCACCCAGCAGGGGACTGGGATATGGAGTGCACTAGGGGAGGGAGCTTCCTGAGTGCAGTTATGGCATCACCGTGTAGCTCACTCTTCCTCACCATACGGACTCCCTCTCCTCTTAAGTGGTTATTACATCTGCCTTAGCCATCAACCCTTTGTGATCCCCATTATTGTGGGATGCTGTCTGAACTCTACCCTGTGGAGGCACTGATTTATTTTTATTGGTTATTTTATGTATTTACATTTCAAATGCTATCCCCCTTCCAAGTTTCCCCTCTGCAAACTCCCCATCCCATCCCCCATGCCCCCTGCTTCTATAAGGGTGCTCCCCTACCCACCCCCACTCCCACCTTACCGCCCTAGCATTTCCTTACACTGGGGCATCGAGCCTCCATAGGACCAAGGACCTCCCCTCCCATTGATGCCAGATAAGGCAATGGAGGCACTGACTTATACAACAGCTAAAATGGGAGCAGAGTACATGGCTCTGGGGCATCCCAACAGAAATGAGCCCTCACGTAGAGCATTCATTACTCCATGCTCCATAGCTGTGATCCAGCTCTAATCACTACCTCTCACAGGTTCCTTGTAAACAGGACTTGGCTATACAGGTCAGAAACCATACCTGCAGGTCTCTGGTTTCTTTAGACTTTCATGTACTCTAAAATGGCCATGCCGCCATGTATCAGCAATCAAAGACACCAAGGGCATGACCTGGGACAGATCTTCCACATATAGGCATTCAGTAAAGAGAAAGTGAATAAATATGCAAATGAATAGAAAATGACTTGATTTATCACACTGTTATGAAAGCTGATCTGGAAAAGTATCTGAAAGGGTAAAGGGCTAAATGGAGCTACTAGGTGGTGATGGGCATTTGTGACTGCCTGGGGATCTTTGCTATCAGGCTACAGTTCACTCCATCTTTGTGAGTAACAGAACTAACTGCCTTGTGCCAGGTGTGGTACCAACAAAGGAAGGGCTGGGCAGGTTATCTGTGTTTTATTAACTCCAATTACTTTATAAGGTCAACCAGAGGCTTCTATGGGAGACAAAGAGGTAAGAATGAAAGTTATGAGGAGTTTAAGAGTGACTGCTCAGGGAAGGAAGGCTAGTGTTTAATAGAACTAAACCATTTTTCAAGAAAGTGTGAGTTTCTCCCTTGCCTCTGCCACTGAACCAAGACTCTCCTTTTGCTGGGAGACATGTTCCTAACCCTTGAGATAGGACAGCAAAGGGACAGCTGGAAGTATACTCTATCCCCTAAGACCTCAGATACCAGGCATCGCCCAAACATCACTGAGATGGAATTAGATGTGTGAAGGAACATCAGGACCCAGAAAGCATGCTCCTAGGAACAGGCACATACAAAAGAGACTAGCAGGCAATAAACTATAATATTAACAACGTTTTTCAAAGGGATTTTCACTACTACTTATTTCACTCAGTGTTTTTCAGTTAACTTTTTTCTTTTAGAAAGAACTTTTTTTTTCTTTCTAAGAAATTGCATCTAAAGGAGGATAATGCCTTAAATCAGAGCTTTCTTCTAAAACTTATTGGACTGTACATTTATTTTCAGATAAATTTGCTATACACTCATGACTATATTAACCCTGTCCTGAGCCCTAAAGACTGTCAGGATGGACATCCTAAGTTCTGATTCCCATCTGTAAGACAAAAGAACAGAGCATGTACAAACACAGACCTTTCTGGCCTGAGTTAAAACCACAGCCCCAAAGTCTGCTTTCCAGTCCAAAAGGGAGATAGGTACACACAAAGTCATTCACAAATAACTCAGCAAGCTCTGAGCCATTTGCCCCTTCCTCCCAGGAGAGCAGGCCTCACAGTGGGAGCATGGCAGAAAGGGCCTGGCCAGTGCTGCTAGTGGAAAGACTGTGGGAAGAGACAACCACTGCCCAAGAATATTCTTTGTGGTGGGTGGTATGTGTGTGCTAGTGGACAGGAAGAAAGGTCAGAAAACGACTTTTTAGAGTTGGTTCTCTCCTTCCACCTCTACATGTGTGTGCATACGTGAGTGTGTGTGAGGTATGTGAGTGTGTGGTGTGTATGAATAGTGTGTGTGTGTGTGTGTGTCTGTGAGTGTGCATGCCTGTGAGTATGTGTGTATCTGTGTGTATGTATGTGTGTGTGGTATGTACCTGTATGAGGGTGTATTATATGTGTGTATGTGTGTGTGAATATGTGTGTGAGTGAGTTTGTGTTGGTATGAGTGTGTGTACGAGTGTGGTGTATGTGAGTATATATATGTAAGTATGTGTCTGTGTATGTGGTGCATGTTCCACGTGTGAGGGTGTATGGTATGTGTGGTGTGTATGTGTGCAAGTATGTGAATGTGTGTGTGAGTGGATATGTATGTGTACATTAGTATGTGTGCCTATGTGCATGTGTGTCTGTGTATTTGTGTGTGGGTGTGTATATGTGAGTGTGTGATTGTGTGAGTTTGTGGGTATAAGTGTGTGTGTATGTGTGTTGTGAGCTACAGTATGGTCATATATGTGAGTGTTTGTGTGTGTGTGTGTGTGTGTGTGTGTGTATAGTTATGCTTGCTCAGGCAGAGGCTAAAGATTGATGTCAGGATATCTTTCTTAATCACTCTTCTACTTTTGTGGGGGGGAGAAAGTCTCATTATCTGTCTGGCCTGGAACTCATTATAGAGACCAAATCACTTACAGAGACACACCTGCCTCTGTCGTCCATGTGCTGGGGTAAAATGAGTGCATCCCCATGCCCAGACTCCACTTTAGTTTTTGAAACAGAATCTCTCACTAAACCTGGAACTTACCCAATTTCAGCTAGGCTGGTTAGTAAGTGAACCCCAGAATCAGCCTGTCTCCACTACCCAGCACCAGGGCTACAGTGCCACCACACTCAGCTTTTTATGTGGGTGCTGGGGATCCAAATTAGATCCTTACACTTGAGCACCAAGCACTTTACCACTGAACCACCTCCCTAGCTCAAGTAATTTAAAAATAAACTAACAAACCTGGAAGCCCAGAAACAGATTTTTATCCTATCCTCCCTTTAGAATACTGCCCAGGGGAGGAGCTCACTGCTGTCATGCTCCTGCAGTATGTGAGGGTCTGGGTTTAAGTCCGACTACTTCAAAATCAAGACAATTCCAAACCAAACCTGCACCAGGGCCCTCTGTTCCCAAGATAGAGACAGTGGAAGTCAGAGGGGAGCATCAACCTGGAGAGGTGGCCATCATTTTTTTTTAAGATTTATTTTATGTACATGAGTACACTGTAGCTGTCTTCAGACACCAGAAGAGGTCACTGAATCCATTTCAGATAGCTGTGAGCTATCATGTGGTTGCTGGGAATTGAACTCAGGACCTCTGGAAGAGGTAGCCATCTTACAACTTCCTCTCTGTGACATAAAGTGTTGGGGGGGGGCATAAACCTGGGGGACAGGGCATTAGAGAGCCTTCTGTTAGAGACACATGACTAGACTAGAGAACCAAAGGTTCTGTGCCCGTGGCATAGTCACTATCTCTTCTGAAAACCAGCACTGCAAAACTGCACTGTGTCCAATGAACCCCGGAGAACATAGTGGGAAAAAAAAAATCCAACCCAGATCTTTGCTGGCATTTGACTCTGTGCCAAGCAGCAGAGAAGACAGCCCTAGGCTACCTGGGCCAGTTCTAAGGGCTCTACTAATAAATTACAGCCCTTGTGTCTTCATGCTTGTAAATCCCAGCTTCTTTTCTGTACTTTAAGGGGACACTAAATCTGAAAACAGATTTGGCTTTTGTATGATTTTGTTTCTTCTTAAGTTTATTCCTTCCAAGTTACCAAACTTAGAGATCGTAAATTCCTAGAAGTTTAAGAACCTTCCACTTGAAAAACTAAAATACCTCCTAATATACAACACACATATTCCTGTTTCTCTTACTAGTTAAAGAATAGAAATTCCTTGTTAGTATCTTCCAACTTTCTATAACTAAGTCTATTACAGACTAAACACCCCAATTTGTAAAAACCAGACCCTATGGAGCCTTCAACTGCGTTCTGAAGCCTGAGACATGCCTCCCACCTGCCCTGCATCTTGGCTCTACTCTTACATGGACTGGGCTCTCACAGTACCTTCTACCTGTCCAAAGCTTGTCCCACAGCATCAAGCCAGCCTTCTGAGTCTCGAGTTCGCAAAAACACAACTCACTCTGTAAGTCAGCCTTGCCAAAGATCTGGTGAGGAGTCTACCTTAACCCATCCCAACATTAATGCCTGCCGCCCTCCTTTGCCTCATCTTGGGTATAAAAATAGTATTTCTGAAAAGACTGTTTTTACTAAACACACCAGGAACCCTCTTCTTCTGCCTTATAGCACAGTACTTCCTCACTTTTTCCTCCCTCTTACCCTGCAAACAGCTTTGGAACCACATAGGGTCCATCTAACTCAAGGACCTAAAACTGTTTTGTAAACAGCACATGATTCCATAAAAATAAAAATAAAAAAAAAGTGTCTTTTTTTTCTTTTATGAGAAAAAAAGCAGGTTAAAAAAAAAAGGACCAATAATAACAATTATAAAAAAACCCACAAGGCCTCATTATCATTCTTTTAAAGACAGCGTTCTTTTCTATAGTTTCAATGAACCTGGACTACATAAGTGATAACACGCCTCAACAACTCCAGAAAACTGCCAACATTTTTATCTACTTTGGCTCAAGAGATAATCACCTCCAACACAACACAGTCAACCTAAGGACCTACGTGCAACACTGAAGGGTAATGCCATCCATCCCTGCCACATCCTTCCCAGGTCACAGACTCACGCTATACCTGGGTCTGGGTGGTGGAAAATCTGGACATTTTATTATATGTAGATTCAATCTCAATAAAATCAATTAAAGAAAAATTGATACAGAGGACTTACCGAAGTTTAAGAATATCAGTTTGGCCTGTATCCCAGGACACAGTTTGACAAGAAAAGGAATGGCAATGTAGAACCCCAGAACACAGAGAAGTATCTTCCTTAGTCGGAACCACAGGCTCTTTCGTCTATGAGACAGAAGCAATATGGGTCAAAAGGCAGTACATATGATTTTGCCAGTTTATTAACAGCACCTGTGCTGTCTACACAAGCGCCACAGGTATCTTTCCATATAGGGGACACTGCCATTGATAAAAGTGGTCCCCCATCTGCATTTGTTAAAATAATTGCGATAGACCTTTAAGTTTTCAACTGTACCAGAGGGAACTTTTAATTCCTAAAAGGCAAAGACACAGTTTTGTTGATCTGTTATACTGGCCCCTGGGTAAGACTCCAGCAGAGATACAAGGCCCTCAGAAAGCATCCCACCTGATATCAGAACCCCGCTTCCACCTCATCCCGGCAGTGGCTGCTCTAGGTCTCAAAGCCTCACTGCTGCTAAACTGCTTTGATTCAGCTCAGTACTAAATTATACATTAGCTATTCGTGGGAAGCAGGAAGTGCTTACGCCCAGAACATCAGCAGAACCTGCCCAACCAGGTCCCAGAGACTGCAGAGGCTGAAAATGAGACCAACCCTTGGACCCATCCCACGGAATTCCTATGAGGAGAGTTGGTGCCTCAGATCTCAAGACTCTTCTTGATTTTTCTTCTCAATGCTCTTTAAAAAGTGTCTCCACCCTTTTCAAACCTGCAGTCTGGTGCTATCCTCTACATTTAAAAAGAAAGGTGGGGGGAGAGGGGGAGAGAGAGAAAGGGGAAGAGAGAGAGAGCTCTAAGATGCATCAACTTATATTTATTGTTGTCATCTAAGGAGTTAAAACTGAGGCATTAAAACAGAGGCTACCTTAGAGGACTTGACTAGCTCACACAGGGCCCTCAGTTCTAGCACCACTCACACCCAGTGCTCTGATATCAAAGCCAATCTGTGATACATTTTTCTTTGTTTTTAGTTTCTTCTTCGTAAGTTATTTTAAAGTTATAAAGAGTAGGTGATTTCCATCTTACGTAAGCTGTTTCAAAACATAAAGATAAAAAGGCTCAGTAACAGATCATGAAGTCCTGGTCTGATTCCAATGGAAAACAGGCTACTGGTTTCACTGTGTGAAGGAAGCACCTCTCTAAAATACATGAAAATGATGAGAATGGCGTTTGCATGCAGCCATGGGTTTTCTGTGAGTTTGCCACATATGTTTAGTCTAAGGATACCATCAGGTCTGTCTGTCCATTCACTCACTCACTGGTGGGCACTGTGATAGTTTTAGTTTAGGGACACTGTGAATGGAGCTGCCAGGAACACTTGAGTCTGTGTGTGGATACGCTTTCTCTCTCCTGAGGCGTAAACTCCGAACAACTGGATGCCTTCCAATAGGATAAAAGATGAGGACAGTCTGTGGGAGAGGCACAGAGTGAAGAATATTTCCACTGCTCCAAAACTCCTCCCAGCCCTCAGTTAGCCCCCCCCAACCTCAGCGCCAGCACCGATGTTCCACTTTCCTGTCCTACAGTTTTGCCTTTTCTAGACTTCAGATAAATAGTCATATAGTTTATCTTGTGGCCATCTGACTAACTTGGCATAGTGCAGGCTTGTGTGTCCCAGAGATCCTGCAGAGGGCCAGCGAGAGCTCTGATTATCCTAACACTGACCTGACATGTGCCCCTTTCTTTCCTAAGTAAGTATAATGGAAGTTTCTAGATGTTGCACCTCATGTGGTATTGGTAAGCACTAGACAGCAGGAGCCACCTGGTTTCTGAGCAGTCTGGCTTTTTAGAAAGTTGTGAAAACATGGAGCCAATAATATGATTCAGTAAATAAAGGTGGTTGCTCCCATGCCTGAAGACCTGAATTTGACCTCTTGAACTCTGCAGAAAAGAGAACTACTTCAAGTTGTTCTCTGAGTTCCCATGTGTGTTCAAAATGTAATTTTAAAAAAGAAATCTGTAAAAATATATAAGCACTGAAACTGCTTATGTTAGAAAATAAAGATTTCTTTTTATAACTAATGCTACTTAGAGTAACATGCAATGAGCTTACGGTTATTAATATACAAATTAATGTACTTTCTTCAACCTCCTGGGTGCTAGGATTACAGCCATAAACCATAATGATCAGAAATTAGCTATAATTTTAATCACTGCCAGTACTGCTGATTACAGGGAGTCTCCTGAGTGAGCAACCTGTCCTTAACAGCTGGCAGAAATGCAGCCTGCCCCCAAGGCTCAGGACTTCAGCACTAAGGGAATACATCTCTTCCTTCAAGACCCTGATTGGGACCTGGAGTCCTCTTAGAGATCCATGTCTCTCCAAACTTCATACACCCAAGTCCAAGGTCACAATTTTTTCCCCATAAACTGTATAATCATTCAATGTATTTTTGGTTTTTTGTTTTCGATTTTTTAAATTTATGTATGTATGTATGTATGTATGTATGTATGTATGTATGTGTATATATATATATGTATGTGAGTACACTGTAGCTGACTTCAGACATACAAGAGGGTATCAGATCCCATTACAGATAGTTATGAGCCACCATGGGGTTGCTGGGAATTGAACTCAGGAAGAGCAGTCCGTGCTCTTAACTGCTAGTCAACTCTCTAGCACCTCAATTTTTTTTTAAAGTTACTTAGTGCACAGACAAGACTCACTGGCCATGAAATGAAAGGGAACTGTAAAAATCAATGCAATGACTAGATTTTCCATGGGGCCCCAGAACTGAACTCTTAGGTAATTCTATTTGCACAGCAGTATTTATAGTAACAGTGGTGGTGATGGTACAATGTCTATCTTCACTGAAATGATGGTGGGACTGCATAGTCTCTGTGTGTCTGTCTGTCTGTCTGTCTGTCTCTCGTGTACACATACACTCTCCCTATGAGGAATATACACACACACACACACAGTGGATGAATAAATAATAAAGTGGAAAAGCATATATAGCATATACAAGGACTTGCAGTGGGGAGAATCCAACATGCAGTCAAAACAATAAATCACTTAGTGAAAAAGGAATACAGGAGGAAGGCACTCCCCCCATTGACATGGGGGAAGCTCACAACCATGCCAAACCACTAATCCAAACAAAGTAGAACTTCAGAGTGCAACGCCATTTACAGCAGGATACTCATTGCCATCAGCATGACTTACACTATCCTGCATGCGTATGTTAAAACAGCTAAGCAAGGGAAACCCAAATTATAACCCTTAAAACTAAAAGGATAAAAATGGTTGATAGTCTATAAACAAAATATTCAAGCTTTGGATGTAGCTCAGTGACAGAGAACTCACGCATCACATGAGAGGCTCTGAGTTTAATCCCTAGTACCACAAAAAATAAATCAACTGAAAAAAAAAACATTAAAAATTTAAAAGCCAACTAGAAAGTAATTTTTTTTGTCCAAAGCATTTGTTGCCCAATAGTTCAAACAGCTTTCTCACATATCAGGATTTATAAATTAAAATATATATACTGGAGGCTAGAAATACAGTTCAGTGGTACAGACTTGCCTAGCACATGCAAGAACCTGGGCTCAATTCCCAACACTGTAAAATAACAATGATAGGAGGAGGAGGATCCAACCATAACAAAAAAATCTTCAAGAACCATACTGAGAAATTAAGAAAACATCTGGTTTTATATACAGCTTATTTTTTTTTTGTTTTTTTTTTTTTTTGAGACAGGGTTTCTCTGTGTAGCCCTGGCTGTCCTGGAACTCACTTTGTAGACCAGGCTGGCCTCGAACTCAGAAATCCTCCTGCCTCTGCCTCCCAAGTGCTGGGATTAAAGGCGTGTGCCACCACCGCCCGGCGTTATATACAGCTTATATAGAATGTGACCTCAGCTATTTGGGAGTCTGAGGTAAGGGGAATCCCAATTTCCATGTCTGCCAAGGCTATAGAATAAATGAGGCTACTCTAAACAACTCAGGGAAATTCTATCTCAAAAAGAAAAGATTGCATATGTCAAAATACCTTATCTCTTTTCTGAAACTATAATAAATGGAATTATTTATCTTCATTTTGGCGTTGTTCATTATTATAATGCTATGAGATTAAATTTTGGTATACTACTCAAATTCTGCATCATTACTGGCCTTGTCTATAATTTCTGATAGTTTGGTTTTAAGTGCATGTGTATTTTATTCATTTGTTTATTGAAGTGGGTTTGGTCTAAGGCTGCATGTGTTATAATGTTAATTCTGGTCCCCAAAACTATTTAGAATATCTGCATGTAAGACACTGAGGGGCCCTGACCCCAGTTGGCTCCTATTGGTTAAAAAAAAAAAAAAGATGGCAGTAGCCAATGGCTGAGCAGGACAGACAGAGGCAGGACTTTTAGGATTCCCCGGCTTGGGGGAGATAGAAGAGAAGAAGCAGAATCACTATGACAGGGGCCTAGGATGAGCCAGCCATCTAAGAATTCAGGTAAGTGGTTCGAGTGCCCACTTTCTCTATTGGGTTTGGAGTAGCTGAGATGAAATATAGATTTATAGATTTTAAGGATGCTAATTCCAGCCAGGCAGTAGTGGCACACACCTTTAATCCCAGCACTTGAGAGGCAGATACAAGTGGATTTCTGAGTTGGAGGTCTACAGAGTGAGTTCCAGGACAGCCAGGGCTGCACAGAGAAACCCTGTCTTGAAAAACAAAAACAAAAAACAAACAAAAAAAGATGTTAATTCCAGGATACTGGAGCGGAGTGTTTGCCAGCTGGGGGAAGGATTAGAAGTACTCAGCCATTAAGTTAGTCAAGGCATATTAAAATTAACTGGTGTGTGTGTGTGTGTGTGTGTGTGTGTGTGTGTGTGTCTTTCATTCTCAAATCTAGACAGCTCTTGGGCAGGTGTGTGTGTGTGAGCTGTAGGGAGCACAGTGGGGTAACTAACTACCACTACAGTTTGCTTTTGTAAATTAATCAGGAATCCCAGTATATAAGATGACCTTGTCTGGTATAGTAGCTTACAACTCAGCACTTGGGAGTTTGAAACAGAGGATCACCAAAGGTTAGAGGCCAACCTGAGCTACAGGATGAGTTCTAGGACAGCCTGGGTTATAGAATGAGACCTTACCTAAAAAAAAAAAAAAAAGCTGGGCATGGTGGCACACATCTTTAATCCCAACATGAGAGGCAGAGGCAGGTGGATCTCTGAGTAGAAGGCCAGACTTGTCTACAGAGTGAGTTCCAGGACAGCCAGGGCTATAAAGAGAAACAATGTCTTAAAAAGAAAATAAGATAAAAAACATACAAAAGAGTATGTCATCTGCAAACAGAGTTAACTTTTACTTCTTGCTATCTAACCTGGATATTATTTACTTAACTACCCTGACTAGAACCTTAGTACAATGTTGACTAGGAGTGGAGATATGAGACATTCTTGATTCTGGTCTTAGGAGAAAAGTTTTTCATAATTTGAGTCTGAAGTCAGATGTGGGTTTCATCATGTTTATGTGTACATGTGAAAGTGCATATGAAGGCCAGAGGACAACTTCAGCCATGCTCCTCAGGTGCCCTCTATCATTATTTTTCCTGAGACAGTCTCTTACCCACCTGCCCCACATGTGGGGCTGGTGGGCCAGCAAGCCCCAGAAATTGCCTTGTCTCTGCCTCCCTAGTGCTAAGACTACAAGCTTGCATTGCCATGTCTGCTACTTTTTTTTAAAATTTTTTTCCTTATTCAACTTTATATCCTGCTCACTGCCCACTTCCTGGCCCCCCTCTTCCCTTCTCCCCTGAGCAAATGGGGACCGTCCCCCCACCCCAGGTATCTCCTCTACCCTGGCACTTGAAGTCTGTGCTTCCTCTCCCACTGAGGCCAGACAAGGCAGGCCAGCTACTAGAACATATCCCATGTACAGGCAACAGCTTTTGGGATAACCCCATTCCAGCTGTTCAGGACTCACATGAAGGTCAAGCTGCACATCTGCTACAACCTAGTGTCCCTCAATTGAAGAATGGATAAAGAAAATGTGGTACAATTATACAATGGAATAAATACTATTCAGCCAAGACATGATGAATTTTGCAAGCAAATGGATGGAACTTGAGAATATCATCCTGAGTGAGATAATCCAGACCCAAAAGGACATGCATAGTATGTACTAACTTATAAGTGGATATTGGCCATAAAGTACAGGATAAACATGATACATCCCACACACCCAAAGAAGCTAAACAAGAGAAGGAAGGTTCAAGCAAAGAAGCTTGAATATCACTTAGAAGGGGTAATAGACATAAGAGGCACATGGAGGGATCAGGTGCGGGGAAGAACCGGAGAGATGGCTAGATGGCCATGAAGATGAATGAAAATCTGCTACTTTTTAGAGATTTATTGATTAATTTATGTGTATGTGTTTGTGTATACAGGTGTCACACAGGTGCCATGGAGGCCAGCAGAGGGTGCAGGATGCCCTAGAGCTGGAGTTACAAGCAGTTGTGAGTTGTTTCGTGTGGGTGCTGGGAATTGAACACAGGTCCTACCAGAAGCACTAAGAGCCCTAAACCACTGAGACATCACTCCAGCCCCATGCCTGCTACTGTTCATATGGGTTCTAAGCTTCAAGCTCAGGTCCTCACGTTTGCAAAGCATGAACTTTATTGACTGAGTTACCTTCCCAGCCTTACATGGGTTTTAAAGGATATTTTAGTATTTTGAGTTGGTTTGAATGTTTTTATCATGAGGAGTGTTGGAATTTTTTTAAATGCTTTTTTTCTGTATCTATTGAGATGACTATAATTTTTGTAGTTTATTAATTAATATGGTGAATTTCATTAGTTACTTTTAGATATCAAACTTATCTCACTTGTTTATAGATTTTTTTAATGTGTTGCTGGGTTTTATTTGCCAGTAGTATGTTGAGGATTCTATATTTGCATGTATGAGAGATATCACCTGTAGTTTTATTGTGAAATTCTGTCCAGTATTATTATCAGGATAACATTTAGAAAGTTCTGTAAGTAGAACATGTTCCCTTGATGTTTACTTTATGTAAGAGTTTGTGAATACAAGTTGTTAGTTTGTCTTCAGAGGTTTGGTAACACTTTCCTGTGAGGCTACCTGGTCCTTCCCCTTTCTTTGTAAACTCTAAATTATTAAGCCATCTCCTTGCTGGCCACAGGTCTGCTTAGAGTGTGTCTCTCATCAATCTATGACGGAGCCTTCATGGTTCTAGGAAGTTGTCTATTTCTCCCTCTCCGTGTTGTCTATTTTAGGCACACAATTGTTCAAGGTGTTCCTCCGTGACTATGTTTTTTTTTTAATCTTTTTTTTTTAAGATTTATTTATTTATTATATGTAAGTACACTGTAACTGTCTTCAGACACCAGAAGAGGGCGTCAGATCTCTTTACGGATGGTTGTGAGCCACCATGTGGGTGCTGGGATTTGAACTCATGACCTTCGGAAGAGCAGTCGGTGCTCTTATCCGCTGAGCCATCTCTCCAGCCCCATACTATGGTTTTTTTTTTTTAAAAAAAAAAACTTCTGTAAAGTTAGAAGTCATTTCCTTACATTCATTTCTAATTTTATTTATAAGACCCCCTGTGTGTATGTGTGTTTGTATGTGAGAGAGACAGACAGACAGACACACACACACACACACACACACAGAATCTAACTAGAAGTCACAATTTTATCCTTTCAAAGAATTAATTTTTGACATTATTGATTTTTCTCTCTTATATTCTCTTTCATTAATTTCTGTACTATCCTTCATTTTGGTTACTTTATTTTTATTCTTTTCCTTAATGGGTCTTGATGTTGAAGGTTACCTTGTTTAATGTCTCTTTCAGAAAGATAAAGATATTTCCCACCATGCACTGCTTTAGCTGTGCCCATAAATTCTGGTTTGTTGTATCTTTGTTTTCATTCTCCTAGGGCTGTGTTATTTCTCCTCTGACTTCCTCTTTGAAATACTGCTTGTAAGTAGTCTGTTCCCATGAAATTATTAATGATCTGTATTACAAGGGGTGTCATTTGACTATATAAAATGCTGGTTGCTATCACAGACATTGAGAAAAGTATCAAAACCCCTCATTGATAGCAATGCACTGAATTGACTTCAGTGAAATGGCACAGGGCTTCCTAAATGACTGGAGTATGCTGATCTTGTTCACATGAGCCTTGTCCTAGGTCATAAAGGTACTCTGAAACAGCTTCACAGAGACAAAGTGAAAGGACACGCTAGGCCTCAAGGAGCAAAAATCTCCCTCCGACCTACCACTCCCCTTTCACCTGTTTCTTTTTAATCACCAGACAAGCCACAGACACCACAATTTTTCTTCCTCAAGTCAAATAATGTAAACTATAGTCTCCCCTGACCTTCCATAAAACTGTTATTTCAGCCAGGCAGTGGTGGCGCACGCCTTTAATCCCAGCACTTGGGAGGCAGAGGCTGGCAGATTTCTGAGTTCGAGGCCAGCCTGGTCTACAAAGTGCGTTCCAGGACAGCCAGGGCTACACAGAGAAACCCTGTCTCGAAAAACCAAAAACAAACAAACAAACAAACAAAAAAAAAAGAAAAAAACAAAACAAAACTGTTATTTCAGAGGAGGTCCTGCTGAATCAATAGGCCAAGAAGCTGACACGTAGGCCTTCTAGGGATCTCCTTTTTGTCCAGTTCTGTTTCTACATGGCTGTCCATGTCTCGCTTATGCCTATGGGAAGAAGAAAATGGGAAGCCACGGGGAAGCTGGACAGCTGATCTCATGGACTTGTGGGAAGGTGAACAAGAACTCTTCCTCTGCACGGAGAAGCCAAACTTTGTGGAGGTGGAAGGTCCTGCACTTGGAACCCTTTCAAACCTTGTCCCGTGTATTTCTTTACTTTGCTCAATATTTGTATTCTTAACACACTTTCTCATATGGCTAAGGTATAGTTCAGTAGTGGATGGAATGTGAGCCTCAGTTCCAACCTCAGTAACACACACACACACACACACACACACACACAAAGCTTTAGAAATAGTCATCAGTGAGTACCCCAGGGTTAGACTTCCCTGGTTATTCCTATTGATCTCTGCTTCTGTACCTGAGGCTTCACATTTGACTTCCCTTGGGGTCCTCAAATTCCCTTTAAGTAACTAGCTATCAATAAATACTAGTGCTTTCAAATCATTCATCAACCCAACTAACCGATGGGAGTGGTCACTATCTGATCAGCTTCCAGAGGACAGCACCTAAGTTTCCCAGACCCTTTCTTTCCTGGATGTTTTATCTCAGTCACTGCAACTCCACTGGTTCTGCCTGTGAGCTACCTGACCTCAGAGAGACTGCAATGTCATAGACCCCAAGAAACCAAGACCACTAGTGTGCTCTCTGAAAAAGGCAGGGAGTGAAAAGTTTCAGCGCTAGGAAAAGGGAGAAACATTTGATTTTCCCCAAACCTCACTGCCAAGGCCCCTTTACACAAACCCATCATGCTGAGCTTACATTTCCTGCTCTGGTACTGTCTATACCTACTGCTCTTCAGAGGCATTAGTAGCTTGAGACTGCAGAGATCACTAATGCAGCAGAGGGAGAGGGTTGGGGGTGGGGGTGGGGCGGAGTCTAACTCTCCAAGCAAGGTGGGTAACAGCAACTTCATTCTGAGTACACCTGTATCTACCTATCCATCAAGAATTCTGCTACAGTGCTTTCTAGCTAAGATCCCTCAGGGCATGCTCTGAGCCAAGTGGTTTTGGGTAAATTCAAGACTGTTTCCTATATACCCAATAGCTGGTGCACTAGTGGGTCTTCTGGAGAACTGCTAGGCCATGGCCAGAGCTGTCCCTGTTTGAGGTCATGGAAGGATGATCTTTAAGGTCAGAGGTGGCAAGTGAGTTGCTGTGACTAAGGAAACATGAGCAGAAGGGTCTATCTATCCTGACAGATGAAGAAAGAATGTGCAGAGCTGCAGGGGTCAATGGCCTGGATCCTCAGGGACCACAACAAAGACAGCTGGAGCAGAGCAAGACTAAGTGACGTGCTTCAGGGGCTTCGTTCTTCAGCAAGCCCTAAGTCTGCACTATTGTGTTTCCTTAATCTGTCTTTTTGGGTCTCCACCGGGAGTCTTATGAGCTCCTTTCTCCTTCCCAACACCTCAGTTTCCATCTTGCAAACACTGCTCGCCCAAGTATCTCACAGTATTTTGGTACTTCCCGCTCTGTTCTTTTGCAATCTGCACCAAGTCTTCTGGCACCTGCTTCAATCCTTTTACCTTTCTTTTGTCACCTCAATTACTGCCTCTCAATTCAGACCTGCAACATTTCTTGCTCAGACTAGCTATCTCCCTGACACCACACAAAGTTTGTCAACTAATTACATTGCTAGCGATAGACTCCAAGGTCTCACACATACTAAGCAAGTATTTTGCCATGAGCCACACTCCTAGTCCTAAAACCTTTTCTCCTTTTTGCTGTGCTGTGGACCCCAAGCTAGCTTTGAATCTGTGATCCCCCTAGTTCCATCTCCAAAGTGTGGGGATCACAGATGGGCTTGTGCTATTCTGGTAGTGTCAGTTGTCAACTTGACAGAATGTAGAATCGTGCCTCTAGTATGCCTGTGCGGGGATTACCTTGACTGAGGTAGGAAGGTCAACTGTGCTGGTTAGTTTTTGTCACAAACTCAAGTCATTTGGGGAGAGTGAATCTTACTTGAGAAGAGGCCTTTATCAGATTGGGGTATTTTTTAACTTAATGATTGATGTGAGAGGGTCCAGCACACTGTGGGTGATACCACCCCTGAGCAGGTAGTCCTGGGTTGTATAAGAAAGCAAGTAAAGCAAGCCATACGGGGCAAGCCAGTAAGGAACATCCCTCCAAGGTCTCTCTGCTTTACTTCTTGCCTCCAGGTTCCTTCCCTGACTTCTCTCAATGATGGACTGTGATGAGGGAAATGTAAGCAAAATAAAACAAACCTTTTTGCTTTAGCTTATGGTGCTCAGCATAGCAATAGAAAGCAAACTAATAGACCAACTCAGTGCAGATGGTACCATTCCCTGCATGGGAACCTGGATTGTATGAATGGAGAAGAGAAACTGAGCAGCAGCATATACTACTCCCTCTGCTTCTTGACTGGGGATGCAATGTAATTAGCTAATTTAAGTGTCTGCTGCCTTGGATTCCCCAGCATGAAGAGTGTACCCTTGAACTGTGAGCCAGAACAAACCCTTTGTCACCTACACTGTTATTGTTTTTTGTTTTTTCAGAGTATTTTATTACAGCACTTAGGAAAAGTATTACAGTAGTTAGGAAAGTAACTACCACACCTGGTAATCACTTTTCATTAGTCACATCTATTAGTAACTTTTTAAAAAGCATATAATTTCATAACACACATAAATTATATACAAGCATCCTGTCTGCATGTTTAGATGGGTTAATTTCTAAATATGAATGTAATTAGAAGGCCTAACAGTTCCTTCTCGAGCATAATGACTATGTACTGGCCCATTATGTATTTCTGGTCTCCTGGAGCAACCTCCAGCTGCAAGGCTTTGCCTCATGCCTGGTTTACTCCCATGCCATACTCTGTGTTGCTGGAGAACACATGACTGGCCATGCATGCGCCTGGCTGAGCATCTGAGACCCCTGCTGATGCTCCACTCAGCAAACACTCACTGGTCTCAATCCCCCAGATCCTTCAGTTCCTCACACACCCCGTGTTTCCCCACCTGGAGCTTCCAGCCCTGACCTCAGCCAGGTCTGCCTCACTGATGCTTCTGTAGTCTTCCTGGGACTCCAGTCTAATTTGACATTTCTTTCCCCTCCACAGTATGTAAGGGAATAGTTTAAATATATAATTTCTATGTCTTTCCATGATATATAATGTTGTTGACACTCTGAACAGCACCTAGCAGGATGTTCAAGAAATACTGCTTATGAAATTAATAAGTTAACAAAGGCAGAAAAGTCTACAGTTTCTATCAAGAATCTTCTGATTAGTTTAGAAAATGAATTCAGCAGGACAATAATTGGGGAAGGGGGTGGGGGGTTGCTGTGCACCAAACCCAGGACCTACAGGTTGCTAGGTCAGCACTCTACCACCAAGCTACATATACCTCCAGCCCTAGAGATCAAGCTCTTATAACAGCTCGTACCAGCAATATATTTTCAAATTACTAATCTATACAAGTTTGCAAGATGTGAGATAAATGTTATGTAGCATATCGAGGGAAGTGACATCAAAAATATTCATTTTCATCCATAAACAGTTTAACATAAACATTTAATGTTAACAGCTAATGAAGGTGAAAGGGAAGTGGTCCATCTAAAGATTCCAGACTAACAGGTAAAACCTTTTTAACCTTGTCACAATCACCTTCACAACAGTGTTAAAATTGTAAATATTCATACTCTGACTCACCAAATCTCAAATTACCCGAAGTAACAAGACACTTTTTGAAAAAGGAACAGATTGAACACTAGAAAATTGCTAATAATAGCAAAAAGTACCGAGAAAAGCCAGATCCGTAGGAAGTTGATTAAATAAATGATGAACCCATGTATTATGAAAATGCTGGATATATATCATACAGGTTCTTCATAGAGAGAAGTATAATTATTCTTTTAAAACTTCCCTGATGTCATGATGGGCAGCCACATGTTCCTCTTGTCCCTTCAACAGTCACTTTGTATGTGTGCAATGGTGTCGTAAAGGCATGCTAACGATCACATAACATCTCCAGTCTACATTTAATTCCCTTCTTTTGCTTCTGCGTAACCAGTCTGGATCGGTACACCATTCTTCATATGGGTCAAAACAGAGTAAGGGGCAGGGACAAGGCTACACAGGAGAAAATCCCACACAGAGTAAGCATTATCAGGAGTAGGCAAGAGTCTCGGCAAAGCACACAGGGTGGCATTCAGGCCACATGTGGTCCCATTGTCCACAACAGATCACTCCTGTTCCTTGGTATCTTTCAGTCAGACAGCAATATGGCAACCCAGGAGTAGTACAGAGGGAGGTCAGGGTCAAACAAGGAAGACATGTGCTATATAAATATTAAAAACAATGTCATCTCTATATGAGGACTCGAATCCAAATACAGCATACAGTGTGGTTAAGTTACAATTCATAAAATCACGTGCAGAGTAACCCCAGTGCTGGGGAAAACTTGGGCAAGAACAACTTGAGTTCAAGGTCAACCTGGGCTACATTGTGAGACCCTTTCCAAAAAACAAATAAACACCAAATCTTAGACAGAAATGCAAATTATGCTTGTGTGTCCAAATGCAACTAGAAGGGTGACTGTTGCCCAGGGACAGAGAACTTGTAGCTATTTGTTTTCTACTTTATACCTTCCTATACTATCTGAAAACGTGTTTTTAACAATGAACATAGTCACTTTCATAATCAGAAAAACCTAACAAGTTTTGAAAGAACACTGATTTCCATATGCTATTTTTTTAAAAGAAAGTTATTTTTTACACAAATAATTTCTTCTTTTCTTTTTAGTTTTTCCAAGACAGGGTTTCGCTGGGTAGTCTTGGTTGTCCTGAAACTTGCTCTGTAGACCAGGCTGGTCTCAAACTCAAAGAAATTTGCCTGCCTCTGCCTCTGCCTCCCAAGTACTGGGATTCAAGGTGTGTGTGTGTGTGTGTGTGTGTGTGTGTGTGCGTGTGTGTGACACCACCATCTGTTACACAAGTAATTTTTAATGCAAAAATAAATTCTTGATTTATTGTTAAGTGAAAAACACTGTAAGATGGTATATTCAATAGGATACCCCTGTGGCTGGGAGTAAAATGCATGCTGTCCAAGAATGGTGATCTGAGTTTGATCCTCAGAAGCCAAATTAAAAAGTTACAGTATAATGGCATACATTTATAATCTCAGTGCTAGTGAGCCAAAGACTTGCAGATCCCTGGGTCAGTCTAGCCTAATCGGAGTACTTCAGGCCAATGAAAAGCTCCGTCTCAAAACAGTAAGGTGGATGGCTCTTGAGGAACAACACTCAAAGCACACACACAAACACACACACAAGCACACAAGCATGAGCATACACTAAATAAATATACAAAAACATACACTAAATAAATTTAACTTTAAAAATACTTGAGCAGAAAGTTTTACATACAAGTTTAAAGATTAAGTTTTAACTGTTCCTTCCACTAAAATAACAGTACAAAATTAAAGATATAAAACCATAAGTACCAGTAATGAGAGAAAAGGCATCAATTACATTTGGAAACTAGAGAATAGAAGGACTCCAGGGAATTAAGCCAACACACTTAAAAGGCCCTGAATCAGCATGTGCACACAGGAGCTGGTGGCATGAGGTTTGCAGAAGTTGCTCGGAATCACGACAATTTCACACCACAGACAAAACACACCCAATTCCTAACTCATAGAACAGAGTGGAGTCACAGTGAATGTCAAGCCAGCCTGGCATACAGAGTAACACCTTGTCTCCAAATAAATGAAGTGGGGTGGGGGGGAGGAAGAATAACAGAATTTTATAAGGTATAGACTGGGAATTTGTTCTCATAGGACAACGTTTGTGACATTTTTTGTTACCCAAACACAGGTACTCAGTAAAGAAGACATATTAAAATGCAAATTAAATAACTAAGTTCCATTTTCACTGCATTACTGTAGTTGTTTGAGACAGAGTCTTGCTCTGTAGACCCCTCCCAAGCTGACTAAGAATTCCCTATGTGCACCAGGTGAACACTGGATTAGGTGTGAGTTGCCATGCTAAGCTGGGCACAATAGTGAACACAGGAGGCCAAGACAGTAACATTTTAAAAGCCCCTAATTTCAAAAACACGCTGGGCAATGAAGCAATAACACTGGAATTATTCTCAGAACAAAAGATTAATGACAATACTAAAAAGTTAACATTCTCCCACCAGCAGTGGACCCAGCATTCTATAATAAAGAACTGACCAAGGGGCAGAAAAGATGGCTCATCAGTTAAAGAACACACTCTTCTCTCTTCCAGGTCCCAGGTTCAATCCTTGGCACTCGAGTGGCAGTTCCCAATCACCCACAACTTGAGTTAAATGGGCTCAAACACCTTCTTCTGGCCTCTAAGGGCCAGATGTGCACTGGTGCATATACAGACACACAGGCAAAACACTCATGCATATATAATAAAAATAATAATAAAAGAACTGATTAAACAAGAAACCAGGGTCTGAATGCTTGCCTCAAATACATACAGCCCTGAATGCAATCCTCAGCAACGTATAAACTGGAAATGTAGAGACAGGAGGATCCCTAGAGTTCACTGTCTGGCCAGTCTACATAACCCATGATCTCCACATACATTGAGACTATGCAATGCCCAGAATTGACCTGTAAGCCCCACCTACTCAGGAACCAGGTAACTTCCTGGAATGCTAGGAATTGTAGCTCTTGGGAATGACAAAGCCTCATGGGAAAGTACAGTGGCCTATAGATTTGTCCTTTTAAGTCCCTGCAACACTTGACTCCAGGACATTCTTAGCTGGGAAATTCTGGGAATTCTCAGCTGGGGAATGGTCCTGACCAAAGTCCACTTCTTGGTCAGTATTTAATATCCAGTAAAAACTTGCTTTAAATTTGTCCCAAAATGGTGGAGTTAGGTTTTTTGGAGAAGCGCAGGATTAACAACTACTTCAAGAAAGTATAGTCTGGGACTGACAAAACTACTCAGTCCCACCAAGCCCGAGTACTTAAATTCAATCCCAGGAAAACGCATGGAAGGAGAGAACAGACTCCCATGGTTGTCCTCTGGTTTCTAAAGGCATGCCATGGCACAGACCTCCGCCCACCTACAAAATAAATAAATATGAAAAAAGAAGATGAAAAGAAGCTGAGGAAGACACCTGACATTGGCCTCTGGCCTCCAAATGCAAGTGCACAATGTGCATGTGCCCCACCCCCTGGCATGCACACACTCTCATAAAGCTCAGATGTTCTCTGGCTGCCTGAGGGTTCAAGGCCAGTATAAATACATGAGACCATGCCACAAAACAGAATATAACAAAAAAACTCAAACACACTCATCCCCACATGGCATGAGGCTGTAAATTTTGTACAAAAATATTCCAGGGAAAAGAATATATAAATGCAATATGGTAAAGTTGTAAAAAGCATGAAATGAAAACTAAATTTCACCTCCCATCGCATGATGCTAAACAAGATGATACTAAACAATGCTCAATGCCCTATTACTTTTTATAAAGTTGGGCTCTACAGTGATTATGGATAGCAAGGCATATCAAACTAGCCCACTCTCTCTCTGGTGTATACAATTGGTGATATATACAGGCTGCCTGGTGGAGAATTCCTAGCACATCTAGAAGCCAAGGAACCATGTTAGTGGTTCTTGTCAGTGTCACCCAAGGCAATACACACCTGGTTTCTTGTATTGACTGGATACAACAGCAAGTGTTTCCTAATTCATATGAAATTATACTCTAGCCATGCCTGTAAATTCTGCACTCAGGAGGTGGAGGCAAGAAGGTCAAAAGTTGTAAGTCATTCTGGGCGCTACACAGCAAGAATTTATCTCAATGCTCCCTCTGCCACAGACACACACACACACACACACACACACACACACACACACACACTCATTCTCACATTCTCTCTCTCTCTCTCTTCTCTCCTCTCTTTCCTCTCTCCTGTCTCTCCCTACCCTGCATTTATACACGTACACATAGTCACACACATGCTCATTTTTTGTTTTTAAGTAACTGATAAAATTTTAAAGATTGCTTACATAGCCTTAAAAAGAAATCAGGCTGGAGAGATGACTCAGCAGTTAAGAGCACTGGCTGCTCTTCCATAGGTCCTGAGTTTAATTCCCAGCAACCACATGGTGGCTCATAACCATCCATAACCACGCCTTCTTCTGGTGTGCAGGCATAATGCATGTAGAATACTGTGTACTAAATAATAAATCTTTAAAGAGAAATCATTACTGTAGCAGACTTTCAGCAGAGCCATTGTATCTGGCATGGATTCCGGAGTGATGGCACCTAGGCAATGAAGGAGCCTTTTGTCAGTGATTGTTATCTAAGATATTATGGGGTTGTTCCTTTGAAGGATTCTCAGAGCCTTTGCATAACTTAGTCCCTAGACATAGCTGGTAAACCAGAGAATTATTTTGATGACGGTTCGTTCAAGAAGACCCCTAGAAGCTGGGCAGTGGTGGTGCATACCTTTAATCCCAGCACTTGGGAGGCAGAGGCAGGTGGGTTTCTGAGTTCAAGGCCAGTCTGGTCTACAGAGTAAGTTCCAGGACAGTCAGGGCTATACAGAGAAACTGTCTCGGAAAAAACCAAAGAACCCTAGATAAGAAAAGAGGTTCTGGTATGCAGAAATTGACTTGCTAAAGGTGCCCTTTGTGTAACAATAAAAAGCAAGTGCTTCTAGTTAGAAGTTGCCAGCATTCAATCCTTGAGAAGCTGATCCCCCTGCTGCCAGCAAGGCCTAAATACATCCTGCAGTGTGTCTCAACGATCCATAGTCCCAAATAACCTAGAAATCAACAAATAACAGATTTGACTGCTAATAATACTATAAATGCTGTCACCCCTGGGTCCAGAAATAACTGTTTTTATTAAGTACTGATTCCAGAGTTTCCCTATATAAGCACATATGCTCTAAATAAATCTTCCCTCTTAAACATAAAGGACGCATGCTACACAGTATGTTTTCTTCCTTTTTTTTCCATTCTACAACATTATCCAGAAATTTTTCTATATCAATTCATATAGCTTTCTTGCTCCTCCTACCTCATTAGACTAAGACAAACACTAAAAAAGCATTCTCCCACTCTGAGCAATCAGGTTGTTTCAAGCAAACTCCACCACAATGAATCACTCCATACATAAACAGTGTTGTGCACGAAGGTACAGGCAGGTCTAGGATAGTCCTAAATGCAAACTCTTAGATCAAAATCTTCATCTGTAATTACAAAGTGATTACTCTCCCAAATCTTTGCTTCTCTCAAAAGCAAAGCAGTTGCCACAGATGAAGTGTTGTCAGTGTGATGGTGGAAATGGCCATCTTGGTGTGTACTATAACTAAGGATCAAAAGTAAAACCAGGGCTGTAGTTCACTGGTAGAGTAATTACCTATTCTATTTGAGAATCTGGGTTGGTTGTATCCCCAGTACAGTGGGGGGATTTAGCAGGGAAAAGAAACAAAATGTACCTGAGTGTCCTTTCAGATGCTGAGGTGATTTTGTTTTTTAATTAGGTCCTTTATACAATACAATATCCATTGCAATTTAATTTTCCTTCTTCTCAGTTCCTAGAAGCTTTAAAAAATTAAGAGATTTATTTATTTTACTTTATAAGAGTTTTGCCAGCATGTATCATATGCATGCTTCATGCCCTTGTAGATCAGAAGTGGGGATCAGATACCCTGGAACTACTCTTAACTGCCAACCATCTATCCCAGTTCTTGGAAGCTCTTTTTTTTAGAGCAGTGAGCTCCTTGTAACCATTCATTTTTGATGATACTATGCATGACATAAGTGTTCTCATGTTTAAAGTCCAGTTAAGTGGAACATATTGACCCACACCTACAATTCTAGTACTTGGGAGGCTGAAGCAGAAGGAAGGATCACAAGTTCAAGTGTGTTCCCCTGCCCCCATCTTGCCTCCTGAAAAGTGAAAAGTAAAAAACATGCAAACATGAAGGCTTTGAGGTAGACTGGCTTAATGCAGCCACAAAAGAGAAGAGTTGAGGCAAGTCTGGACCTTTCCTCTCGCAGTGACGTGGGTTCTCAGTTGTAGTTAGGGGGGTTTCCTCACAAAGCCTGTGAGCATGTTTTATGGTGCTATTCCTGAAACTGCTTTAGCTTCTGAAACAGCTTGGATAGGATCCACAGAGAAAAAAAAAACAGGTCAGTGTTCTTATTTGAAATATATTAATTAATGTATATATCACAACATCATAATGAAGACTGCTATGTTGTTTAATGAACATATACTAATAACATTTTCATAATTAGAAAGGCCTCTCATAGCTGGGCAGTGGTGGTGCATACCTTTAATCCCAGCACTTGGGTGGCAGAGGCAGGCGGATTTTTGAGTTCAAGGCCAGCCTGGTCTACAAAGTTCCAGGACAGTCAGGGCTACACAGAGAAACCCTGTCTCGAAAAACAAACAAACAAACAAACAAAAAAGTCTCTCATTCATATCAAGATTACAAAAAATTTTCATTCATCTTTTCTTCCAGTATTTCTAACTTAACTCTGATCCATTTGTATATTAAAAACAACAAGCAGACAAACAAACCAGGGTCCCACTGTGGCGTCCTGGCTGTCCTGAAATCACTGAGATCAGTCTGACTTAGCCTCTCAAGTGTTGTGAGATTTTGTTCACCTGTAGGTCTGTGTACCATATGCATGCCTGGTGCCAACAGAGGTCAGAAGAGGGCATCACAAATGCGCTTAACCACCGAGCAGTCTCTCCAGCATTTCTGTTTCATTATTATTATGTATGAGCTGCATTATTATTATTATTATTATTATTAATTATATATGAGCCATCCTGATGAATTTGAAGTGGCATTTCACTGGTGTTTCGATTTGTATTTCTGTACTGATTTGTTGGAGTGATGTTTTTGTGTACTGTGTAAAGTTTATCCTTGTATTATTCAAGTGCTGATTTCTATACTGGCAGAGAACTGAGTACAGGGCAGACTTGCCTTTTTCAACATTTTGTATACATTCTTCTCCATTACTTTCTAATCATTCAATGAAGAGCTGATCAGTCAATTAACTTGGCAGAAGCAGATTGGGTGGGACTTCCCATTGGACTGGAGGGGCTCCCAGGGAGATAAGGGGGGGGACCACAAGGGGAAGTAGAGAAACTACATGGAGAGAACAGGAGGATTTGCCATGAGATCATGAGAGCTCAGGCATGAGGACACACATGGACCAAAACGAGCCACGGCCAGACTCAGATGAAAGATAAAGGGCCATATGGATAGGAAACAGGCAGCCTTAAAGGGTTAGAGTAGCTCAGAACCTGCCCATCTTGGGATTGCAGCTTGTTAATAAAACATACCAGGTCTCTGTTAGTTATTTGGAGCTAGAATAGGCTAGAGAAGGCATAGAAATGCCCTGGAGTTATCTGGGTACAAAGAGGGCAGAAAGAAGCCCCACCCCAAAGCAAACCAGCTATACTGATTGGTGATACTCAGCATCAGTCTGTGCTTACTCGGGACTCATGCACCTGGAGGTCAGAGATCAATGTCAGATATCTTCTCAATCTCTTTATACCTTACTTTTTTCTAGATAAGATTTCTCACAGAAACTGGACCTCATTGATTCAGCTGGCCACCAAGACCAGGGGCCCTCCTGTCTGTCTTCCCAGCACTGAAATTACAGGTACACATTCTTGTCCCTGGGGGGGGGGGTGGTGTGTGTGTGTGTGTGTGTGTGCGTGCGTGTGTGCGTGCGTGCGCGCGCGCGCGCAGGTTCTGGGGATTGAACTCAGGTTGCCAGGCTTGGCTGTGCCTGCCTTTACCCACTAAACCATCTTGCCAGCCTCAATCTTTCTTTTTCTCAGTTCCCTTCCAGATAATAGAAATGTAGCTCCAAACACTTTGGACTCTAAGCCAGGATTTGAGACCCTATCCCTCAAGATTAGTATGGACAAAACCTGCTCTGGAGCCCACATCTTACATCATGTGGCAAGCTAATAATTGGGGCTCCTAAATTCAGCATGGTGGCACATGTCTTAAATCCCAGCCCTCGGGAGGCATTCTTCCTTTTGTTTACAGAAGCAGCCTCAGTTACTGGCAAGATGGTAACTTTGGCCTCATCCAAAAGGGACTATTGTAACAACAATATCATTTTAGTTTCTTGTCTAGCGTTTGTTCTATATGGACAGAAATGGACCATGCAGATATGAGTTTGGGGATATGAGTTGCTACTCTCATCTTAACTTACTCCTTTTTCTATGGACTCCATTACTCTCCCATATACCCTGGCTAGAAGAAGAAACACTTGTTTTTATTTCTCATTTTTCTGTTTGCTAAAGTGGTATAGCAAATACTATAAAAACTGTTCTGATATGTAAACCTGGCTCCACTGTAAGCTAAAAAACAGTAACATCTGTCAGTTGCCACACGTTCGAAATGTGCTCCCTCTAAAGTTCAGGTACTGCTTATGTGAAAACATGGCCTTTATGAGATTATACCATGAGGGCTCCTCCATGAACCCAACTAAGGACTTACACAGGAGACTTCAGGCAGCATTTACCAGCTTGCCTTTCTGCCTCTACAATTTTAGTATACAACATCAAGGTGTGTGAAATCTTAAAAGTAATGAACTGTCAGACATTCTGGAACTTTCATCTTGGCCTTTTCAGCCTCTGGAACTATGGATATTAACCTTCTGTTCTTTATAAATTACCCAGTTTAAGGTGTTTTATTATAGTAGCAGAAAAAGTATCTGCAAAAGAATGCAATAAATTCCATTTGCAGAAGTTACTGATTCTAAATAATCACACACCTTTAATCCCAGTACTCAGGAGATAGAGGCCAGCCTAGTCTACAGAGGAAGTTACAGGGTTACACAGGGAAAACTCTGTTCCTTAAACAAACAAACAAAAAGGGGAGAAAAAGTTTAGATCAGATAATCACTTGAGTTAAGGAGCTCAATGTCTGTGTAGGCAACACAATGAGAATCCTCAAAATAAGAAGAGAAATAGTTCAGTAAAGTGCTTAGCACAAGGGCATGAGTTCAATCCCCAAAGCCCACATTAAAAAAGAAAAAAGAAAAGAAAAGTGTCATGGTACAAGTTTATAATCCTAGCCCTGAAGAGACGGAGATGGCGGGGGGGGGGGGGACCAGCATCTTAGCTTAGTTTACAGGACAAGCTCAAGCCTTGTCTCAAGGAACAAAGAGGAGAATGCCCAGGGAATGACACTAGGGGTTGACCTCTGAACATTTGCAAACATGAACATGTACGCACACACACAAAAAAGCAGAGCTATGTATTTCTTACCTAGTAGAGTAAAAAACTACCTGTTATTCAATACTATTTTTTTTTTAGCACAGAAAATGAGTTGGAGAAGTGTGCTCTGAAATCTGTGATTAATGTAAAAAGTCAAGGACATGATCTTTGTTAGCAATGTATAACAATATTTAGCAGTCACATAACATCTGGGTATAGCCAGGCATAACAGTGCAGCATGTAATTCCAGCTACTTGAGAAGCTGAGGCAGGAGGTCCACAAGTTCAAGCCCTGCTTGGGTAGTGAATTCAAGGACAATTCAAGTAATAAGTGACACCAAGTATCAAAAGAAAAAGAAAGTAGGCCTGGGGCTGTGGCCAAGCAGTAGGGCTCTTGTCTAATATGTGCACCCCCAACACTGCACCAATGCTGCTGTCAGGGAGATTAGCTGAAACTGGTGTTTTCTGTGACTGTCTTTTACGTTTCAGAAGTCATGGATGAGATAACAGATGGGGGAAACAAACCACAGACCTTTATTTTTACAGACCAGTGATATGAATGTGTGGACTCTTACTCAGTACAGCCAGCAAGGAAGGAAGCAGAGATCATGCTCCCATTGTGGAGAAATGGAAAATGAAATCAGTGCTATCAAATAGCAGGCCCAGGTCTGGCCTCTACTTGGTAATGAGCTCACATCCCTGCCCACTCTTTCCATTCTGCTGAATCCTTGTTTGGAATGAAAAAAGCATAGTCAGAAATACACAAAAAAGCACAAAGGAAACATGACCTTGCTTTCTCCATGGTGTTTCAGATTACCTGACAAGGCTAACAAACACCAAAGGCCAGTAGGAATAAAGCAGAATCCTACCACAGATGAGACCAAAGTCAGATATTTTCCTTCCAAACTCATGCAAAAGTACTGTAATGTTTACTTAGCTTTAAAAACAGCTTTACTGAGACATAATTAACACACTAACTACATAAAGTGTATAATCTACTAAGTTTGAACTTAAATTCCATCACTAGAGTAAAAATAACCAAGAGGCCTGTCTGTGAGCCTGTTTCCAGCCCCTCTCATGCTTCCCTCTCAGCTCCTCCAACATCAAATGGCTGTGGATCTACTTTCTGTTACTAGAGATGACTTTGAACTTTTTGTCTTCACACAGCATACTTGGGGATCCATGTTGTGCACTCACTGTTGGCCCTGTCAATACTCATTTCTCTCTCTTAAAACCATAATTTCACCCCCTGGCAATGGGCAAAGAGACCTTGGTGGTGGTGGTGGTGGTGGAGTTTTTACATCAGCCAGGGGCAGAGCAGGTGGCGGTCCTTTGCTCATCCTAGCTCGATGCCTGGCTTGACGGGTCAAAGCTGTCTCATGCCTAGGACTCATAAAAATCAAATCCAATAAAGTCAAATCCAGGCGGTGCAACACATGAGGAGGAAGACATACAAAGATCTGTGGATCGCCATGCCTTTCAGCTCATGGCACAGGCAGGCCATAGACACCAGCTTGCCACCATACCATACAGCACAGAGGGAAGATATTGCCCAGGGGCCTGCCAGCTATGTGAGCCACCACAATGTGTGAGTATGTGGTGGTCAGAAGGAAGAGAAAGAGAAGTGGAGCAGCTTAAGCATTAGGAAGAGAGATGGAACTGGAGACTTAAGGGTGGAGAGGAGTAGCCTATTATGAGTGGCCAGCCCTACCCTCTGTGGCCATGGTGAGGTCCCAGTCTGAGCTGACGCTGAGGGCCATGTCTGAGTCCAAGGCTACGGAGTGGGAGGAGTCAGTGTCAATGTCCGTGGCTCTATTACCACAACCCTGGTCGAGGCAGCTGCTGGGAAACATGGATGCCCAGGAGCTGTGAATAACTGTCCCTGCCCCTCACTGGATTCAGTGCTCAGGATAGATGATCCCATCTCTCACCAGTAGCACTCAGAAGAGCAGGACCTATGCCTAGCACAGGCAGCACAGAGGAACTGGTCTTGGCGAAGGGGTGTGGGTGAGCCAACCCTGAAGGCATGATGTAGGAGATCTGACCCTGCCACACATCTTCCATAGGGTGGCACAGGTCCAGAGGTGATGCGCCCCCTACCTACCCCTTGACACCACCAGGAGTCAGGAAAGCTGCCCACAGGTCATGAGCTTGAGTGCTAGCCTTGCATCTTGCTTGGACAGCATAGCAGAAATGAGACTGGTGGCAGGGGTTGCAGATGAGCCAGCCCGGAGGGTGAGAGTTTGAGAGCGCTGGTTCCATTACTCATCTGCCATCAGGTGGTGTGGATTTGGGGGTGATGCCCTGACCCTCACCAGTTGCAGCACCCAGGAGAACAGGCCCTGCACCTCACCTGGGCAACACAGTAGGGCTTGCCTGGTCGGAGGAGGTGCAGGTGACCTGACTCCAAAGGCAAGAGCATGGGAGAGGTGGCTCTACGACTTCCCTGCCATGAGGTAGCCTGGGCCAGGGGGTGAGGCCCTCTGCCTCCTCACCCTTTGACACCTGAGGCAGTTGGAAGAAGTGACCCTGGGGTCATGAGAGCAGGTGAGCTGGCCCTGCCCTTCTGTGGCAGCAGCATTCTGCAAAGTGAACCCTACACCTCACCCAGGCAGCCGTAAGGCTGGTCCTGGTTGAAGGGGAATGGGTGAGTCAGCCCAAAGGGGGTGAGGGGAGGAGAGCTGGCCCTACCACTCATCTGCCATGAGGTAGCATTAGTGGAGAGTTTAGTCCCTACCCTATGCACCCCGCACTACCTGCAGTTAGAACTGGCCCTGAGGTCATGAGAGTGGGGGGCCGGCCCTGATAGTGAAGACACAGGTGAGTCAGCTGCAAGGGTGTGAGAGCAGGGTGCTAGTCTGGCCCCTCACAGGCTGCAGCACTTGGGGGAGTGGGTCCCACATCTTGACTGGGCAGCACAGTGGAGCTGGCTCTGGAGGTGTGGGTGTGAGTGAGCAAACCCCACGGGCATGAGAGCAGATCTTTTCTATTCTTTGTTTTTTCTTTGTTTGTTTATGTGCGTGTTTTATTTTAGAGGGGAGGTTACAAAGGTGAAGGCCAGACATGAGGGAGATGAGTAGGACTGTGGTGCATGATATAAAACTAACAAAGAATCAGTAAAAAGCTAAAAAAAAAAAAACCAAAAACAAAAAACTAGTTTCTTGGAAAACTTTTAAGTTGACAACAAAATGGAACAGAAGCAAATAGGAGAGATTTCTCATATACTCCACTCTGTGTATTTGTACATCCTCCCCTGTATCCCCAGTATCTCCCACAGAGTAGAACATTTGTCTGCTGAAGAACTTGCATCAACACATTTGTACCCAGAGTTCATAGTTTTAGATTAGGGTTCACATTTGCAAATGTATATAATACACATCCAGGATTGCAAAATAACAGTTGGGCTGAGCTAGCTCTCGCTCGCTCTCTCTCTCTCTCCCCCCCCATCCCTTCCGCACTGCCCCCTCCCAACTCTACTGTGTGGATACACCAAGATCTGGAGAGAAGGATCAGTAGAGTGTGCCTTTTAGCCTGCCTCAATCCATGATCTGTTAAGATATGAGAGTCTCAGCCACACAGTCTTGCCACCATGAACACTGCCAAGAACTTCACCATGCTCTCCCTGCTATGATAAACTGAACTAAACCAAAATACACTTTTATCCTTTGTAGATTCTGTAAAATATTTTGTTATAGTGATGAGAAAAGTAACTAAGATGTCTATTTGGAAGCCCTGCCAATTATATGCATAAGCATTTATTACTGCTATGACTCTTCATTAATGGATCCCTTGTCACGGTGCATTGATCTCTTAAAAAATATTATTATTGTTGGCACTTAACTTGGGTGCCCATTTAGTGTAGTTTTGGGTTTTTGCAGTTAGGGAATGTAACTATATTTAGAAGTAGGTCTTTAAAGGACTAATAGTGCTAAACTGAGATCAGTTGGGTCAACACTAATCTACTATGATTAATGAGTATAATGATACATTGGTCAAGGAAGAAATAAGGAAAGAAATCAGGAAAGAAATCAAAGACTTTTTAGAATTTAATGAAAATGAAGGCACAACATACCCAAACTTATGGGACACAATGAAAGCAGTGCTAAGAGGAAAACTCATAGCCCTGAGTGCCACCAAAAAGAAACTGGAGAGAGCATACACTAGCAGCTTAACAGCACACTTGAAAGCTCTGGAACAAAAAGAAGCAAATACACCAAGAGGAATAGAAGGCAGGAAATCATCAAACTCAGGACTGAAATCAACCAAGTAGAACAAAAAGAACCATACGAAGAATCAACAAAACGAGGAGCTGGTTCTTTGAGAAAATCAACAAGATAGATAAGCCCTTAGCCAGCCTAACCAGAGGGCACATAGACAGTATCCAAATTAACAAAATCAGAAATGAAAAGGGAGATATAACAACAGAAACTGAGGAAATTCAAAAAATCATCAGATCCTACTACAAAAGCCTATACTCAACACAACTGGAAAAGCTGGAGGAAATGGACAATTTCCTAGACAGATACCAAATACCTAAATTAAATCAGGATCAAATAGACCATCTAAACAGTCCCATAACCCCTAAGGAAATAAAAATGGTCATTGAAAGTCTTCCAACCAAAAAAAAGCACAGGACCAGAAGGTTTTAGTGCAGAATTCTATCAGACCTTAAAAGAAGACCTAACACCAATACTCTTCAAACTGTTCCACAAGATAGAAACAGAAGGAACACTAACTACCCAACTAGTTCTATGAAGCCACAATCACGCTGATACCAAAACCACACACAAAGATCCAACAAAGAAAGAGAACTTCAGACCAATTTCCCTTATGAATGTCGATGCAAAAATACTCAATACAATTCTTGCCAACCAAATCCAAGAACACATCAAAATGATCATTCACCACGATCAAGTAGGCTTCATACCAGGGATGCAGGGATGGTTCAATATACAGAAATCCATCAATGCAATCCATTACATAACCAAACTCAAAGAAACAAACCTCATGGTCATTTCATTAATGCTGAAAAAGCATTTAACAAAATCCAGCATCCTTTCATGCTAAAAGTCTTATGAAGATTGGGAATCCAAGGCCCATATCTAAACATAGTAAAAGCAATATACAGCAAACCGGAAGCCAACATCAAACTAAATGGAGAGAAACTTGAAGCAATCCCACTAAAATCAGGGACGAGACAAGGCTACCCTCTCTCTCCATACCTATTCAATATAGTACTTGAAGTTCTAGCTAGAGCAATTAGACAACAAAAGGAGGTCAAAGGGATACAAATTGGAAAGGAGGAAGTCAAGTTATCACTATTTGCAGATGATATGATACCTAAGTGGCCCAAAATATTCCACTAGAGAACTCCTACAGCTGATAAACAACTTCAGCAAAGTGGCCAGATATAAAATTAACTCAAGCAAATCAGTAGCCTTCCTATACTCAAAGGATAAACAGGCTGAGAAAGAAATTAGGGAAACAACTTCCTTCAAAATAGTCACAAACAATATAAAATATCTTGGGGTGACTCTAACCAAACAAATGAAAGATCTGTATGACAAGAACTTCAAGTCTCTGAAGAAAGAAATCAAAGAAGATCTCAGAAGATGGAAAAATCTTCTAAGCTCGTGGATTGGCAGGATTAATATAGTAAAAATGGCCATCTTGCCAAAAGCAATATACAAATTCAATGCAATTCCCATCAAAATCCCAACTCAATTCTTCACAGAGTTAGAAAGAGCAATTCTCAGACTGATCTGGAATAACAAAAAACCCAGGATAGCTAAAACTATTCTCAACAGTAAAAGAATTTCTGGGGGAATCAGTATCCCAGACCTCAAGCAGTACTAAAGAGCAATAATATTAAAACCTGCATGGTATTGGTACAGTGACAGGCATGTAGATCAATGGAATAGAATTGAAGACCCAGAAATGAACCCACACACCTATGGTCACTTGATCTTTGACAAAGGAGCTAAATCCATCCAGTGGAGAAAAGATAGCCTTTTCAACAAATGGTGCTGGCTCAACTGGTGGCTAGCATGCAGAAGAATGCAAATCAATTCATTCTTATCGCCTTGTACTAAGCTCAAGTCCAAGTGGATCAAGGACCTACACATAAAACCAGACACACTGAAACTAACAGAAAAGAAACTGGGTAAGAGCCTTGAACACATGGGCACAGGGGAATATTTCCTGAGCAGAACACCAATAGCCTATGTCCTAAGATCAAGGATTGACAAATGGGATGTCATAAAATTACAAAGTTTCTGTAAGGCAAAGGACACTGTCAATAGGACAAAATGGCAACCAACAAATTGGGAAATGATCTTTACTGATCCTACATCCGACAGATGGCTAATATCCAATATATACAAAAACCTCAAGAAGTTAGACTCCAGAGAACCAAATAACCCTATTTAAAAATGGGGTACAGAGCTAAACAAAGAATTTTCACCTAAGCAATATCGAATGGCTGAGAAGCACCTAAAGAAATGTTCAACATCCTTAGTCATCAGGGAAATGCAAATCAAAACAACCCTGAGATTTCACCTCACACTGGTCAGAATGGCCTGATAAAAAACTCAGGAGACAGTAGGTGCTGGAGAGGTTGTGTAGAAAAAGGAACACTCCTCCACTTCTGGTGGGATTGCACGCTGGTACAATCGCTCTGGAAATCAGTTTGGTGGTTCCTCAGAAAACTGCGCATAACACTACCAGAGGACACTGCTATACCACTCCTGGGCATATACCCAGAGGATCTTCCAGCATGTAATAAGGACACATGGTCCACTATGTTCATAGCAGCCCTATTTATAATAGCCAGAAGCTGGAAAGAACCCAGATGTCCCTCAACAGAGGAATGAATACAGAAAATGTGTTATATATACACAATGGAGTACTATTAAGCCATTAAAAACAATGAATTCATGAAATTCGTAGACAAATGGATGGAACTGGAGAATATCATCCTGAGTGAGGTAACCCAATCACAAAAGAACACTCATGGTATGCACTCACTGATAAGAGGATATTAGTCTAGAAGCTTGGAATACCCAAGACACAATTCACATATCAAATGATGCCCAAAGAGGAGGAAGAACAAAGTATGGATCCTTGGGTCCATTGTAGAAAGGGGGAAAAATACCCAGAGAAGGAGATACAAAGACAAAAGGCTGAGCAGAGTCTGAGGGAAAGACCATCCAGAAACTACCCCACCCAGGGATGCATCCTATATACAGTTACAAAACCCAGACACTATTGTGGATGCCCACAAGTGCTGGCTGACTGGAGCAGGATATAGCTATCACCTGGGAGGCTCTCCTAGTGCATGACAAATACAGAGGGGGACACTCTCAGCCAGCCATTGAACTGAGCACAGGGTCCCCAATGGGGGAGCTAGAGAAAGGACCCAAGGAGTTGAAGGGGTTTGCAGTGCCACAGGAGGAACAACAATATGGGTCACCCAGTACTCCCAGAGCTCCCAGGGACAAAACCATCAACCACAGATACACATGGAGTTACCCATGGCTCCAGACATAGAGGCAGCAGAGGATGGTCTTGTTAGACACCAAAGGGAAGAGAGGCCCTTGGTCCTGGAAAGTCTTGACGCCATAGTGTAGGGGAATACCAGGACAGGGAAGCGGGGGAGGGTTGATTGGGGAAGGGGAGATGGCTTATGGATTTTGGGGGGAGGGGGAAACCAAGAAAGGGGACAACATTTGAAATGTAAATAAAGAATATACCTAATTTAAAAAAGAAAGAAAGAAAAAGAAGAAGAAGAAGAAATTTGGGGAAAAAAATTAAGCAAGGCAGGACAAACGCTTTTGATCATCTTCAAGTTCAAGGCCAGCCTGGTCTACAGTGAGTTCTAGGACACACAGGGTTATATAGAGAAACCTTGTCTCAAACAAACAAACAAAAACAAAAAGAAGGAACAGGAATAAGTGGTGGAGGAGGAGGAGGAGCAAAAAAGAAAAAGGAAATAATGAGGTGAAGGCTGGTGAATCTGGAGTTGGGAGTAATGGTGCATACCTGTAAACCAGTACCTCAGAGATGGAAGGGAGATCAAAAGTTCAAAGTCACTTTCAGCTATGTAGTAAGCTTAAGGCCAACCTAGATTACATTAATATGCTGTCTTAATAAACAAAACCAAAACATTAATGAACACATATAGACAAAAGACCATGTGAAGAAAAAGGAAGATAGTCAGCCTTCAGAAAGCAACTGTGCTAACAACTTTACCTTAGAATTCCAGCCTCCAGAATTGTGAGAAATTTTTCATTTAAGTCATCCAGTTTGCCATTACTATGCTGCGACAGCTTGAGCAAATGCACACACCTGGTAATCTTTGATAAGATGGTAGATCTTGTGAATATTCAGTGGTGATACTGGATATTGTTATTTTATGTATGTATGTATGTATGTATGTATGTATGTATGTATGTATGTATTTATAGACAAGGTCTCCCTATTTAGTTCTGGCCATCCTGAAACTCACTATGTAGAACAGGCTGACTCAAACTTAAAGAGATTCTGTCTCTGCCTCCTGTACACTGGAATTAAAGGCATGCATCACCACACACACACACACACACACACACACACACACACACACACACTTTTTTTTTCCCCTAAGATAGGGTTTCTCTGACTGTCCTGGACCTATCTCTGTAAATCAGTCTGCTGCTACCTCCCAATGACAGCCCTGACTTAGGAGAGGATAAGTCTGGAGCTGAGTCAGCTCTTGGGACATCTAGCTAGAACAGATAACAAGGCCAGAACTGGGCTTGTTTCCAAAATTCTTCAAGTTCTCACTAAATATAATGGAACTAGCATAGCAGTCAATCAAAAATGTACTAATGTCATTGCTTTTCCCCCTCCTAATCATATTAGAGGTTACCTAATCCTTCTAGAAAACTCCCCTAGCCCTGCATAAAAGGGGGCCTTATTAGCCCCTCAGGTTATCACCATTTTGATGAATGGTTGACCCCTGCATGCTGGTAATTTCTGCAGAATAAAGTTCTTTGCCTTTGCATACTATTTGAGTCTGGGATCTTCCTTTGGCGATTCTTGGACCCTAACAATCCTTGTTTCCTGTTGAAACCTTATCTTATCTGCTTTTCCATTGGCAGTTTAATCGAGTTTCCAACAGAACAGCTCATTAGGCCATGCTTGCAACACCCCAGGGTTCTCCAGGCCACAGCTCTAGATTCTTCCACATTCCTCTCACAGTCCTGTTCTCAAAGTCTGTGAACTATATGGTTAGGTTTATCACAGCAGGACCCCCTCAGAGGTACCAGTTTCCTGTACTTAGTTACTTTTTTACTGTATTCAGTAGTACGACTGATATCTGACAGACCAGTTTAAGGAAAGAAAGATTTATTTTAACTCAGTTTCAGAGGGTACATTCTGTCACAAAGGGGAGCAACTGTGTTGGCAGGAGCATGTGGCAACTGCCTTCAGGTCACTTTGTCTTTTATCCCATCCTGGCCCCCAGCTCATGAAATGATTCTGCTCATATTTGGAACAGGTCTTTCTTCCTCAGCTAGTCCTCTCTGATAACACTAAAGAGGTGTGCCTCCAACCCCTCTGAATACAATCAAGTCAACAATGAAGGTTAGCTATCACTGCAGGTATTGCTGAAAAACAATTGTGAACACTCCTTAAAGGATAAATAGACCTTCCACCTCTCTGGGAGTTATGGGGCACACTTGTAACCCCAGCAGTAGAAAGCTGAAACAAGGAGCTCACCAGTTTGAGGCCAGCCAGGTATAATGAATTAGTGAGACTTTGTTTTACAAAACAACAAAAAGTTCTACCTCCAGCCCACTTAGAGACACATGGGGTTGAGTTTATCTTGAAGTAGCTGAAACAGCAATACAGCAAAGAGAGAGAGAAGATACATGCACCATTTGTCTGTTTTTTTTTTTTTTTACAGTCTTATGTAGCCCAGACTGGCTTCAAAAGCACAGTGTAGTGAGGCAGGTCTTGAACTCCTGATCCTCCACCTCCCAAGAACTGGAACTGGAGATGTATACTCCTATGATCAGATGAAACAATGTTTTCAAAACACCTGGCACTGAGCAATAAGAGCCAGTAATCTCTGCAGATGACTGACAAATGAGACTAATATTAAATTTCTGGACCTGATTTCTTTGAGGTATTTCCATGCCATAGCACAGCAAAGGAGAAACTGAGAGTCTAGAGACTGCTGGATTGAGTACCAAAAAGAGGCAGGGGGCAAAGAGAGAGACTGTGGAGGTCTGTAGGCATTCAAGAGAACACCAATCAACATGTGAGGACTGAAGTACTCTAAAAAGATTAAAAGGGTTAGTCTGTTCCCTCCAAGACCAAAATCCTGGAGCATATAGTAAAATATTCAAGAGTGTTACACTTCAATGGTAGGAAATAGCTCTAGACTGGACACTTCTCCAAGTTACCCAAATAATCATAAAAAGTAAGACCCAAAAGACTCAAACCTTTGTATCTGTGTCCTTAAGCAAGTCGAAGTGGTATTGATAAGAGTATAAGGAAATAAGCTATAAGAGTATAAGGAAATAAGCTATAAGAGTATAAGGAAATAAGCTAGGCAGTGGTTGTGCACAACCAAGGTTTTTGCACTTCTCAGATTCTACCAAGAATTCTTATTGAGACTACTTGTGTTATATTCTAGCAAAAGATTGAGCTATGTTCTATATCCTGAAATTGTGAGAGAGGCTAGAAGGTAATATGTTTTACACAGGTACTTTCAAAACTGTATCCAGTCTACAGCATGCTTACTGATCCCTGTCTTTACAGTGAGACCGCATAAGTGGAGCAAAGAGATGTGAAAAAACATACAGTTTTGTGAACAGACGATCTTGTGCAAGTTTTAAAGTTCAGACAAACTCGTCGAACTACTTTGACATTCTGATTCAATTAAAGAGTGATCACACTCTGAATTGGGACAATAGAAAAGATACCATGAACCCAAGTTATGGTCCAAAGTGGCTGGGCTACATCTCAAGCCAGAAGCACAATTTGGAGTCATCTGTGGTGCTAGTTTTAAAGGCATGCAAAATACAAGTGTTGTAGAATAATGGTTTAATGTCAAGGTTCAGGAAAGCCATGTGTGCGAGGCAATGTGTGGTAGAGTAGGAATCCCTAAATGGAGCTCCTGAGTGGGCTATCTGTAAAGCTGTGAATGAAGTCCAAACTAGACACAGACCCCAAGGAGCTGTAGATGCTAGGAATGTGGAGCATCACCAAGGAAAGCTGTGCATGCTAAGTGGAGTCAGCTCATGACAGATGCCATATGTGCATGTCACAAGCAGCAGAGCTAGAGGATCATGGCTACCCAAGTCTGCTGTAGACAAGATGATGGCACCACAAGCTCTAAATACTGAACCTAGAACTACAGAATCTGGCGTTTTCCTGATGGGCTTTGGTCTTGCTCTGGTCTTGTATTTTTTTGCTATGTTCCCTTCCTTTTAGAATGGGAAGGTTTACTCTGTGCCACTATATATTGGATGTATGTAACATTTTAAACAATTTTACAGTGACTCAAGTTAAGGGAATGCTTTGAGTCAAAGTATCAATTCAAAGAGGAGACTTTGAACTTAATCTTCTGAATAATGTTTGAAGGTACTCTTTGGTTTTTCGAGACAGGGTTTCTCTGTGGAGCCCTGGTTGTCCTAGAACTCACTCTGTAGATCAGACTGGCCTTGAACTCAGAAATCCGCCTGCCTCTGCCTCCCAAGTGCTAGGATTAAAGGCATGTGCCACCACTGCCCCGCTGAAGATACTCTTAATTAGACAAATGGCATTCTGTATTATGAGAGAGATGGGGTGGGATTTTCTTTGGGGGTGTGAGTGGGAATGTGAAGGGAGGCGATAAAGTATTACAGATTCAAGGAATGTGTTTGAAAATTGACAGATTCAAGGATTGTGTTTGAAAATTGACAAAGAGTAGACTTGTGATGATTAACCTTCAATGTCATAGGACCTCCAAAGAGATTGAAGTATATACCTCAGAATATCTGTGAGAATGTTTCAGAGAAAATTAACTGAGAAAGAAAGACCTAATCTGAGCAAGGGTCCATCCATGGGCCAGGGACTTGGATGGAATCTACATATAAAACAGCTACCACATTAGCTCTCTGCAGCTCCACCCACCATGCCTTCCCTTCCCTCTTCAGACTATGAACCAAAATAAACCCCTCTTTCCTTAAGCTGTCCTGTCTGATGTTCTGCTATAGTAAAGAGAAAAATAACTACCATTCCATTACTGTAATCACCAAAACAGTTGAAGTATTTTGGATTTGATCTTGTCACAACATATTTTCTTAGAAGAAGCAAAAGAATAGAGCCATTAATAAAGATTAATTCCCCAACACAAGTAGCTGGATTAAATATTTATTTTTTAGGAGGAAATCTTTTTTTTTTTTGGTTTTTCAAGACAGGGTTTCTCTGTGTAGCCCTGGCTATCCTGGAACTCACTCTGTAGACCAGGCTGGCCTCGAACTCAGAAATCCACCTGCCTCTGCCTCCCAAGTGCTGGGATTAAAGGCGTGCGCCACCACCGCCCGGCTTAGGAGGAAATCTTAACCTTCAAAATCATATTCCAACACAGTTGGTACTAGAAGCAATTGTACTGCACAGCTGTAAACTTCAAGGCCTTAATGAACCATGCGACGCCAACCTCTAATGTCTCTTTGCTTTCAAAGAGGAAAACAAAAATCATGAGAATTGTGTTGGCAGAGTTGAACCGCTGAGCAGCCCACTGTGGGAAGGTCTGCTTTTGTGTGTATGTTGAACCGCTGAGCAGCCCACTGTGGGAAGGTCTGCTTTTGTGTGTATGTTGAACCGCTGAGCAGCCCACTGTGGGAAGGTCTGCTTTTGTGTGTATGTTGAACCGCTGAGCAGCCCACTGTGGGAAGGTCTGCTTTTGTGTGTGTTGAACCGCTGAGCAGCCCACTGTGGGAAGGTCTGCTTTTGTGTGTATGTTGAACCGCTGAGCAGCCCACTGTGGGAAGGTCTGCTTTTGTGTGTGTGTTGAACCGCTGAGCAGCCCACTGTGGGAAGGTCTGCTTTTGTGTGTATGTTGAACCGCTGAGCAGCCCACTGTGGGAAGGTCTGCTTTTGTGTGTATGTTGAACCGCTGAGCAGCCCACTGTGGGAAGGTCTGCTTTTGTGTGTGTTGAACCGCTGAGCAGCCCACTGTGGGAAGGTCTGCTTTTGTGTGTGTGTTGAACCGCTGAGCAGCCCACTGTGGGAAGGTCTGCTTTTGTGTGTGTGTTGAACCGCTGAGCAGCCCACTGTGGGAAGGTCTGCTTTTGTGTGTGTGTTGAACCGCTGAGCAGCCCACTGTGGGAAGGTCTGCTTTTGTGTGTGTGTTGAACCGCTGAGCAGCCCACTGTGGGAAGGTCTGCTTTTGTGTGTGTGTTGAACCGCTGAGCAGCCCACTGTGGGAAGGTCTGCTTTTGTGTGTGTGTTGAACCGCTGAGCAGCCCACTGTGGGAAGGTCTGCTTTTGTGTGTGTGTTGAACCGCTGAGCAGCCCACTGTGGGAAGGTCTGCTTTTGTGTGTGTGTTGAACCGCTGAGCAGCCCACTGTGGGAAGGTCTGCTTTTGTGTGTGTGTTGAACCGCTGAGCAGCCCACTGTGGGAAGGTCTGCTTTTGTGTGTGTGTTGAACCGCTGAGCAGCCCACTGTGGGAAGGTCTGCTTTTGTGTGTGTGTTGAACCGCTGAGCAGCCCACTGTGGGAAGGTCTGCTTTTGTGTGTGTGTTGAACCGCTGAGCAGCCCACTGTGGGAAGGTCTGCTTTTGTGTGTGTGTTGAACCGCTGAGCAGCCCACTGTGGGAAGGTCTGCTTTTGTGTGTGTGTTGAACCGCTGAGCAGCCCACTGTGGGAAGGTCTGCTTTTGTGTGTGTGTTGAACCGCTGAGCAGCCCACTGTGGGAAGGTCTGCTTTTGTGTGTGTGTTGAACCGCTGAGCAGCCCACTGTGGGAAGGTCTGCTTTTGTGTGTGTGTTGAACCGCTGAGCAGCCCACTGTGGGAAGGTCTGCTTTTGTGTGTGTGTTGAACCGCTGAGCAGCCCACTGTGGGAAGGTCTGCTTTTGTGTGTGTGTTGAACCGCTGAGCAGCCCACTGTGGGAAGGTCTGCTTTTGTGTGTGTGTTGAACCGCTGAGCAGCCCACTGTGGGAAGGTCTGCTTTTGTGTGTGTGTTGAACCGCTGAGCAGCCCACTGTGGGAAGGTCTGCTTTTGTGTGTGTGTTGAACCGCTGAGCAGCCCACTGTGGGAAGGTCTGCTTTTGTGTGTGTGTTGAACCGCTGAGCAGCCCACTGTGGGAAGGTCTGCTTTTGTGTGTATGTTGGGAGAAGGCAGTCAGGGGAGGGTTCTGGCAATAACAACAACAAAAAAGTTTACCACAGGGGTGGAGCTCATTTTCAAGGCTCAAACACCCGTTTTCTATTTTTCCCCATAGCGCTTCAGCATGCTGTTGAAATTTACCTTGGTATTTATGTGCTGACTTTTAGCTATGTTTCTCCTTCACAAGACTATAAGCTCCATACAGACTGGGACTTCCCCAACTCTTGTGCAATTTAATTAGTATTATCTAGCTTTCAAGAAAGGCTAAGTGAAAGCTATTTGTTAAATGAATAAAAGAAGACACAAATCCTATTTCTAATACACACCACACAGTTAAAACTTCGGAGGAGAATTTCCCTTCCCTGTTATCTGTGTCATTGATTTCCACTACGGGATCTGTATTTCTCTGAATCGGACACAAAGTAAGGAGCTAAGTGGGAGAGTGATGACCCCTGAGACTCTCTCACCATAGTGACTGCATCTCCTGGGTGACTGCACACCTAGAGATCCTTCCCAGGATCACTACAGGATTCCCTACAGAATCTTTCAGTTTTCTCTTGAGGCCTTGGGGAGAGATGAGCAAGCATCCATATGGCCCACACTGGTTTGACAGTCTCTTCCTTCTGGAACCGTAAGCTAGATATTAAGTGTTCTACAATGGCAATCTTTGTTACTTCAGGGTCCTGACATGACAGACTTGGTCAGAATGCCTTGTATCCCTGAACTGCTGAGACTTTCTCTTCTATTTCTAGACTACTCTCTGGTCAGTGATGCTCTTTGCATTAAATTACTTGAATAAAGTAAAAAGCCAAAAGATGGAATATTTTTTTTAACATTATCAGTACATTTAAAAAAAGTTACAATAAATGGGTTTTTAAGAAAGGATGAATACTGGGGGTGGGGTGCACACCTTTAATCCCAGCATTCTGGAGGCCTTGATCCCAGCATTTGGGAAGTAAAGTCAAGAGGATTAGGAATTTAAAGCCATCCTTGGCTAGATAAGATCCTGTCTCATAAATGCCAAAAAGAACATCAGGAAATCAAGCATAATGATGAACGAATGCCTGTTGTAATCCCAGTACTGAGGAGGCTGAGGCAGAAAGAAGGCAAGTTTAAGGTCAGCTTGGACTATTCAGGAAGACTCTGAAAGAAGATGCATGTGAGAGCAGACAGATTATCTCCAGTCACTCTTGCATTCTCTCTAGGCCATAGGCACTGATCAAAACATTTTAGGGTAAAAGCTGACAGTTGCCACCAATAAAAGCTGAAAAACAAGAGATTCCATAGGGAAAGAATTCACTACCCGCATTACCAGTGGCTCGCACTGAGCCTGGCAAAGCTCGGTGACTGATAAATACACTAATTTATAGGTACCTGACAGTGATGTTACTTTCAGGCAGAGCTATATAGATATTCCAGGATCAAAATAGCACAGGTCAAGAATAAAAGGGTATAATGTATCTGCTGCACATATTATTAAAAGCAATGGAAATCAAGTTTGATCTTTTCTAGGACCCTCTCTTTATATGCGCCAAAATAACTGGCATCAACTCTACATTCTTACCTTTCCATTCTACAAGTAGTCAATAAATATATCCAAATCTTATGGGGAGATTCCATTAGTTTCATAGTCTCATAACAACTAACGACAATTAACAGTTTTCTTCACTTTAAAGTGTAAGACCACTTCTTTCCAGTTTCAAGAACCAATATAAGATCAAAACACATCAGACGGTGCTGGCATATTCCTTTAATCCCGACACTCACGAGGCAGAGGCAGGCAGATCTCGAGGCCAGCCTACAGATCAAATTCCAGGATAGCTCGGGCTATATAGAGAAACCCTGTTTCATAAAACAAAGAAACAAAAGATCACTCCTGACTCTTATATCCCTCCACTGGCAGACCCTCTCTATCTTCTTCTCTTTCCTTTTACAGCACTGAGGATCAAGCCTAAGACCTTGAGCATGCTAAGTCAAGTACTCCTAACACTGGCCATACCCCAGTCCTCTACCTTCAGCTTGACAAACTAACTGAAGGTACTCCTTTATAATAAAAGTGATAGGCCCTGGCAAGTGATCTCTTGCTTGAAGCTACTCCACTTCCTGCTTTTTTTCTTCATAGGATGCTGTAGAGAGCCATTGTAATGCCATATAGCCTCTAGCCATAATTCAGCTGCCTGCATTTCACCTACACCGAGCTGAGGAATTCCAGCCACACCTCCCCCATCTGTGGTGAGAGATGTCAGAGCTCCTCAAAGATGTCAGAGCACTTCAAAGGAGCTGCAGTTTCCTGCGAAAGGGGGTCAGTAGCCATCTCCTGCAGAGTAGCAGACCCTGTGAAAGTAACATCTTCCTGAGATCTGTTATGGCAACATCTCTCAGCCTGCCGGAAACCTGCTGAGAAGACTCTCAGCCTTGGGAGGGAGGGTCACGCCCCCAAAGCTTATATCTCCTGTTTCTCCTAAATTGGACTTTGAACAGCTGTGTTGTCTTGGTCTGTGTTTCTTTCGTCGTCCTCCCCACCCATCCCTAAGTATCTTTCACAGGTCACCGGTTCGCATGTAGCTGCAGGCGGCTACGGGATGCCTTCTACCATGTAAAAGAACAGCATGAAGGCCCTTACCAGATGTGACGCTCAGTCTTAGAATTCTCAAAGTCTACAACTGTGGGCTGAATAAACTCCTATTGTTTATAATCTTCCTAATCTGTGGTCTTCTGTTACTGCTGTAAAAACAGACAGAGGCTGGAGAAATGGCAAAGTAGTTTAAGTACAACAACCCGAGCCTGTAACCTAGAATTCTATGTGAGTGTACATAACAAGCTGGATGTGAACCTCATGGTGTTTGGAAACCCAGAATGGGGCGACCCGGAAGGACTACTAAAACTTGTTGGCTGAAAAAAGAAAGCTGTGGACTGGGGAGAGGCTGTCTCAAAGGAGTAAGGTGGAAAATGACAGAGGAGGACACTCACAGCCTGCTCTAGCCTACACATATACACACACAGGAAAACACGGAAGAAGGTCTAGAGATTGGTAATGGTGTAAGTTGGAATAATTTGGAGGAAGTTGGAAACAGTCTATATTTTCATGAACAAAGCATTAGGGATGATTCTGATGAGGGCTCGAAAAAAAGAGCTTCAGTAAAGTAAATAATTCATCTTTTTTGCCTAAGTGTTTGTGAGGTTTCAGACAGTATTCAGTTTCCTTTCTCCTGCTGTCTCTACACATTCTAGCCAAAAGCAACTTAGGGGAGGATAGAGGGATTTTTGTTTGGTTGGTTTGGTTTTTTGAGTCAGGATTTTGCTGTGCAATAATAGCCCTGGCTGTCCTGGACTTGATTTGCAGACCATGCTGGCCTCAACTCACATATATCTATCTGCCTGCCTCTATCTACTGAATGCTGGGATTAAAGGCATGCACCACCATGCCCAGCTTGGGAGGATATAGTTTATCTGTCATTGAGAAAAGTCAAGGCAGGAGTTCAAGCAGGAACTTGAACAAAAATCATGGAGAGCTTGCTGGCTCACATGCAGCTTCATATTTAGCTAGCTTTCTTACACAGAAGAGGACCTGCCCAGGGAAAGGGGCCACCTATAGCAGACTGGGTCTTCAATATTAGCACTCAAGGCAATTCCACACAGCTATGCCCATGCGTCATCTGATCTGGGCAATCCCTCATTTAAGATTCCCTTCCCCAGTCAGGCAGTGGTGGCACATGCCTTTAATCCCAGCACTTGGGAGGCAGAGGCAGGTGGATTTCTGAGTTCGAGGCCAGTCTGGTCTACAGAGTGAGTTCCAGGACAACCAGAGCTAAACAGAGAGAAACCCTGTCTCAAAAAGCCAAAAAAAAATATTCCCTTCTCCAGTGACTCTATGTTTAACAGTCAACTCAAATTACCAGTCAAAGGTAACTAGGGAAGATAGAAATGAGGAATCACATTGGAAATGAGAATAAAGGCCATCCTTTGTGAGATCTCAAAATGTGGAACTATATTAGAAATCAGAGTAAAGGTCATGCTTGTGAGATCTCAGACAAAAATGAGGAACTATATTTGAAATCAGAGCAAAGGTTACCCTTGTTTATAGAGTTCTAAAGAATGTAGCTTAATTGTGTCCATGATCTATCTGAGCACTACAACCAGCAGAATGCAAGAGCTAGAGGACACTGCTCCCTGTACCTTGATTTTAAAGGAGGCTGTCAACAATTGAGGAGGCTAGAAGTCATGAGGCAGAGCCACCACACAAATACCACTAGGGCAATGTTTAGTAAAGCTACAAGGATGGGGACACCTGCAAGATTCCAGAACCATACCAGTGAGACTCCAACTGTGGGAGAACTGAGGCAAAAGACTCCAACTCTTGACTGCTGGTAAGCCTAATGAAGCTATGGAAGCAGGCATGCTGGAGACCTAAAAACTCAAGCACACATAAACACAGTTACTGTCACAGTGTCCAGGATGTGGGATACAGTATTAAAGAACACAATTCTTGCTGGGCAGTGGTGGCGCACGCCTTTAATCCCAGCACTAGGGAGGCAGAGGCAGGAGGATTTCTGAGTTCGAGGCCAGCCTGGTCTATAGAGTGAGTTCCAGACAGCCAGGGCTATACAGAGAAACCCTGTCTCCAAAAACCAAAAAACCAACCAACCAACCAAACAAACAAACCACCATTCTTTACCTTTTAGATGAATGCTATTTTCTCCGATGAGCTTTGGACTCACTAGGGACCAGCTACCTCTTTCTTCTTGCCTACCTCTCCCTTTGGAATGCCTGCCCCACTGTTGTATTTTAAAAGTTAAGGCTCACAGCAGGCCTGAGGATGAATTGTACTTTGAATGTCATTAATATCTGATTCAGATAAGACTCTGAACTTAGGACATTTGAGTTGATGCTGTAACTGTGACTTTTTTCAGATTTGTAAGACTATTACAATGAAATGCTATGGTTTGAATTCTTCTGAAATACACAATGCCCAAAAAAAAAAAAAAAAAAAAGTTTGGCCAAACATCTGGGTGCACATGATCCTTCTTAGTATCCCCAGAAGCATACACTACCATACCCAGCACATGTTGAAACTTAATTAAGATTGGGATTGTACTGAGAGGGTGGAATGGTTAAGAAAGAGATTGATAAGACTGAATTAGGACTTGCTACATGGTCCAGTGTTCTCCTGTACTTGCTCCATTTTTTCTAGAATACTCTTTCTCCATGTGATACCTTCTACCAAGTTAAGCTGTAGCACTGAGGCCCTCCTCAAATGCAGTCCTTTGATACTGGACTTTCAGGACTCCAAAACTGTAAATCAAAAAACTAGCAAGGCAGTGATGGCACATACCTTTGATCCCAGCACTCAGGAGGCAGAGGCAGGCAGATCTCTGTTAGTTCAAGGCCAGCCTGGTCTACAGAGCAAGTTCTAGGACAGTCAGGGCTACACAGAGAAATCCTGTCTCAAAAAAACAAAAACCAAGAACCCATTTTTTCCAGTCTGTGGTATTGTTACAGCAGCAGCAGCAGCAGCAAGTCAACTAAGAAAGTTCCCTTTTCAGCACACAGTAGTTGGTTCTATTCTTCCAGTTACTCAGAAAAGACTCCTTCCCCCGCCCCCCCCACTCTTCCATTCAAGCAACTGGTAAATCCTGATAATGCCTCCTTGAATTCCACATTTTTCTTTCCATCTTCAGCCCTTGACAATGTTTTTCTTACCTGATGATAACACCCCTAACCTCATCATCTCCAGTTCTTGTCATAGACAAGATCTCTCTCTCTCTCTCTCTCTCTCTCTCTCTCTCTCTGTTAGGATGGCTCACAGGGTAAGGGCACTACCAAGCTTTGCCACCTGAATTCAATCCCTGGGACCCATACGGTAGGAGAAAACTGACACCTAAAAAACTGCCCTCTGGCCTTATGTGTATCACACACACACACACACACAGAGAGAGAGAGAGAGAGAAGTGAGGGGAGAGGAGAGCAGAGAGAGAGAGAGAGGAGTAAGATAAAAAGGGCTTAGGAAAGTGTTGGATGACCTACCAGTATAGTTAGAAATGCTCTAATGTCAACATATACAGGGCTGACCAGATGGCTCATGGGTAAAGATGCTTGCTGCCAAAGCTTGAGGACTCGAGTTTGATCTCTGGGACCCATACAGTGAAAGAAGAGAACTGATTCTGACAAGTTATTTTTTTACTTCCACATCTTATGTGAGTGCTGCCCCCCACGCACCCAAAATAAAAACCACAAATAAATATATGTAATAAAAAACATATGCACACCAAGTAGGATATACTAAAAGCACAACTATGAAGTGCTACATTATAATCTGGGGGCAGGAGTGGGAAGGAGTAACGAAATCTTGACACAAGCTAACAGCTTTCTTAGTTCCTTTAGCTTATGACATTAGTAATAACAACAGGGATGATTGTTCCAGGATGCTACCAGCTGATGCTCACCAGGTGCCAGGAATTCTCCACACACCTGGGCCCCATGACAATCCAACTGGGAGGCATTCTTATCCCCACATTACAGATGGAAAAGCAGACTCAGAGGCCAAGTAGTTCATGCCAAGTCCAAGATTCTAAAAAGGCTCCCTCGAGACTCAGATCACTATGCAGCATCCCATAAAATATGGAATTTAGTACTAGGGAAACTAAACCCAATCGGCAGTTCATCTAGATAAGGGCCATTTTAGTCTAGCACTCTGGCTATCATCTTCCTTATGTTGGTTGGTCCCTCTGTTCACAAGACAGAACAGGACAAGTGATTTGCCATGCTCACAGATGCCCTCACAAAGCACAAAGCCACTGAAACCTAAGTTTTAGGGTACCAACTGTGGACAAACAGCACCGACCTGAAGCTTGTCATAGTTGTATCATTAAACATTCTTCCTGCATATTTTATTTGAAATGCAAGTATTCTCTAGAGAGCAGTAGCAGGAATTTCATACAGGATTCTACCTTTATTAGCACAGACCTGAAAAAGTATCTTCTGTGACTATTTTCTAAATATTAAAAATATTAGTTTGTGTGCATGTGCTTTGTAGCATTCTCATCTTCTGCATATACATGGGTTTCAGGGATCAAACTCAGGTCACCAGACTTATGCAACAAGCAACTTTACCCACTGGCCTACTTGTTGCCATCCTACCCAGTTGTAGCCACAAGCTTTCCATACAACCTCTTTGTTCCCAGAAATAACAACTCTGAGACTTAATTATGAATAAATCCCATAAGCTTTGAATCACTTCCTGACTAGATCATACTTTATATTACCCATTTATTCTATTCTCTGTGTGCCACATGACTGGTTACTTCTCCTCAGTTTCATGCATCTGTCTCCTCAGAGTTTGGGGCAAATCTCCCTGCTCTTGACTCTTTCCAGAATCCTAGCTCTCTGACAGATGTCCCATCTACTATTTACTGTATCAGCTAATAGGCCATTAGCTTTTTATTGACAGGTGATGCTTCCACACAGTACACAAGAGAGTCTCTCTATACCCAGGCACATTTAAAGTATCAAAAATTCCATGATTCTTTCTATAAGATGGCCTCCCTGAACAGGTCAAGAGCTTTCAGTCTTCCAAAAGGCATCTCCCACAACGTAGACCTGTCTGCCAGAGTCACCACAGAAAGCTGCCTTGGGAAGGAATAGTGATTATAGGCTAAAACGAACTTTGTCAAACAGAAATATAGAAAACACAGTCCTAATAAAATCTGGCTATAGAGCAACCATGACAAGGCAAGGCATGATGGGAAAAGGCTGCCCCAGTAGGGCCCAGATGAAGTACAACAGACAAAGCCACCCTGCTGCAGTGTAATCACTGGAGCCAAGTCTGCTACTTTATGTGCAATAGTAGAAAAGAGATAAAGAAAGGCCAGCTGTCAGAGGCAGGTGGATTTCTGAGTTCGAGGCCAGCCTGGTCTACAGAGTGAGTTCCAGGACAGCCAGGGCTACACAGAGAAACCCTGTCTCGAAAAACCAAAAAAAAAAAAAAAAAAAAAAGAAAGGCCAGCTGTGAATTTCCTCTCATCTTAATCTGTAGGTTAAGGGTGAGGAGACACACACACAGGGATGCATGGCATGTGAGCTGCAGGTAATACCTTGGAAAGGCTAAAGGCGAAGGACATGGACCCTGACCTCAGCCTCCTGTCTTTCTGGATAGATAAAGTCAGCCAAATCTTGGATGGGTGCCCTTCTCTGGATCAAGGAAAAATGGGAGGTGTTGACTGTGTTCCTTGGTATTTACAAGAAACCTTCCCTGCAGCTCATTGGTACCTGTTCATCCCTAGATTTGGTCTGAAGGCTGGGTAAAGAAAGACCATCCCTGTACATTTAATACAAGTTCTCAGGGTTCAAGTTGACCACTTGTACCTTCTATGCACTGTCAAGAATTCCAGGGTTACAAGAAAAAAAAAACCTCCTACAAAATCCTTCATCTGCCCATCTCTACTCATCAGACAAAGCAAGTTATTATCATTCCTCCTCCCAGAGAGTAGGGTTCCTATATTAATTCTATCAATATTTACCTTTAAAATTCACCCTTTGGACCATCCAGAACTTAAAACAAACAAAATGGGGGTTTTTGATCTTTAATTTTTTTTCTATCTGAATTAGCTACAGTGGATTTTTTTGGGGGGTTGTTTTTAAGTTGATTAGACCATACACAAAAAACAACACCCCACACAAATGGCACTTAAAAATCCAGCTACCATTTTTTTTATATATATATTTTAAAATACAACCAGCAACAAACTCCTTAGCAAAAGAACTAGCATTACACTTAATGGCAAAAATAAACAAACAAACCATAAAAAACACTATCAGTAAAGTCATGAAAGTGCCCAGTATCAGCCGTAGTACTTAATTGTAATAAAGTCATGAACTAGTAGTCAAGGTACCCAGTATCACCCATAGTTCTTGGCTGTCAGTAAAGTCATAGACTAGTCAAAGATGTCCAGAATCATTGATAGAACTTGGCTTTCTGTCAGGATATACCATGAATCAGAAAAGAGAAAGAAAGACACAAGTGACATAAAAATTTGAAGACAAGAGACAAAATTCTTATTACTTGCAGTTGTCATCACAAAATACTTAGAGAATCAACTGTAAAAACCATGAGAAATAATGTTACTAGTTATGAGCTAAAACAGTAAGAATACATGCTATGATAAAGAATCCTATTTTCAACAACAACAAAAAACCAAATAATTAGGATAAGAATGCATAGGAGAGCAGCCAGCAAGATGACTCATCCAGTAAAGAAGTTGGAGAACTGAGTTCGACCACAGAACACATATAAAGGTAGAAGAGAAAACAAATTCCCCAAAACTATCCTCTGACCTTTACATGACACATGTACTTCCACACACGTATCATTCATACACAAAATAATAAACAAAAAAAAAGAGTGTATAGAATTTTTCTAAAGGAAGTACATAGGGAGCAAAGAAAAAGAAAAACAGAATTTTAAGATAAAGCAATCAGAAAGACATTTCTGAGAATTTAGGAAATTTGTGTGCAGACTGAATATTATAGCTGATATATGATACTAGCACTATTACATTGTTTCAAATCATTCTTTTTGTTCAAGTAATTCTAAAGTACTTATAAATACAATTTGCTCAAAAATTGTCTAGGCCCCACCCTGGGGAAAAAAATGGCGAGAAGAGGGACTGCCAAACAGTGACAGCTTAAAAGTGTGTGACTGATAGAGGACCACCATAAGACTGTATCCACTTTCAAGTAGCTACAAGTATCCAAAAAGAAGAGTTAATAAGCAAGGTCAAATGTGGTGATTACACTCGGTCTTGAGAGCAATCAGCACTAATTCTTCAGTGCAGACTCTGGCTTTACCTGTCAGTTATCAACACACCCTCTGGCCCAGCAACTCTTGTAGGAATTTATTCCGTAGATACTCACTTATTCAACAGGCTTTTTATTTTTCATTTTTATTTATTTGGTTTTTTGCCACCTACCATTTGGCATGCTCTGGAATGCAGAGGTGGAGAAAGCAACCTACTCTCATTGCATTTCCATTCTTGTTGGGGAGGAGACAGGTAAAGCAACTCAACAAGTATTCACGCACTTACAGCATTACAAAGTCAGGTAAGTAATAAAGTAAATGAGGCTGGGCTGGGCTGGGTGAAGCACCGAAATGTCTTGTAAAGGCAACGGGGCAAAAACAACTATGGAGTAATGGTTCAATCTGGCCTTCCTTCATTATGCTTTATTCCCCCAAAGCCTCTGTTCATTCAGAGGATGTGGGCACCATTTGAATGCTTCTCTTTGTCCCACAATTAATCAGGTCCTTTTAATACAAGGAAGGTGTCAGAGCAGTATTCCTGCTGCCCTCCCAAACATGACTGTGCACAGCAATTTGATTTTTTTCAACGAAAGAATTTCTAAGATATCTAAGCTTTATGCAAAGCATATGCATAAAAGTGTAATCGAATTATCAAAGGTTTTTAATGCAGGCAAACTTTTCTTAAGAGAAAGTAAAGAGGACATAAGTCTCTCAAAAGATTAATTCCCTGCTAGCTAATTTTTAATTACATGTTATCCATTTATTTTGTGTGCATGTATGTGAGGTGGACTGCATGGAGGTCAAAAGCCAACTTATGGGAGACCATTAAGTCCCAAGGATGGATCTCGGGTAATCTGGCCTGATGGCAGGCAGCAGCCTTCGCCAGCTAGGCAATCTCACCCACCAACAGCCAGTTCTGGCTCTTCTGCCAGATTGAGAATCACTGGCTTAAAGAGATCTCTGTGGTTGTAAGTTTCATGATCTTTTAAGCACAGAGCTTCAAGCCCTGATTTTCTTTCTTGGGTAGATGTTTAACACACAAACGATCAATTGATGTAAAAAGAAATGACTGCTACAATTCCTGACTTAGGAACATTGCGAATTAATATCTCTGATCATACGCTATCAAGGCTTCAAAAGTGCCAACAAACAGTCTACAAATTGTCAAATTAAGAAACCAGCATAGAAGGAAAGAAATCTACCCCTATGAAACATGCTATTCCATTGTGAAATCAGCTTTACATAACTGCTTCTTCTCCATCCTAAAAGGAGGATGCAAACCTAACTAAGACCAACCCCAGAGGACTCCAGGACCTTACAGAGTGATTCTCAATGACCAATTCCTGTGCTGATTTCAAGTGCCTTGTAACCACCTGCACAGCCAACCCCCAGTTCTCTCCAACAGCTGAGAATGGATGCATCCATCCTTTCCTTTGGATTGAACAAACGGCTTAACCCTCGAAAGAGGGTCGGCGAATGTTGCTTTGACCTGGGAAGAGCTGGCGAAGGGAAGGACCAGATAGAAGAGTTGCTACTGAGCTCTGTCTAAGGTCAAGGCAAAGCAGGTTTAGAGCACTTGCAGGGTCTGCGGTTCACCCTGTGTGGTCCTCTTCTTAAGGGCAGTCTTTCAAACTCCTCGAGAGACTCTCTCCAGAGCCAGATAGGAGGAATACTGGACCCTGATTACTACTGACCCAACCGCTAAGTATCCCTGCGGGCTAACCTGATAAGGGTGTCGATGCCAGCCAGGGTGCTGAGTGGATTAGTGAGAAGCTCGTGGAGGGGGTGGAAGGGTGAGACGAGGGTTGAAGGAGAGCTCCAGAGGCGGGTGTTTGGAGGAAAGAATGGGGTTGGACGGTCCCTGCGGGCCAGACGAGGGGAAGTAGTCTGAAAAAGGGTCAAAGAGGACGCCGGGAGGATGGAACCGTGTGATGCTCCCGCAGCAGATCTCTGAAGGTGGGAGCCTGGGACTACCTGCCCTCCAGGTGAGGGACCCGCGCGTGTCCGCGCCGCATCTCACCTTCCCAGCGCCCGCTTCATTCCCGCGTCGGATGCGCTGCGCGGCTCTGCGGTCCCCTTGCCCGCCAGACGCAGGTTCTGCTTCAAGCTGCAGTCGGCGTCCAGCGCCGCGGCGGCCGAGCCGGAGGAGGACGAGCCTGAGGCGGCGCAGCGCTCATGCTCCAAGGTGACGGGCTCGGTCCGCTTCCTCATCCCGCGGCCCGGTCGGCCGGCAGCTCTCGGCGCCCTGGTTTCGCCCGCCCGCCCGCCTGCGCTGCCCTCGCCGCAGTCGCCGCCGCTCACAGCCGCCACCACCCGGAGCCGGGAGCCCACTGCCGGTCACATCCCAGCCCCAGGCCGCGGCGCCCGCTATGGACTAGCGCCGGAGGCCGGTCGGCCTCCGCGGCCAATCAGCGCACTAGTCCCGGAAGCCCCGCCTCAGACACGCCCCCGGCACCTCCGCTCCACAAGCAGAGTGCCCAGCATCCCCAGCGCCAACAACAGCCATCTTGGAGAAGGGCGGAATAAACTGAAACTGCGGATCATCTTCAGGGCAGGGCTAATCTGAAGGGGCTTGCTGCGTACACGAAACGGATTAGGACCAGTTTGGATGCTCCTGCTGGGTTGGTTTAGGTGCAATTTAGGTGTCCTCTGCCTACGAACTGAGGCTGAGGCAGGTTCTAAGTGGTCCGAATGGAGAGGACGCAAGGGAGGTCCTTGAGGGTGCTAGCTCCATTTGCTGGGCAAAATAGACTCTCTCCACTCCCTCTTTAGGGCATTTGGCACCCCTAAAAAGGGAGAGCCCCAGATGTTCTTTAGGTTTGATATACTCAACAAAAAAGCTTTAGAGAGAGAGAGAGAGAGAGAGAGAGAGAGAGAGAGAGAGAGAGAGACTGTGTTCTCCAGTAACTAATGTATTGTTTAAAACAAGTTTATATTTACTTTTTTATTCTTTCGCTGCATGTAAGAAAATGAACTGCCTGTGTATGCTTTGAAATCTTCTATTAAAGTTTGGGTCTTTATAAGAACGATTAGGACTGGTAGAGGGCAAGGAAATCCGTTTCAAAGAGGAATTTGCACTCTGACACCCGAATTTAAGTAATAATTCAATCCACCTGAAAAAAAAATGAAAGGACACTTTATAGCTTTTAATAGTTTTTGGTTTGTTTGATATAGCATGTGTTTTACTAATGAGTTACTTTTGTAATTTCAACATGCATGTAAATCAGTTTGAAAAGTATTGGCAACTGATAAAGATTAAATAGGAGTTTAGAAATGTAATGTTGTTGGCTTTGTAATGATAGTTACAACTTGCAGTTGCCCAAGAATTTCTTTACCATTTTGCTATATTATAACAAATATTTGTTATATGTTCATACTGTATGTTCATACTGTATGTTCATACTGTATAAATATCTACAGCCTTTGAAACAGCAACAAAACAGTAATATAGAGTTGAAGATTCAAAAAGGAAATTAAATGCTTAAAAATAGTTTTGACCTATCAGTCATAAAATCGTTATTGAAAAACAAAACAAATAGCCCTGGTAGGACATGCCTGAAGTTATTACAGAGGCTGTCATCGGGAGGGTTGCAGATTGGAGGCCAGCCCAGGCAATTTAGTGGCTTCTGTCTCAACACAAATAAAGAGTTGAATATAGCTCAGTGATAGCACTTTTTCAGTATACCTGAGGATTAGGGTTCCATTATACAGAGGAGGAGAAGGAAGAGGAAGAGGTGAACAAGAACTGGAGGGAGGAGACAGAGGGTGTGGGGCTAGACTTTGTCAATAAGATCCTTATCTCTTGGTCTCCCAAAGTTTAAATATGCTTCCACACTGGGTACGATCCCATTGTATCTCTGAGTCATATCCTTCCTAGATCTAAGGCTCTTTATCGAATAGTCTACTTCTTGTGGACTTCTAATAAGCACTCAACCTTCCTACCTCATCCCCTTTCCCTCCTGAGGAATCGGAACTCCATCCTTGGCTTTCTTGAAGTCAAAACTCTGATCTCATTCTTGATTTTTCCTTTTTTACGACACCACACCCATTATCAAGTTTTATATCAACCCTGTGTTAAAAATCCAGCACCTAACCACTTCCCATCTTCTCCTCTAATCTCTACCCTGGCTCAAACAGCCATCATTCCTCACTTGGATTACTTTAAAGGTAAAGTAATTACTTTAAAGGGCTCTTAGGAGGCCTCTTGCTTTCACTTTTGCTTTGCTCCCTTCTGTCTAACATCTGCCACAGAACTGAATCTGACACTAAGAAACCCTTTGATAGGTTCCCACCTCTTTCAAAAGGCTCTACAATAGGCTACCTGACAGAGCTCCAGTCCCACTTTCTGGTTTCAGGAACCAACTTCTTCCAGAATCACTCCCTCTCTGATAGTCCTTCACAATGCTACTCAGCCCCTCCCCAAGACCTTTACACTTTGATTCTTGTTGAAAAACCCTGCCTCCCTAAAGCCTTCTATCTACAGAGTTACACCCCTCACCCATGAGAGTTATGTTTGCTGAACACTAACACAGAACTCTCAGACCTTCTCATTTTTGCTGTGTTCACCATCCTGGGTTTATTCTGGCTAGTGCTTATCACCAAAATACTTGACATTGATATATCTTTATCTGTATTGATGTTTTCCACACTGCAAGATAGACTCCAAGAAAGGACCTTGTTTACTGTATTATCTTCAGTATCTGGACCAATGCTTGGCTCATAGTACACACTTCATAAATATTTGCTGAAGGAAAGATAGAATCATCAAGACTGCTCATAGGTATTCTACTGTTTCCATTTTAAAAGTAAAGAAGTCTAAAGGTCAATAAAAGACTTGCCTCCTGGCTGAAATTGAAAATATACATGGTTGAGAAGGGCTGTATCTGCTGGTTTGTGAATCATAAGCCTATAGCAGTTTAACTGGATGTTTAATAAACACTAACCTAAGTATTCCTAATTGACATAAAAAGAACATCCCTATTTATTTAGCTATTTACCTACTTACCTATCTGTTGCTTTCTGAGACAGGGTCTCATACTCTAGCCCAGGTTGGCCTGGAACTCTCTGGAATACTCTTGCTTTCAGCATCTGGAGTGGCAGAATTACAGGCATGAGCCACAACATCTGGACAAGTGGTTCCTTTTTTTAAAGTGGGGCATTCCCATATCCATTTTTCAAAAAAATGTATACTCTTGTTAGATCAGTAGCTGTAAACTTAACAGATCACACCACATTCCAAGTCACAAAAGGCAGAATCTTGCCTTCCCCAGCTGACCCAGAAACAGAGGCAAACTGACTTTAAGCAGCTAGCATGTAGCATGGGTTACTTTCCATGCCTACTACCTTGTGGCTTTGGACCACCTCCCTCTGCAACTTTCTTCTAGGATCTCTGCTTAGTTTGGTGGAACTGAAGTATCTCTCTTCAGAGCCCCACCATACTGTATGCAGCATCAGTAAGTAACAAAACGCTCACTTGAACAGTTTGTCTCAGTACCTCTCTCTGAAACACGTCTCTCAACATTGTCCAGTTACGCTAACAGTCTTGTTATCTGCATTTGCAAAAGCACAAGACAAAAATCTATGACTTTTATAGAAGTTAATACTGCTTTTTCAAAAATCAGCTAAATAGTAAGGCAAAGGGCATACACCTTTCATTCCAACACCCAGGAGACAGAGGCAGGTGGATCTCTATGACTTTGAGGTCAGCCTGGTCTACACAGTAAGACCCTGTTTCAAGGGGTGGGGGAGGTAAATGAAACAAGTAGGTTTTATGGTATGTTTTTTTTTTTTCGAGACAGGGTTTCTCTGTGTAGCACAGGTTGTCCTGGAACTCACTCTGTAGACCAGGCTGGCCTCGAACTCAGAAATCCACCTGTCTCTGCCTTCCAAGTGCTGGGATTGAAGGCGTGTGCCACCACTGCCGGGCTATGGTATGGTTTTTATTTTGTATTGTGAAGGTTAGAAAAATTTTGTCTACTTGGCACAAACATAATTATATCTGGGAAGAGGGAATCTTGAGGAATTGCTTCCATCAGAATGGCTTGGCCAATTTGTGGGTGTATTCTTAATTAATAATTGACTTGGGACAGCCCAGACCACTAAGGTGACACTAAAGGGAGTGTCACCCCAAAGCATGATAATCCATGGTAAGCCAGTAAGCAGCCTTCTGCCAGGGTCTCTGAGTTCCCTGAATACCCTTTATGGTTTGGCACTACAACTGTAAACTGAAATTATAGCTCTTTCCTTTCCAGTTTATCTTTGGTCATGGTGGCAAATCAGAAGTATTTTTACTGGGGTTTTTGTTTGTTTGTTTGTTTTGTTTTTTGTTTTTCTAGACAGGGTTTCTCTGTATAGCCCTGGCAGTCCTGGAACTCACTCTGTAGACCAGGCTGGCCTTGAACTCAGAAATCCACCTGCCTCTGCCTCCCCAGTGCTGGGATTAAAGGAGTCTGCCACCACTGCCCAGCTGTTTCCTCCGACGCAAAAGTTCTGGAACTGCAGGCATTCCACCATCAGTTCATGACCAACTTTAAACTGCTGTTATCTTCGACATTTTCCAGTTTTCGAATATTTTTAAGTAACTGTTTTAAAATCAAAAAGTGCCAGAGCTGAAAGTACGAAGCATAGAAATATGGTTCTAATCGGTTTATGAGCCGTGTGACCTGCAGTAAGTTAACTGTTCTGGTTTATCAGCTCCGCATACTAATAATCTTTTAAGGAAAGTTGTGAGAATTAACTGAAATATATATCATAGTCCCTACCATACTGAAAGTACCCTAAAAAGGATGGTTTCTCTTTAATGTCAAGCAACCGGCACTGTAAAACTGTGTCATAACTAGTAGTTTCTCGACTGACTTTTCTTCAACCTAAAGGTGCCTCTTGGAACCTAAAGATAATTAATTGAAATGGAAAAAATAAAAAGGAAGAGAAGAATGTGCATTTTACTTTGTCGCACAATCGAAAATAGCTCTTTGTTTCAGCCTAAAATCTTAGACGCAATTGACTTTCTAGCTTTGCCAGGGAAGAAATCATCCTCTTTAACTCCCAATTTCCCTGCAGCTCAGTGAGGTTGCGCAATGAGACTGAATGTTCCTTCTCGGCCACCTTAGCTCTCTCACTCACCACTCACCATCCCCACCCCGCACCAGTGCACTTCTATTGGTTGAGCCTATTTGGCGCCAAAGCGAAGAGCTGGTTGCTGGTGTTGTGCGACTCTGAACAATAGAAGTGCCGCGGCCTGGGAGCCAGCGACCGTTTGGGGTGACTTGGCAGTTGACGAGACGACGGGACCCGGTCGAGTCCGTCATGTTCTGCGAAAAAGCTATGGAGCTCGTCCGCGAGTTACACCGCGCGCCGGAAGGGCAGCTGCCAGCCTTTAACGTGAGGAGCGGCTGCCGGGGAGGGGCGGGTCCAGGGCCAGGCCTGAGGCCTAGGGGCGGGGCCTCATGCCTTGGGGCGGGGCCTATGCCCGGTGTTGCTTGCTGGAGATTTTTTCTCAAGTGTCTGTTGCTGGGAACTTTACCTCCTTGCTAGAATCCGAGATCGGAAACAAAAAGTTTGAAACGGGGCCAAATTGTAGGAAGAAAAAGACTCGTACTTATGTTACCTATTGATTCGGTGACTTTCCCCATCAGAGTGTTTCTTGGTTTTGTTTTTTGAGACAAGTCCTCCTGCAGTCCAAGCTGGCCTGTAGCTCTCTTTAAAAACAAACAAACAAATGATGTGTCGATACCTCACTTGCATGAGGGTCCTTCATGGAAGCCAGAAGAGGGTGTGGGATCCTCGGAAACTGGGGTTATAGGCGGTTGTGGGTGCTGGGAACCCACATCCTCTGCAAGAGCAGTAAGTACTTTTAGCCAGCGCCATCTCTCCAGATCCACAGGCATCTTTATGGCCAGCTTCTTGATGAGCCAAAAGAATCTTGATATAACTCCAGTAGTTCTGGGGATTGCTACGAAGCTGTGTTCCAGCTTCAGCCTTTGGAAACCACAGATTTGCTTTCCTCACTTGTAGATTATTTCCTTTTTTTTTTTTTTTAATGTATCTGGGTTCAGTCTGCTAAGAGCTGACAGGTCTATAAAGGGCCATGTGGAATCATGTAGAATGCAGTCTTTGTATCCGGACTTTTGCTCAGTATAATGTATTTGAGACTATTCTAATATTCAGTAGTTCAGTAGTTTTATTGTGCCTTTTTATTTTAAGGATTTATTTTTATATTTTGTGTGTATGAATGTTTTGCATGCATGTATATAGGCAGTAGTGTACATACCTGGTGCCCACGGAGGTCAGAAGAAATCAGTGGATTCTCCCGGAACTGGAGTTATAGACAGTTATGAATTACCATGTGGGTGCTAGGAATCGAACCTGGGTCTGATAAAAGAGCAACTGAGCTATCTCTCCAGCCCCTATTGCACTTTGCAAATGGCAATTTGTTTTTTCTTTTAAAAATACACATACTAATATAAAGTCGCCCATTTTAATTTAGGGTATGCTCCAGTGCCACTAATTACATTCGCATTGTAGTCAAATCTTCCTCACTGTTCCCAAAACCATTTCATTACTCCAGCAGAAACTTTGTCGCCGTGAAGCAGCAATGCCCAGTCCCCCTTTCCTCACAGCTCCTGATAATCACTTTTCTTTTATATTTATTTACTTTTGTCGGTCAGGACATGTGTACCATAGCACAGGTGTGGAGGTCAGGGGACAAGAGAGTTGTTCTACTGTGTGAGTTACAGGAAGCAGGTCATCAGGCTAGGAAGTAGGAAGTGAGTGCCCTTGCATGTGGAGCCATCTCAACTGCTTTCATTTTTTTTAAAGATTTATTTGTTTTATGTATATGAGTACGCTGTAGCTGTATTGATGGTTGTGAGTCATCATGTGGTTGCTGGGAATTGAATTCAGGATCTCTGCTTGGTCCAGCCCAAAGATTTATTTATTATTATATCTAAGTACCCTGTGGCTGTCCTCAGACACACCAGAAGAGGGCGTCAGATCTCATTATGGATGGTTGTGAGCCACCATGTGGTTGCTGGGGTTTGAACTCAGGACCTCTGGAAGAGCAGCCAGTGCTCTTAACCGCTGAGCCATCTCTCCAGCCCCTGCTTTCATTTTTTTAAAGATAGTTTTCATTATTTTGTCAAGGCTGGGCTCAACTTGAGATATTCCTTCCATTTGCTGGCATTGATTCTAGGCCTGTGCTGCTGTGTCTGGCTAAGTTGCTTTTCTGTGTATGAATTTTCCTTGCCTGGTATTCCAGATAAAGAGAGTCAAACTATAGTCCTTTTGAGCTTGGTATCTGATTTAATGTGGAGTTTTCAGGATCTACCTATGTTATAGTATGTGCTGGTACTCATTCCTTCTCATAGCTAGATTATGACGTTCCACTGGGTGATATACCACATTTGGCTTATCTCTCCATCTGTTGTTGGTCCTTTGAATTATTTTTGCTTTTTGACTATTTTGAATAATTCTGCCAAGAACATTCGTGTAAATCCCAGGCAGAGTATGTCTGTAATTCCAGGACTTGGGGTGCTGAGGCAGGAAATTTAATATGAGTTTGAGGTCAGCTTGGGTCACATAGTACTAGTAAGACCCTGTCTTGAGAAAACCAATTATGAAAATCTAAAGATTAAAAAAAAAATTCAAACACAACAAAATCGTTAGTAAGATTTTGTGTGAGTTGGAGCTTTAGCTCAGTAGTAGTGGAGGGAATAACAAAGCAAAAAGAAAGAAAACACGAGCTTGGGTATAATAAACCTAGGAGCGGAGTTGCTGGGTCATATGGTAGTTCTGTTTAACTTTTTTTTTTTTGGTGCCAGGCATAGAACTCAAGTTCTTATGCAAGGTAGGAAAGTGTTGTTTAAGATAGGGTGTGTCTATGTAGTGCCTGAAGACCTTGAACTCTCGGCCTTACTGCTCGGCATCCTGAGTTCAGGAACTACTTCATCCATTCCTTTTTACAGTTTGAATAGCTATGGAACTGGTTTCCACAGGGCCATACCACTTTATGGTCCTTGCCAACATCTGTAGCTATGAAAATATTGTGAAGCCTGTTTTTTTTGTTGTTGTTGTTTGTTTTTTTGTCTTTGTTTTTTTGGTAAGGTATACAAATGAAAGATAATACAGATTGAAATTAATAGGGGAATCAATGGAAGTATATCAATATCAGTTTATACATTTCAGGAGGACGGACTCAGACAAGTTCTGGAGGAGATGAAAGCTTTGTATGAACAAAACCAGTCTGATGTGTAAGTTGTGATAATATTGATGTTTTTAAAATAAGAAATGGCATGTTAAAATCAGAACCTTATATCTCTTTGGGGATGTATTGTTTTGTTTTGTTTTTAATTCTCTGAATATGTCTTACTCGCTTGTACAAGTGAGCACAGGATTAGAACTTAAAGGGTTTTCTGCTACTCTGTGGTTGGACTTCATACGTGCTAGATGCTTACGACATCTCCATGATGTATTATGATGTGTAACTTCTAAGTTGAAAGAACTAAAGTAGACTTAATAAGGTGAGACAGGAGCAGATAAAGACCACAGTGCAATTAAACACTTAGTTCTCACTCTTTGTTTTCATTAGCAGATGAAAGAGAGGGTCCACTGAGCGGGAACAGCAGTGATTTCTGACAGCATTAGTAGAGTTCATTGAGAACTGGTGTCACATTTAGCAGGTTAAAAAAGGGCTATAGATGGACTGTTTAAAACTGGGCATGGCAACTCACACAATGGAGAAACTGGACTGTGTGAACAGACTTCAAAGGCTGCTATCACATGGTAAGATAAAAAATGGGTGCTTCAAGGTAGTAGAGTGTCATTGCCCCCACCCCCCCCACTCTGAGACAGGGTTTCTTGCTATAGTCTTGGCTGTCCTAGAATTCGCTCTGTAATGCAGGATGTCCTCAAAATCAGAGATCTACTTGCCTCTGCCTTCCAAGTGCTGGGATTAATGCCCAGTGGCAGTCAGAATCTTAACTAGAGAGGTTTATGAGTTACTTGGATATAGAAATTAATAATATGGGGCATACAAAACGATAGGAACACAATGCAATCAGATAACAGAAAAACCTTTACCAATAGAATGAGGAACACAATCCATGCAGATAACAGAAAAACCTTTACCAATAGAATGAGGAACACAACCGCAGGGCTGTGGTGAGTGTGAGTCAGATGTCAGGTCTTGAACTCAGTTCTACGAAGTTGCTTATTAATCCATTCGACAGACATGCACCGAATAAAGTTGTGCTGATGAATGTTTCTGGTATTTCCTTGGTAAATAACATAGTCGAGATTTCTGTTCATGATCTTGACTGCTTAGGAGACAGATACTAACGTGCGCTAAATGCAGGCCACAGGGGAGAACAGCGCTAGGAGACAATAGAGAGCAGAACAGGAATTGAGGATTTCCTTAAGGAAAAGACATTTTAGCTGAGGCTTTAAGAATTAGATTTACTCACAAAAACAGTCAGGGTGGGCAGAGAACATCCAGACAGTGGCCCTAGCAAATGCCGAGGATCATAAAGAGGCAAGTACTCAGGAGACTGCACTTAGAGACCAATGTGGCTGGAGCTTAGCAGAAGGGGTGATATCAGATGAGACATTCGTGTATGGGGTGGGTAGTCTTTGTTTTGAGGTCATCCTGGCTGCTGCATGTATTTAACAAGCAGAGAGGAGGGGACACAGTGATAAGTCAGGTCATTAAAAAAGTGACCTGGACTATAATAAACAGAATAAAAATATATTTTGGAGTTAGCTTAGTAGGTCTTGTTCCAGTAAGGGACTGAATTTTCTTTCTTTTTTTTTTTTGAGACAGGTTTCTCTGCATAGCCCTTGCTGTCCTGGAACTCACTCTGTAGACCAGGTTGGCCTCGAACTCAGAAATCCGCCTGCCTCTGCCTCCCAAGTGCTAGGATTAAAGGCATATGCCACCATTGCCCAGCTGGGACTGAATTTTCTGTCTGTACTCTGCAATGATCCTGAGATTTGTCACTTACTTTGTTAAATTCTCTTTGGAGAGGTGACATTGTTTCTGGTTAAAATTATTTGTGAGGGGCTGGAGAGATGGCAGTGGTTAAGAGTGCCAGCTGCTCTACTAGAGCCAACAAAAAATATTGTTGATTTCCAACACCCACACGGCAGTTCACAATGGTCTCTAACTCCAGTTTCGGAGGATCTGACACCCTCTTCAGACCTCTGTGGGAACTCCATGCCTGTGGTGCAAATACCCAAACATATAAGATAAAAGAGAAAGATTATTTATTATTATTTTATTTATTCATTCATTTATTTATTTTGAGACAGGGTTTCTCTGTGTAGCCCTGGCTGTCCTGGAAAACTTTCTGTAGACCAGGCTACATCTGACTCCCAAGTGCTAGGATTAATGGTGTGAACCACCACCACCTAGTTCAAATTAAAGGAATTTTATTTATTTTTTTTGTTTGTTTGTTTGTTTTTCGAGACAGGGTTTCTCTGTGTAGCCCTGGCTGTCCTGGAACTCGCGCTGTAGACCAGGCTGGCCTCGAACTCAGAAATCCGCCTGCCTCTGCCTCCCAAGTGCTAGGATTAAAGGCGTGCGCCACCACCGCCCGGCTTAAAGGAATTTTAAAAATAAATAAAATAGGGCAGGTAGGATGACTCGATGGGTAGAGGTACTTGCTACTAAGCTTGATGATTTGAGTTCCCAAGACCCACGTGGTAAGAGTGAAAGTTGTCTGCCCTCTTAGCTGTTCCCTACGTGAACTACATGCGCAAATAAATAAATGCAAGAAAACATTTTTTTTTATTATTTATTTTATTTTATTTTTTTAATTTACATTCCAAATCACTTCCCCTTTCCCGTTTCCTCCCTCCCCGAAAGTCCCATAAGCCCCCTTCCCTCCCTCTTTTCTCCATTCAACCCCCTCTCGTTACTCTGTCCTGGCGTTCCCCTACATCCAGTCTTTCCAGGACCAGAGGTCTCTCCTACCATCTTTTTAGAAATCTATTGATATGCGGATTGTGTCTAGGGTATTCCGAGATTCTGGGTCAATATCCCCTTATCAGTGACTGCATACCATGTGTGTTCTTTTGTGATTGGGTTACCTCACTAAGGATGATATTTTCAAGATCTGACCATTTGCCTAGGAATTTCGTGAATTCATTGTTTTTAATTGCAGAGTAGTATTCCATTGTGTAGATATACCACATCTTCTGAATCCATTCCTCCGTTGAGGGACATCTGGGTTCTTTCCAGCTTCTGGCTATTATAAATAAGGCTGCTATGAACATAGTGGAGCATGTGTCCTTATGGCATGCAGGTAAAGTCTCTGGGTATATGCCCAGGAGTGGTATAGCCGGATCCTCCGGGAGTGTCATGCCCAGTTTTCTGAGGAACCGCCAGACTGCTTTCCAGAGTGGTTGTACCAGCTTGCAATTCCACCAGCAGTGGAGGAGTGTTCCTCTTTCTCCACATCCTCGCCAACAACTGCTGTCTCCTGTGTTTTTGATCTTAGCCATCCTGACTGGTGTGAGATGGAATCTCAGGGTTGTTTTGATTTGCATTTCCCTAATGACTAAGGATGATGAACATCTCTTTAGGTGCTTCTCAGCCATTAGATATTCTTCAGGTGAGAACTCTTTGTGTAGCTCTGTACCCCATTTTTTAATAGGGTTATTTGCCTCTCTGGAGTTTAACTTCTTGAGTTCTTTGTATATATTGGATATTAGCCCTCTGTCGGATGTAAGGTTGGTAAAGATCATTTCCCAGTTAGTTGGTTGCCGCTTTGTCTTTTTGACAGTGTCTTTTGCCTTGCAAAAACTTTGTAATTTAATGAGGTCCCATTTGTCTATTCTTGATCTTAGAGCATAAGCTATTGGAGTTCTGTTCAGGAAATTCTCCCCTGTGCCCATATGTTCAAGGTTCTTCCCTAGTTTCCCTTCTATTAGTTTCAGTGTGTCTGGTTTTATGTGGAGATCTTTGATCCACTTAGAATTGAGCTTAGTGCAAGGAGATAAGGATGGGTCAATTTGCAGTCTTCTGCATGTTGACCTCCAGCTGAGCCAGCACCATTTGTTGAAAAGGCTATCTTTTTTCCACTGGATGGTTTTAGCTCCTTTGTCAAAGATCAAGTGACCATAGGAGTGTGGATTCATTTCTGGGTCTTCAATTCTGTTCCATTGATCTACATGTCTGTGGCTGCCCTCTCTCTCCATATCTTTTCAATATAGTACTTGAAGTTCTAGCTAGAGCAATTAGACAACAAAAAGAGGTCAAAGGGATACAAATTGGAAAGGAAGAAGTCAAACTATCACTATTTGCAGACGATATGATAGTATACTTAAGCGACCCAAAGAACTCCACCAGAGAACTCCTACAGCTGATAAACGACTTCAGCAAAGTGGCCGGATATAAAATCAACTCAAGCAAGTCAGAAGCCTTCCTATACTCAAAGGATAAGCAGGCTGAGAAAGAAGTAAGAGAAATAATACCCTTCACGATAGCCACAAACCATATTAAGTATCTTGGCGTGACTCTAACCAAACAAGTGAAAGATCTGTATGACAAGAATTTCAAGTCTCTGAAGAAAGAAATTGAAGAAGACCTCAGAAGATGGAAAAATCTGCCATGCTCATGGATTGGCAGGATTAATATAGTAAAAATGAGCATCTTACCAAAAGTAATACACAGATTCAATGCAATCCCCATCAAAATCCCAACTCAATTCTTCATAGAGTTAGAAAGAGCAATTCAAAAATTCATCTGGAATAACAGAAAACCCAGAATAGCTAAAACTATTCTCAAGAGTAAAAGAACCTCTGGGGGAATCAGTATCCCGGACCTCAAGCTGTACTACAGAGCAATAGTGTTAAAAACTGCATGGTATTGGTACAGCAAGAAAACATTTTAAGGACAACTTGGAAACATAAATGAACATAAACATTTTAAGAACAACTTGGGAACATCATTAATCATGAATCCATCTACTTATCATGTGTAAATGTAAAAAGTTTTACATGTGTTTTCTAAATTAGTCTGCTATTAAATTTAGCTAATCTTTTGAGAAAAGATCTCATTTTGTAGTTCAGGCTTAGCTAAAGCTTTCTGCCCTGCCTTGTTTCCCAAGTGCTGAGATTGTAGACCATGCCCTGCTAGTCCATATGTATTGTATTGGTTCCTCCCAATCCAGGAGTTATATCCTTCCATTGCAAGCAGTTGTAAGGAATGTGGGGAATTAACTGACCTCCACAGAGTGGCAGACATGTGGTTAGTGGAGTAGCTTAGTGCTAGGGCACCTGCCTGTCATGTTTGGGACCCTGGGTTTAATCTCCAGCACCACAGAAACAAAAGAATCTAGATACTCAGTGACAAATACAAGGTCTCACTACTTTATGTAGTCTGGGATGGCCTTGAACGCACAGATTTTTCTGACTCTGCCTCCTAAATGCTGGGATTAAAGGTGTACCCCACCACACCCAGCTCTGGATTTTTATCTTTTTTTTTTTTTTGTTTTTCGAGACAGGGTTTCTCTGTGTAGCCCTGGCTGTCCTGGAACTCACTTTGTAGACCAGGCTGGCCTTGAACTCAGAAATCCTCCTGCCTCTGCCTCCCAAGTGCTGGGATTAAAGGCATGCGCCACCACCGCCCGGCGATTTTTATCTTTTAATATACTAATGAAAGCCCTGGCAGGGAGGTAGCTACCCTGCCTTGGTTAACTGCTACTAACTGTCAATAGATAAAACCAGCCATTCTTGCTTTTGCAATTTTTACCTACACTGGAAAATGTATATCTGTTTCTTGTTCCTTACATGTTTTGTTTTTTTTTTTCGTTTGTTTGTTTTTTTATCAGGAATGAAGCAAAGTCAGCTGGACGTGGTGATTTGATACCAACTATCAAATTTCGGCATTGTTCTTTGTTAAGAAATAGACGCTGCACTATAGCATACCTGTGAGTGTTTTGGGTTTTGCTTGGGGTGTCAGGGGACCTAGGAGCGTTTTGTTTTTTTTTTTTATGTAATTTGGTTTCTCCATGGGTAGCAAGGAAGAAAAAAGAAAGCTTCTATTGTCCCTTTTTATGTTTTTTTTTGTTTGGTTTGTTTGTGTTTGTTTGTTTGGTTGGTTTTGGTTTTTTTGAGACAGGGTTTCTCTGTGTGGTCCTGGCTGTCCTGGAACTCAACTCTGTAGACTAGGCTGGCCTTGAACTCATGGATATCCTCCTGCCTCTGCTTCCAAAATTCAGGGATAAAATGCATGTACCACCACACCCAACAGTCTAAACAGTTCTTACGCACATTTTTTCCCATTGTCCCAAAGATGTTTTCTGTTGATGTCTATCAGTGGCCAAAGTTCACATGCTCCATTTAGGGTTTTGAGGTCTTGAATCTTTTCATCAGAATGACTTTTGACCCTTTTATTCTTATACCATCTAATCTTTTCATGTCCTAGGTATGACCGGTTGCTTCGGATTAGAGCACTCAGGTGGGAATATGGGAGTGTCTTGCCAAATACATTAAGATTCCACATGTCTGCTGAAGAAGTAAGTTAACACTATTCAACTGTCTTAAATTGCTATGCTCTCTAATAGTAGTTACCTGTGTTTCTTTGTTTTCAATGACCACTCATCAATTTCTAACTTGGACTAATTTCTTATATACTTATATAGGAAATATGTGGTAGGGAGTAATTCTAAGTACCATGTGGAAAACTTTTCGTATTTAACAAAATAGAGTCCCAATATGTTGTTTATGAGTGATCCATCTTTGAGATTAAAAACTGGTATTATTACTATATATTGTATATACTATATACTGGCTGTTTTCTTTTTTTTTTTTTTTCTTTTTTGGTTTTTCGAGACAGGGTTTCTCTGTGTAGCCCTGGCTGTCCTGGAACTCACTTTGTAGACCAGGCTGGCCTCAAACTCAGAAATCCTCCTGCCTCTGCCTCCCAAGTGCTGGGATTAAAGGCTACTGGCTGTTTTCTATATAATGTGTGCATATATGTACATTATAATCAACATTACAAATTCATATTAGTAATAAGTATTGATTGATCCAGTAATCAAGGCACAGGATTACTCCAGATATTGGATTGGAACCAGATAAACTTAAATTCTGACTATTTAAGAAGTGCCTATCTCAAGTAAGTAACTTGACCGCTCCCTATATCTAAATTCTCTCCTTTAAAAATAATAGATGTTTGCAAGAACTTCAGATCTAATTGCCTGAAGTTAGACCACACTTCACCTAAGTCTTCCATGAGATTTCCCCTTACTTTAGACAATAGTTACAAGTTTTGATGCCCCATGATTCTTATAGGTTCAGTATTTTACCAGAATGAGTCACAAAACTCAGAATATCATACTTCAAACTTTTAAGTCTTGAAGCCAAATGGATACAAAGCAAAGTGGATATAATTGGAACCAGCCAGATGAGGCTCACAAGGCAAGGGCTGAAAGGGTGGAGACTCTAAGCTTCTGGTATCGGATCCTTGTGGATCAGAGCTTGACATCCTCTTGATACATTCCATACTGGAGCACATAACCTTGTCATCCAGGTAGTCTTACACAGCATTGGTGTCTAAGTGCTTGGGGTTTTATACTCTAGAGACATGACCATTGGATTACCAGCCCTGTCGCTGAGCTCAGTCTTCTCCCCTCCCCTTCCGGGAGGTCACACTGTTAGTGAGGTCCAGAGCCCAATCTAGCCTCTGCTCTGGTTTATGCTCATTAGGTTAGCATAAACCAACCAGGGTCCACTATGAGTCATCCCATTAACAAGATACTCCTGATACTTCTCTGCATAAGTGATACGTGATATCCGTCTTTACCTCTATTTGCATACTGTACTACACCTATTGATTTGTGGGTGTTGAACCAACCTTTGTCCTTGGAGTGAAGCCCACATGGTCATGATCTGATCTTAATGTGTTCTTGAATTCTGACAGAAAGAAGTTTTTGTGTCTATGCCCATCAGGGATATTTGACTATAGTGTTCTCTTTTTGTTGTGTCTTTCTGGGGTTTTGGTGTCATGGTAAAGCTGGCTTTGTAGAGTTTGTCATTGTTTCTTTTCTTCTGTTATGGGACAGTTTAAAAGTATTAGTGTTAGCTCTTCTTGAAAGGTTTGGTAGAATTTGACAGTGAATTTGAGTGAGGTCCTGGGGCTTTTCTTTGTTGGGAGGCTTTTTTTGCTGGTTCAGTCTTTGATTATAATGGACTTGTTTCTTCTTGATTTTTTTGTGGTGGGAGGGAAGGTTATATGTGCCTAGGAATTTACCCCTGTTTTAAATGAGTCTATATGTTATTTTTTAGTTTCAACTTCATTAATTTCTGCCCTGATCTTAATTATTTCTCACCTCTTACTGCACTTGGGTTTGAATAGTTATTGTTCTCTTAGGACCTTGAGGTACATTGCCAGGTAATGTATTTGACATCTAATTTCCCAATATAGGTGCTTATAGCTACCACCTTTCCTCTTAGAACTACTTTAGCTGTGTACCAAGGGTTTTGGTAAATTGCATTCTTATTTGATTCTGGGAAATTTTCAGTTTCTTTTCCAATTTCTTCAAAATTATATTGTTAAGTCTCCAAGTACTTGTGTGGTTTCAGTATTCAGTATTCAGATATAAAAAGCTATTTAGATTCTTTTTTTTTTAGGAGATTTTATTTTATGTATGTGAATATGCTGTAGTGGTTATCAGACATACCCGAAGAAGGCATCGGATCCCATTATAGATGATCATGAGATACCATGTAGTTGTTGGGGATACTGGAAGAAGAGTCAGTGCTCTTAACCGCTGAACCATCTCTCTAGCCCTCTCTTGTATTTTTTTAAGACTTGATTTGTGGCCCAGAATCTCTTTTCCAGAAGCTTACAAGCTGCTGAGAAAAATGTATATTCTTTACCTGTTAGATAGATAGTCTGTGTATATCTGAGAGGCTCAAGGTATAGCTTGATTTTTTTAGATTTATTTAATTTATAAGAATGGTTTGCTAGCATGTATGTATGGACACCACATGCATGCCTGGTGCTCTTAGAGGTCAGTAAATGGGGTCAGATTCCCTGGAACTGGAATTATAGATGATTATGAGCCACCATGTTGATGCTGGGAACTGAACCTAAGTCCTCTGCAAGAGCAACAAGTGTTCTTCACCATGGAACAATCTCCTCAGTCCCTGCAGTTTAATTTAACTCAGAGGTTACTTTGTTATCAAAGCGTTTTAATTATCAAAATGGGGTATTGAAATCACCTACTACTACTGTATCTGGGTCTATGTCATCTTTTATAGACAGTTATCAGTATTTCATACCTCAAAATATATTTCCAGTTTTTTTTTATCATCTTGTAATTCTATTTTGCTTTGTATTTTTTTTTTTTTTTTTTTGGTTTTTCGAGACATGCTTTGTATTTTTTGACATTTTGATGATGTTATAGAGAGATTCCTCTTTAGTCATGTGTCTTTAGGGTCCTAAAACCTCTTGTGCCTGAATCTCTCTCTCTAGATTTGGGAATTTTTTTTGCTATAATTTCTTTGAATAGAATCTCTCAAATCTTTAAAATTTATCTTAACATCTATCCTGTGGATTCTTAGGTTTGGACTCTTGGTTATGTGCCGGAGTTCTCTGTCATTGGGTGGTGATGCTCATCTCCATGGTGATGCTTGAATGTAGTATTTCATCTTTCTTCTGCTCCGTGGGATTTTTTTTTTTTTATTCATTGAGAGTTTTTTGGGGGGTTTTGTTTCATTTTATTAACATTGTTACGATAGCAGTGTCTTTGGTGACAGTTTCTTCAGAAGAAAACTCTGACTTTCATTCCAATTCATCCATTTTACTACCTTACTCTCTGTATTGGTGACTTTTTCTCTTTAGGTTTTGGATTGAATGAAACCGTTTATTTGCATCATCTTAGAAGACATCAGTCTTTACGAGTAAAATTCTGAAATCGTTATCTAGCATTTTGAAGGAGCTAGTTTGCCACACTTTCAATTTTTGGTCTCTGTCTTATATACATTTCTGCTTGTCTGGATCTCTCTTCCTGTTTTATTTAAAAATCTTCTTTAAGGCTTAATCTCCAGTATTCTCTGTAAAGAGAAAGCAAGTTTCTGTAATAGCAACAGCTAAGAAACCATTCAAGATATAGAAATACGCTGGAGAGATGGCTCAGAGGTCCTGAGTTCAAATCCCAGCAACCACATGGTGGCTCACAACCATCCAGAATGAGATCTGCTGCCCTCTTCTGGTGTCCAAAGACAGCTTCAGTGTACTTAGATATAATGAATAAATAAATCTTTTTTTTTTCTTTTTTGATTGAAAAAGGAAGTAAAAACATTTTGTGATAAAATTAAAGATTTACATGGAAAATGTTTCTGATAAAATTGAAGAAGCATATAGAAAAACACATTAAGATTGACAATTTTCATGGAAAATTAAAGAGTAAAATGGTAGACATAAAAACATTGCTAAATTAATTGAAAAAGGATTTAGAAACATTTTATGGTAGAACTGAAGATTTACATGGGAAATATTTCTAATAAAATTGTAGAAAAATATAACATTAAAATTGAAGATTATCATGGAAAATTACAGATAAAATGGTAGGCATAAAAATATTTCTAAGTTGATTGAAAGTGGAATTATAAACATTTTCTGATAAAATTGAAGATCTACAAAGAAAATATTTCTGATAAAATTCAAGAAATATATAGAAAAACATATTAAAATTGACTATTTCATGGAAAATTATACAGATAAAATGGTAGGCATAAAAATATTCCTAAGTTGATTTAAAGTAGAATTATAAATATTTTCTGATAAAATTGAAGATTATCATGGAAAATTATACAGATAAAATGGTAGGCATAAAAATATTTCTAAGTTGATTGAAAGTGGAATTAAAAACATTTTCTGATAAAATTGAAGATTTACATGGAAAATATTTCTGATAAAATTGAAGAAATATATAGAAAAAAATGTTAAAATTAAAGATTTTTTTAAAAAAATTTTTATTAGGTATATTCTTTATTTACATTTCAAACGATTTCCCTCTTACTGGTTCCCCCCCTCCCCAAAAGTCCCATACACCCTCTTCCCTCCCCCTGCTTCCCAGCCAACCCACTCCCGCCTCCCCTTCCTGGTATTCCCCTACACTGCCACATTGAGCCCTTCCAGGAAAAATTAAAGATTATCATGGAAAATAATACAGTTAAAATGGTAGACATAAAAAACATTACTAAATTGATTGAAAGAGGAATCACAAACATTTTCTGATAAAATTGAAGATTTATATGAAAAATATTTCTGTTAGACTATGTTTTTTATTGTAATTGAGTCCATTGACGTTATAACATATTAAGGAATAGTGATTGTTGCTTTCTGTTATTTTTATGTTTGTGTGGTTACTTTCTTTTGGATTTGTTGGAAAAAGATTATTTTCTTGCTTTTTCTAGGGTGTAGTTTCCTCCTCTTGTTGGCGTTTTTGACCTATTATCCTTTGTAGGGCTGGATTTGTGGAAAGATATTGTGTAAATTTGGCTTTATCATGGAATATCTTATTTTCTCCATCTATGGTAATTGAGAGTTTTGCTGGGTATAGTAGTTTGGGCTGGCATTTGTGTTCTCTTAGGGTCTGTATGAGATCTGCCCAGGATCTTCTAGCTTTCATCGTCTCAGGTGAGAAGTCTGGTGTAATTCTGATAGGTCTGCCTTTATAGGTTACTTGACCTTTTTCCCTTACTGCTTTTAATATTCTTTGTTTAGTGCATTTGGTGTTTTGATTATTATGTGCCAGGAGGACTTTCTGGTCTGGTCCAGTCTGTTTGGAGTTCTGTAGGCTTCTTGTATGTTCATGGACATCTCTTTCTTTAGGTTAGGAAAGTTTTCTTCTATAATTTTGTTGAAGATATTTACTGGCCCTTTAAGTTGGAAATCTTCACTCTCATCTATACCTATAATCCTTAGGTTTGGTCTTCTCATTTTGTCCTGGATTTCCTGGATATTTTGGGTCAGGAGCTTTTTGCATTTTGCATTTTCTTTCACTGTTGAGTCAATGCTTTCTATGGTATCTTCAGCTCCTGAGATTCTTTCTTCTATCTCTTGTATTCTGTTGTTGATGCTTGCATCTATGACTCCTGAGTTCTTTTCAAGGTTTTCTATCTCCAGAGATGTCTCACTTTGTGATTTCTTTATTGTTTTCTACTTCCATTTTTAGATCCTGGATGGTTTTGTTCAGTTCCTTCACTTGTTTGTGTTTTCCCACAATTCTTTTTTTTTTTATTTATTTATTATATCTAAGTACACTGTAGCTATCTTCAAACACACCAGAAGAGGGTGTCAGATCTCCTTTACAGATGGTTGTGAGCCACCATGTGGGTCCTGGGATTTGAACTCAAGACCTTCGGAAGAGCAGTCGGAGCTCTTACCTGCTGAGCCATCTCTCCAGCCCTTCCCACAATTCTTTAAGGGATTTTTGTGTTTCCTCTTTAAGGGCCTCTACCTGTTCACCCATGCTCCCCTGTATTTCTTTAAAGGACTTTCCTCTTTAAAAGCTTTTACCTTTTGACCCATGTTCTCCTGTATTTCTTTGAGGGAGTTATTTATGTCCTTCTTGATGTCCTCTAACAGTGAGACTTTAAATTCAATTCTTGCTTTTCCAGTGTGTTGGGATATCCGGGATTTGCTAATGGGAGAACTGGGCTCTGATGTTGCCAAGTAGCCTTGGTTTCTGTTGGTAGGGTTCTTGCACTTGCCTTTCACCATCTGGTTATCTTTGGTGTTAGTTGGTCTTGTTGTCTCTGGCTGGAGCTTGTCCCTCCAATGGGCCTGTAAGCCTCTGTCTGTACTCCTGGGAGACCAACTCTCTTCTGACAGGGTCTCTGCACAGAAGGCTGTGGAGCTCTCTGGTTCCCTGCTGCAAATGATGGCTAGAATGAGATCTGCTGCCCTCTTCTGGGTGTCCAAAGACAGCTTCAATGTACTTAGATATAATAAATAAATAAATCTTTGTGTGTGTGTGTGTGTAAGACAACTATACCATGGTCAGTGTCTGCCTGACACACTTTGAAATTATTGCCTGATGCATTCCTTTTTTTTCTATATATTTTTTTTATTTACATTCCCAATGATTTCCCCTTTCCCGGTTCCTCCCTCCCCGAAAGTCCCATAAGCCCTCTTCCCTCCCCCTGTTCCCCATTCAACCCCCTCTTGCTTCTCTGTCCTGGCATTCCCCTACATCCAGTCTTTCCAGGACCAGGGGTCTCTCCTTCCATCTTCTTGGAAATCAATTGATATATGAATTATGTCTTGGGTATTCCGAGTTTCTGGGTTAATATCCCCTTATCAGTGACTGCATACCATGTGTGTTCTTTTGTGATTGGGTTACCTCATTAAGGATGATATTTTCCAGTTCTGACCATTTGCCTAAGAATTTCATGAATTCATTGTTTTTAATTGCAGAATAGTATTCCATTGTGTAAATATACCACATCTTCTGTATCCATTCCTCCGTTGAGGGACATCTGGGTTCTTTCCAGCTTCTGGCTATTATAAACAAGGCTGCTATGAACATAGTGGAGCATGTGTCCTTATTGCATGCCGGGGAAGCCTCTGGGTATATGCCCAGGAGTGGTATAACAGGATCCTCCGGGAGGGTCATGCCCAGTTTTCTGAGGAACCGCCAGACTGCTTTCCAGAGTGGTTGTACCAGCTTGCAATCCCACCAGCAGTGCAGGAGTGTTCCTCTTTCTCCACATCCTCGCCAACAACTGCTGTCTCCTGTGTTTTTGATCTTAGTCATTCTGACTGGTGTGAGGTGGAATCTCAGTGTTGTTTTGATTTGCATTTCCCTAATGACTAAGGATGTTGAACATTTCTTTAGGTGCTTTTCAGCCATTCGATATTCTTCAGGTGAGAACTCTGTTTAGCTCTGTACCCCATTTTTTAATAGGGTTATTTGGCTCTCTGGAGTCTAACTTCTTGAGTTCTTTGTATATATTGGATATTAGCCCTCTGTCGGATATAGGGTTGGTAAAAATCTTTTCCCAGTTTGTTGGCTGCCACTTTGTCCTTTGCCTTACAGCAACTTTGCAATTTTATGAGGTCCCATTTGTCAATTCTTGATCTTAGAGCATAAGCTATTGGTGTTCTGTTCAGGAAAATTTCCCCTGTGCCCGTATGTTCAAGGCTCTTCCCTAGTTTCCTTTCTATTAGTTTCACCCGGGCAGTGGTGGTGCATGCCTTTGTTCCCAGCATTTGGGAGGCAGAGACAGGCGGATTTCTGAGTTCGAGGTCTACAGAGTGAGTTCCAGGACAGCCAGGGGTTACATAGAGAAACCCTGTCTGGAAAAACCAAACCAAACCAAACCAAACAAGATACAGAAATACACTTAAAAACAGGGAACACAGAAGTGAAACTGGCAAAGCTGCTACAGGATATGGGACAAAGGTAATTTTTAGAGTAGGTGTGGAAATAGAAAATGAATAAGAGAAGATGAGAGGGAAAAAGGAGAAATAGAAAAGCAAGAAACATTGCCTAACAGTGAAAATGATCTATAAACCAAATTAGATAAATCACAAAACCAAAACAAAACCTTTAAACACGAGGGAAGATTGTGCAAGAGAGCACAGACTATAAGAGCCAGAGTAATCTGCCATGAGACTGTCTTCTGGAAATGACAAGGAAGCTTCACTCGTAATACCTCAGCAAGATGGCTGCCTAAACAAGATCTGAAAAAGTACACCACAGACTTCCTTCAGACGCAAGTTACTATCAGGTCGTCTCTCGGTCTCGCCAGGTACCAGTCTCCCGCGCATTGCAGAAAGCAGCTGTGACAAGACTGAAGTAATTCCTTCCTGTGCCCCAGAAGCCATGGGGGAAACTACTAAAGTTCCTCTGGGATCAAATAGAATTTTATAAGAACATAATGAATGGAGAGGAGAAAACCAATGGTGGCTGTGAAGGCCCTGATGCTATGTACGTGAAATTAATTTATTGTAAAAGGAGAACATGTGTTAACATCAGGGACAATAAAGGCCATGTTGAATGGTCCAGGTCAGTTTGCCAAGAATGAAACCAATGAGGTCAATTGTAGAGAGATCCCCTCACATGTGCTATGGAAAGTGTGCAAGGTCCGCTATACTAACAGCTCCACTGAAATTCCTGAATTCCCAATTGCACCTGAAATTGCACTGGAACTGCTGATGGCTGCGAACTCCCTAGATTGTTAAATAAAATAAATTATAATAAACTGTTAATTTTTTTCAGTGTTAAAAAAAAATACTCCACAAGTAGACTGCTAACAAAGACAGATGCCAAAAATAGAAAGTGTGGCAAAGAGGCATGGGGCTCTATCCACAGACAAAGCACTTCAGGAAGGAGCTGACTTTCCCAGGGATGAGCTGCCTAACTCGTTATCCAATCCAAATGGTTAGCCTCACGTGAAATCACATACATTCAGGTAACACTGAACAGACTGAGCAGATTTTATTATATACTTCGGCATATATAACAGTATATATGTTTATATACACACAAAAACACATATACATGTATACAAGTGTGTATATGTGTATGTATGTATATATGTATATATATATATACATACATATGTGTGTGTGTGTGTGTGTATATATATGAAAAAGACCATGACTTTGAGGGAGCAAGGATGTTACATAGGAGGGATTGGAGGAAGGAAATGAAAGAGGGAAATGATGTGATTATATTTTAATTTAAAAAAGAAAAAAATCAGCAATTTTTTTGTTTTGGGTTTTGGTCTTTTGAGACAGGGATTCTTTGTGTAGCCCTGACTTTCTTGGAACTTACTGTGTACACTCTAGATACCCATAAGAATTTATTTATATTTTTGTTTTTGTTTTCAAGACAGGAATTCTATTTGGAGCCCTACCTGTCCTGGAACTCACTCTGTAGACCACACTGGCCTTGAATTCACAGCAATGTGCCTGCCTTTGCCTTCTAAGTGCTGGAATTAAAGGTGTTTGCCACCACCAGCTCAGCTATTTTTTTTTCCACAAATAAAAATATCAAGGCATAGTAGTGCACACATTTAATCCCAGCACTCAGGATGCAGGAGTAGGCAGATCTTTGTGAGCTCAATGCCAGCTTGGTCTACATAGCAGATTCCAGGACAGTCAGGGTTACAGGGTGAAACTGCCTCAAAAAACAGACAGACTTGCATGGGGGTGCAGGCCTTTAATTCCAGCACTGGTAGAGGCAGGTGGATCTTTGTGTGTTCAAGGCCAGCCTGGTCTACAGAGCGAGTAGTTCCAGGACAGCCAGGGTTACACAGAAACCCTGTCTAAAACCAAACCAACCAACCAACCAACCAAACAACCTCCCCCCCCCAAAAAAAAAGATGTTAAATGTATAAGTAACACTAAATAAGAGTACCAAAAAGAATAAAAGGTGAGGGGATTCTCTCAGGGTTTGAGAGAAAACACAGATGAGGCACTAGAGTACCTCTGACCATTTTTGAGGTCCTCAGAAATTGGAGTTGCCAACTCCGTTCCTGTGGGCCGGGTGGCTACGCTGTGGCCTTTGTCTTCCCCGTGGTGTTTATAAGTTGTTGCTTGCCAGGAGCCTGCCCACCTAAGGGGACAGGTGTTGACGTGGAACACAGCATCGGAAGCAGGGCAAAAGATGGCGATCTCGGCTCTTCAGCTTTACTATTTTGTGCTACAAACGTAGCTCTTTACCACTGTTCTGTGCTTCACTAAGCACTGGGGACTTAACTCTTACTGCTCTGTGCTAGATAGATACTTAACTCGTTATCACTGGTTTGTGCTTCCTTCAAGTGCTAGGAAAACTTAACCCTTTATCTCATCATTCTCTGTGCTTGATAAGCATTAACTTGTACTTTATAATTCTCTGGCAATTAACATACACTGTATAGCATTGGGGAATTCAGTGAAGGATTTATTGCTAAGGCTCCTTTCTCTCTTGCCTGGGAGCCTAGCCTCTCACGGGCCAGGTGAGAGGGAGGCTTGGAGCAGTTAACCTTTATTGAATGAGGAAAAGTGAGTCTGTGCAGAATGAAGCACTTTTATACATGAAAATATGCACAGAAACACACTACATTCATATATACATTCATACATACACAATTTTACATACATACTTTGGCCAGGCCCAGCCATATGTTTCATCAGCTTACACACTTAGAGACACACACACACACACACACACACACACACACACACACACACACACCAAGAGGAAAGAGCAGGTTTCGTTGAGCAAGCTCCAGCACAAAAAGAACTCGCTCATTTGGGATGAAAAATAAGTTCCAGCATTTATTGCATAGAGAAGGAAAAAAATTCTACCCTTTTCTGCTCAATGAATTAAATTCAAGTCTGTAAGAAAAAAGCTGTGTCCTTGTCAGTAAGAAAGGCCTGCCTGCTGCTCTCTGCTCTCTGCGGCTCCCTCCGCTCTATGTCCTGTCTTGCCTCTCCTTCCCCTCGGGCCTGGTATATTCTGCTGTGTTCTGCTATCTTCTACTTCTATTCTGCTTCTCTTCTACTCTCCTTCTGCCTCCTTAATGTCATCGTTCCTAGTTTTTTGTACTTTTTTTTTTTTTTAGGAGAATAGATCACACGGTATTCCAAGCATCTCTCCTCAAAAGTTCACAAGTTCAAACATAAATTCAAACCATAAATAAGAAGTAACAAGATGTTAACATGTGTTTCCACTAAGACTAGTTATCTAACTAGTTATCATTATCTGTCACTAGCGCGACAGGTTCACAGAAAGTTAAAAACCATAATTTTAAGTTAGCACGTTTCCGTCGAGAGGCATGCCATCTGAGTAATGTCTCATTAGTATTGAAGTTCTGTACAGATGAACCCCCCTCAATATTTTATCTTCTGTTCTTGCACCAACAATAAATTGTTCGTTTCCTTTGATGACCTTTAGTTAATAGTTTTACAGCCTAAAGGAATGTATTCCTTAATTGTAAATCTGTCTGCTTTCTATCTTAGTGCAAACACCAAGTGACATGTGAAGACTTGCAGAATTCTAATTGCAGTTTTCATATTACAGACAGATCGAATTGCAACCATTTTTATAAAGAGCTCAATAATTAATAATTACTAATATAAATTTAGGAATTCTTATAGAATCATCATTAGGAATTAAGAAATCATCTATTTGTCTACATAATATCACTACAAGAGTACATTTTTGTTGATCTGCAGAAAGTTTGTCTAATAGGGCAGGCTAATGCCCAGAGATTGTTAATTTAATAATGACAGGAAAGGCATATCAATAGCAAGATTCAATCCTGAGATTTAGCCTCTGAGGCCTTGCCTCCAAGAGCTCATCATCGCAGTCCATGGTGAACCATCTCAGGAAAATCACCTGCTAGCCTTTAGCCTCTCCAAGATGGGTTCTGACAGTTGCTCAGACCATACTGGCTAAGTATCTGATATCTCCCAGAGCTCTTTTTACTTTGGAAGCTGTGATAGCTTTGTTAACTTGACACAACCTAAAATACCTGGGGAGATATCACTGGGCTATATCTGGGGGTTTGTCATAATTAAGTTAACTGATGTGGGAAGATCCAGTCTTAGGATGTGTTGGCTTTGAAATGGTAGTACCTAGTTTGTGCAATTTTGTCTTAAACTTTGTTAAAAGACTATTGTTATGTTCACAGGTGGAGTGGTTCAACCATTATAAAAAGTCTCTTGCTACTTACATGAGGTCTCTGGGAGGAGATGAAGGCTTGGACATCACACAAGATGTGAAACCCCCCAAAAGCCTATATATTGAAGTATGTATACCTACTTTAATGCATACGTTCTGCTACCTTCTATCAAAGAAAAAGAAAGGTTTACTAACTTCTCTTAAAAAGGAAAGAACCGAAACAAGACAGAAGAGGGAGAGGAAGATAGTTTCCACTGTCTTTAGGATGGACACCTAAAAATCTCATCAATACACCAATCAATGTACATCAGTACATTTTAGTAGTTTTCCTTTGGTTCTACAAATAGATGGCCACAGAAAGAAGTTTCTAAAGAGGTAGCAAAACCTGTAGATTAAAAAATAAGACAAAAACACAATGTGTAACTGTCAGATTCTAGTTTCTACATGAAAACCTAGAAAAATATTCATGAAGGACAGGAGAGATGACTAAGAACACTGGCTGCTCTTGCAGAGGATTCAGGTTAAATCCTAGCACCCACATGGCAGCTCAGCCATCTGTCACACTGGTGACCCAATGCTCTCTTCTGTCCCTCTTGAACACTGTATATACATGTGGTATTCAGATATACATGCAGGTAAAACACCCATATATGTGAAATGAGGTGAAAAAAAATTAAAATATTCCTGAGACAAGTGGGAACTTTTGGATATTAAATGAGTAGAGATTGCACTTTGCCTGCAGTACGCTCAGCAGTAGCCCCTCTTCCCCAAAGCTACTCTGCAAAAGTATTTCTCACACTAAGTTAAAAAGCTTGAAAGTCATTGTAAAATTTCAGATTAATTTTAGGACATGGTAGAAGTATCTGCTACTTGGTGCTGGAAGCCAGTGGAGTCCTAACTAACTCTTAGGAGAGCAAACTCTTTCCCAGTTCTTAAGAGATGAAATGCCTCCTTATTTTTCTTGATATCACTCAGTGCTGTCTCTTAAAAACAAAACAAAACAAAGCAAAACTATTTACAAGTAATGTGTATTTAAATGCAGTTGCATGTCCCTTGGTATCCCTGAGAACAGTTTTAGGGAGATGGTTCTTTCCTTATCCTGTGAGGTGAAGCTTGACACTTTGCACCATCTTGCCAGTCCAGATAGTTTTTTATCATTGCAGATTTTGCTGTCAAAGACTGCCTTACTCCTCTATCTTCCAGCCAAGATCTTCTTTCAGTTTTGATGACCTATTTACTTAAAGAACAAGGTGAACATGAACAAAGTGGGATGACTAACATTTACAAATTAAAAGATAACTCAGTCCAGTTTCACCTTTGCTTCTTATTATGGCTTTATTATTACTTTCATTTTCTGCTGCTAAGAATTCCCTGGAATGAATCTGCATATTGAGGAAGATTGAAAGAATCTTTTCCAAAATTAGGAACTTGCAAACTTAGCTGTGTCCTGTTCACATACTGATATATGGGTGGGATCTTCAAAAATGAGGCTGGAGTGGATTTAAATAGTATATATTTAGTATTCATACAATACCTATTTAATATTTGATTACTACCTATAATAATGTAAACCAGTTATGGTGGAACACAGCTATACTCTCAGCTAGTCAAGAAGCCAACACAGCAGGATCCCTTGAGTTTGGAGAGTTGAGTTAGAGACTTACCTAGAAAATACAGCTAAGACTTTGTTTCAAAGGAAAAACAATGTTAATTTGTTCTTTCAGGTGCGGTGTTTAAAAGACTATGGAGAATTCGAAGTTGATGATGGCACTTCAGTCCTGCTTAAAAAGAATAGTCAGGTACTTTCTGTTGTCACATACTTTAAAACTTGTTAAGAATGTCTGTAGGTGAGCAGTCAGGTGGTGGCTCACGCCTTTAATCCCAGCATTTGAGAGGCAGAGGCAGATGGATCACTGAGTTTGAGGCCAGCCTGGTCTATAGAGCGAGAGCGTGAGAGATGTGTATGGAAATGCTGGTTTTGGTAGCAAAGTAATATCTCCTTCTCACATTCCTCTTTATGTCAGACCAGTTCTGGATTTTTTTCAAAATAATAAGACTTGAAGCAAATGTGTTATATATGTCAAGAGAAAGTTAATTCATTTATTAGACTGGTGTTTATATTTAATATATTTTCCTGAGTAATTATTATAATGGGTCTTATTCTAGTTAGTTGACAAATTATTTGGGGATTATTCAAATATTGAATTTAAGGGTTGGTAATCCACTTGAGACAGGAGGACCAAAAGTTGAATACCAAGCAGGTGTAGTGGTACTTGTCTTGAATTCTAGCACTTTGAGAGGCAGAGGCAGGCAGATCTCTGAGTTCCAGGCCAGGCTGGTCTACATAGCAAGTTCAACACCAACCTCAGCTACAAAGGGAATTGTAAGCCATTCCTGGAAGTTTTGTAACTCTTGTAAAAAGGTTTGGATTTGTGCCTCATTGGTGAAGCACTTGTCCAGTGTGCATGAAGCTATAGATTTGTATCCATGGAACTAGAATAAGAAACAAAAGAATGTTGGATTGAACCTTTCCTTGAATTTTTGAAAATTCTTAAGTAACTATTTTTAGCTTATACTTCATTTTAACCTTGTCCTTTAGAGCAAGAAATTGTGATGTGGATCAAGAACTTTTAAATACTTAATATGTAAGCAGAACAGCTTAATAGGACAAAATTAAATTTGTCAAGTTGTAAAAGAGATGAGTCTTCATATTACCACAGTTAATTTTTTTTTTTTTTTTTTTTTTTTTTGGTTTTTCGAGACAGGGTTTCTCTGTGTAGCCCTGGCTGTCCTGGAACTCACTTTGTAGACCAGGCTGGTCTCGAACTCAGAAATCCTCCTGCCTCTGCCTCCCAAGTGCTGGGATTAAAGGCATGCGCCACCACCGCCCGGCTACCACAGTTCATTTTTATCCTCTCCCCATTTTTTGAAATGGCAGTACAGAAGGGAAAGGGCCTCATGAGGTCACTCTTTGTGTCTTCTTTACCTGCCCTGCCATGTGAATATTGACCAGTTAGTATCATGTTGTTGACACCCTCTAACAGAATGTTTCAGACCATCTGGTGCTTTGGTCAAAGAGGGTGGGTGACTGATCTGTTTTATTAGTGTGCACGTGTCATTTCCCAAAACTAGGTTTTTAGAACAGATTTCTAAGACACCCTAAAATTTTTGTTAAACAAACTGTACACTACCGTGTGCCTCCTTAAACATAATGCATCAAAACCAGATGGTGAATTAAAATGCTTTAAAAACAAATTAACAAACAAAAAAAAAACCTATGTTCTGGAGGTGTCATGGGAACCTGCAGTTGTCAAAAGCAAAGCTGTCCTCGGTAAGATGGGTGGAAGTGCTGTTTCAATTTGGTGTGGTTTTCTTGGGCTCTGTGGTTGGTCTGCCCACTGTGTACGGAGAGTGAAGCCTGGGCCTGTTAATCTGCTTCTGTGTGGACATGTGACCAACCTGAACAACTTATGTTATCTGTATTTGAATCCTGTTTTCTACTGTTTAATGTTAAGGAATTTCTAAATGACCTGATCCTGGGCCAGCACAATGACACAGTAAGTAGAAATGCTAGTACACAGGCCCAGAGACTTGAGTTGGCAGGAGAGGGCCAACTCCTAAGAATTGTCTTCTGACCTTCACATGCATGCTGTGATCTCTGCATGCCCATGTCTGCACATGCACACACTCAAAACACATGTACATGCATATTAATTAATTAAAAATATATATCTGGCCACATCTAAGACTGACTATATATCTATATGGCTCATCCACATAGTTTAGATACTAGTAGGGAAATACTTAAAATGTATTCTTTAAAACTTTTAAATATGGTGTTAAAGGAACTGTCAAATGTATTACTGTGTATTTTCTCTTTTTTTTAAACTTTTAATATTTTTTTAAAGATTGAATCATTTATTTTACATATGTGAGTACACTGTAGCTGTCTTCAGACACACCAGAAGAGGTCATTGGATCCCATTACAGATGGTTGTGAGCCACCATGTGGGTGCTGGGAATTGAACTCAGGACCTCTGGAGGAGTAGTCAATGCTCTTAACCACTGAGCCATTTCTCCAGCCTTTAATAATTTTTTAAAATATGGTAAATAAGGAGGTGGAGAGATGGCTCAGTGGTTAAGCACACTTGCTGCTTCTGTGGAGGACCCTAGCCCAAGGTGATCCAGTGCCTTTTGTGGCCTCTGTGGGCACCAGGCACACATGTTGTACACAGGTACATGTAGGTAAAATACTCATACACAGAAAATAAAAATGAATAAATCTTTTTTTTTTTTTGAGATAGGGTTACTCTGTGTAGCCCTGGCCGTCCTGGGATTCATTCTGTAGACCACACTGGCTTCAAACTAAGAGATCCACCTGCCTCTGCCTCCTGAATGCTGGGATTAAAGGTTTGTGCCACAACCACTGGCAAAAAAAAAAAAAAAATCTTAAGAATTATGCAGTGACTTTTTTAAAAATAAAAACTTTACTGGTGTTCAATTAGTTGTGTCAATTTTATTTGGCTGTAACAGCACATTAGTTAAGGTTAGCTTTTGACTACACTGCTGTACAAGCTGATGAGGTATATAATTAGCTGTTGCTTTTTACTGATGCAAATATAATTGAGTTTTTATTCCCCCTCTTTCTCCTCTGCTTCCTTTTACTTGCAGCACTTTTTACCTCGGTGGAAGTGTGAGCAGTTAATCAGACAAGGAGTTCTAGAGCACGTGCTGTCCTGACTGTGCCCTGTGATGACAGCAGCAGGATGTGAAGCTAAACCAGCTCATAGAAGCGTCCACACTGGACCTCCTCCTCCTTGGTTTTAGGTTTACAGACATGCATTAACATAACCAAGAGGGCTTGGGTCCAGCTCATTGGTAGAGCACCCGCTTAGCATTTGAGAAACCGAGAGATTCATCCCTAGTACCTCAAAAGATAAGAAAACAAACAAAAAAAAGAAAATCAAAGAGAAGACTATACCAAGAACTCTTGGCTAGGAGCACAATCTGCCTGCTCTCAAGCCTGTGTTATAGGCTATACCTCTAGTTATTCCATTCCCACAATAATATTGTATTCTTATAATTGAAAATAAACAGTCTTCAGTTTGAATCTGTTCTCACAATGGGAATCTCCTGGTAGCACATCTTTGGTTGATTTTGGTAGTGTATGTTATGCATGCCAAGGGGCTGAGTTTCTGAAATATATTTCTAGACCACTCTGTCAGGTAAAGATAATAATTTATCATCAGGCTGTGGGGAAGGGAAGGGAAGGCACTGGAATTTGGAGGACTGCAGTGGTAGTTCAAAGCTGCTTGCAGGCTAGTGGGTACCAGTGTCGTGGCTTTGTTTTTAAAATGGGTGTAAACTATACATTTTTTCAAAAGGAGCAAATATCTAAGTAAACATCTAGGGATAGGGGAATAGATCTACACTTTCCTTTGCAGTAGAATAAGCCCCAGGAAAGTTGTTTTGGTTAAGTGAAAGTTTCAGCGAGCCAAAGGTGCTGCCGAGCCTACAGGGGGGTGGGAGGCTGGACAGTGCTGAGCAGTTACACTGTGTGGATGAGTGGATCCTTGCACTTCTGAAGAGGACGGCCCAGAGGACAGCTTGGTACTGCTGACACTTTGTCTCCACCTCCTCAGTGATAAAATTAGTCTTGAGCTGCCTCGCCCAGCTTCAGCTGCCTTTCTGGTTTTAGATTCTTGTTCTTGTTGGTTTGCTTGAGACAGGATCTGTGGAGCCCTGGATATCCTGAAACTCACCGTACAGTATAGGCTGGCCTTGAACTCACAGAGATTACCTGCCTCTGCCTCCTGAGTACTGGGATTAAAGGAGCACACCACTAAATCAGCTTGGTTTTGGTTTCTAATTTGGTTTCATTTATATAGAGAATATACTCTTTTTTTTTTTAATAAATTTAATTTACATTCCAAATCACTTCCCCTTTCCCGTTTCCTCCCTCCCCGAAAGTCCCATAAGCCCCCTTCCCTCCCTCTTTTCTCCATTCAACCCCCTCTCGTTACTCTGTCCTGGCGTTCCCCTACATCCAGTCTTTCCAGGACCAGGGGTCTCTCCTTCCATCTTCTTAGAAATCTATTGATATGCGGATTGTGTCTAGGGTATTCCGAGATTCTGGGTCAATATCCCCTTATCAGTGACTGCATACCATGTGTGTTCTGGAATAACAGAAAACCCAGAATAGCTAAAACTATTCTCAAGAGTAAAAGAACCTCTGGGGGAATCAGTATCCCGGACCTCAAGCTGTACTACAGAGCAATAGTGTTAAAAACCGCATGGTATTGGTACAGTGACAGACATGTAGATCAGTGGAACAGAATTGAAGACCCAGAAATGAATCCACACTCCTATGGTCACTTGATCTTTGACAAAGGAGCTAAAACCATCCAGTGGAAAAAAGATAGCCTTTTCAACAAATGGTGCTGGCTCAGCTGGAGGTCAACATGCAGAAGAATGCAAATTGACCCATTCTTATCTCCTTGCACTAAGCTCAATTCTAAGTGGATCAAAGATCTCCACATAAAACCAGACACACTGAGACTAATAGAAGGGAAACTAGGGAAGAACCTTGAACATATGGGCACAGGGGAGAATTTCCTGAACAGAACTCCAATAGCTTATGCTCTAAGATCAAGAATAGACAAATGGGACCTCATTAAATTACAAAGTTTTTGCAAGGCAAAAGACACTGTCAAAAAGACAAAGCGGCAACCAACTAACTGGGAAATGATCTTTACCAACCTTACTTCCGACAGAGGGCTAATATCCAATATATACAAAGAACTCAAGAAGTTAAACTCCAGAGAGGCAAGTAACCCTATTAAAAAATGGGGTACAGAGCTAAACAAAGAGTTCTCACCTGAAGAATATCTAATGGCTGAGAAGCACCTAAAGAGATGTTCATCATCCTTAGTCATTAGGGAAATGCAAATCAAAACAACCCTGAGATTCCATCTCACACCAGTCAGGATGGCTAAGATCAAAAACACAGGAGACAGCAGTTGTTGGCGAGGATGTGGAGAAAGAGGAACACTCCTCCACTGCTGGTGGAATTGCAGGCTGGTACAACCACTCTGGAAAGCAGTCTGGCGGATCCTCAGAAAACTGGGCATGACACTCCGGAGGATCTGGCTATACCACTCCTGGGCATATACCCAGAGGCTTTACCTGCATGCAATAAGGACACATGCTCCACTATGTTCATAGCAGCCTTATTTATAATAGCCAGAAGCTGGAAAGAACCCAGATGTCCCTCAACGGAGGAATGGATTCAGAAGATGTGGTATATCTACACAATGGAATACTACTCTGCAATTAAAAACAATGAATTCACGAAATTCCTAGGCAAATGGTCAGATCTTGAAAATATCATCCTTAGTGAGGTAACCCAATCACAAAAGAACACACATGGTATGCAGTCACTGATAAGAGAATATACTCTTAAAATTAAAAATGATTTTAAATATTATTAACTTGAGAATTTCATGCAGTGTGTTTTGATCTTATTCTCCTCCCAAATCATTTTTGATGAGGTATTAGGTATCATGATGATAGAACATAACTTGGTATTACTTCAGTTTTTGTAATTTTTTGAGACTTGTATTAAGGCCCCAAACAAGGTTTATCATGGTAAGCATTACAGGTGTACTTACTACTGCTGTGTTTGGGGGTAGAGTGAGTTTTCTACAAATGCCAGTTTGCTGATCATGTTGTTAGGCCCTTAACCAATTAATCTACTTTTTGTGTGCACATGTGGGTGCTAATGCACCACATGTGGAGCCCAGAGACTGAGTTGTATCTTCCTCAATTGCTCACCATATTTATTTGTGTTTGTTTGTTGAGACAGAGTTTCTCTGTGTAACCTTGGCTGTCCTGGAACTTGCTCTGTAGACCAGGCTGGTCTCAAACTCGAAGAGACACACCTGCCTCTCTCTCCTGAATGCTGGCTGGGATTAAAGGCATGCACCACAGTTGCCTGGCTTTCCCTTTAGTTTTTGAGCCTGGATCTCTCACTGAACCCAGAGTTTACTGATTCAGCTAAACTGGGTGGCTAGTAAGCTCCAGGGCACCTCCTGTCTCTACTTTTGCTGTGATGGAATTATAGGTACACAGTGCTATGCCAGCTTTTTAATAAGGGTTCTCGAGATCTGACTGAACTCAGGTCCTTAGACATGTACAGCAGGAACTTTACCAACTGAGCCATATATCTCCTGCTCTCTAATCTCCTTCTACTTCAGTTCCAGGCAGAGCCCAAAGTAAAGTGCACCCACTGCGAGGTAGGTTTCTGTTTATTTATTTGGTTTTTTTTTTTTCTTTCTTTGAGACAGGGTTTGTCTGTGTAGCCCTGGCTGTCCTGGAACTTGCCCCGGTGCCTGCCTCTGCCTCCCAAATCCTGGGATTAAAGGCATGTGCCACCACCACTGTCTCTACTGTGAGTTTTGACAAAGCTTCTACTGGTTTAACATAAACGATACTGAGACTTAATATTTTACTGATTGGTAAAACTAGACCTTAAGTTTTAAAAGTGTTCACTTCTGGAGTGAAGAGCTGATCGGAGTAAGGAATCCCTGCTTGTTTTCTGGTTTTTGGTTTTTGTTTTGTTCAAGACAGGGTCTTACTAGGCAGCTCTTGCTATCTTGGAATTTGCTATGTAGACCAAGCCAGCCTCAACTCAGAGATCCCTCTGCCTTTGATTCCTGAGTGATGGGCTTGAAGCAGTGTTCTCTTAACCATCCTAAGGCTGCAGTTTCTCATGTTGTGGTGACCCCAACCATAAAATTATTTCGTAGCCATGTCTAACTGTAATTTTACTACTGTTAAGAATTGTGATGTAAGCCGGGCGGTGGTGGCGCACGCCTTTAATCCCAGCTTTTGGGAGGCAGAGGCAGGAGGATTTCTGAGTTCGAGGCTAGCTACAGAGTGAGTTCCAGGATAGCCAGGGCTACACAGAGAAACCCTGCCTCGCAAAACCAAAAAAAAAAAAAAAACGAAACAAAAGAATCGTGATGTAATATCTGATATGCAGGATATCTGATGTTTGACTCTTAAAGGAGTTGCAACCCACAGGTTGAGAACCACTGGATTAAAGGCGTGCACCACTACACCCGTCAATCCCTGTTTATAGTTTTATTGGAAGGATCCAAACTCTGACCTTACAGAGCAAGCACTTTGTCCACTGAACCTTCTTCCCAGCCCTGTAATGATTCATGTGTGAAATAATTTAAAACTTTAAAAAACTTAAGAGTTAAATCGATTTTAATAGAAAAGTTATTGAAAATACAGGAACTTTTCATATCACAGTAGCATATTTGTAAACCAAATGGTCATAATTTAGGTACATCTCAGTTATAAAACTATACCTTTTCTTTAAAAAAATGTACAATTTCCAGTGTGACATTTTTTGTAATGAGATTGCACTCGCAATGAACACTGCTATCCTTGAGCCCACCACCTTGGATGCCATCTTTCCTCCCTCCCCCAGGAGCAGCAGAGGACTATGGGGGAATGCCCTCCTCCTGGGGGCGGGGGTGTATTGATCTACATGGAGAGCTCTGGTGACAGCCCACACAGGGTAGCGTAGTAAGACACCTAAAACCTGATTCTACATTTCTGGCCCAAAGCCCAACATTCAAAGTACTCAGCTACTTTCTCTTCATTGTTCTTTGCTGAGGGTCTGAGTCTTGTTCAGTAAGATCAAGCTTGGCGACTTCAACCCAGGATGTTACCCAAGACTCTTGGCCAAAAGTGACTGTAACCAGCCTGCTTCCCCAGAACCTGGCACATAGTAGACATTCACTGAATGTTTGTCCGGTGAACAGGAATCAGTCTTCATGTCTAGGAAGTGTCGCTAGTGAGCCATAGAAAATTATGGCATCAGAGTAGCATTATTTAAAAAGACAGGCCTCCACATGAACTCCAGGAAACAGCAGCCTCTACACGGAAAGTGATGCTGGTGCCATCTTACTGATCAGTTTGTTGAGAGCTCGAACTTTTTCTTCCAAGACACAGTTTTTCTTCTCGGCTCCTCGCTGCTTCTCTTCTGTGAGCTGAACAGCTTTCATGAGGTGGGCATTTTCCACATACAGTTCCTTGAGCAGCAGATCAGATCTGGTATTCTTCTCAAACTAGACAGGGGAGAGAGCCACACTTTCCTGTGAACTGCTGTGGGCTCACAGACCAGCCTGCCCCTCATCCTCTACCAGCCCTACCCTTGGTATTCTTGAGATCTGACACACATACTGGATACAACAATAATTTTTCTTCTCTGATAGAAAGGAGGAAAGTAAGAATCTGCAGAACTATGTGGAGAAAACTTAAGTTTATGATCATCTTTGCCATGAAATGAAAAGCCTACAGTGTGAAACAATGAAACCTTCAAGTCTCCAGAATACTTGTCTGTATACTCTGCCTTGATGATGCTACACCGGACACACCGAGTCACTGAGCCAGTTACCATGTACAGGGAGGCTGGATAGGTTTTAGTGATGGAAATAAAACTGTTTCAGGCCATAGCCCTGCTGTGTCCGTGTTCAGGACACACAGGCACAGAGCTTTGCGCACTGGACTCCATGAGGCCATATGGAGGATGTGGATTGTGCCCGCTCTGGTAACAACATTGCTGTGACAGAACATAATAATAATGGAGGCAGATGGAAACTAACATGCAAAGGAACCAGACTGGTATGCCATTGTCGGTGGGATAAACGGGACAGATATGAGTGAAGCAAAGAAGCTAGTCCAAGCTGGGCATGAGCACTGTAAGCAGAGGGAGGGGTAAATACAAACACCCTGTGGCTGGCACATGCTTGGGAAGAGCTGTGGTTCATAGATTTGTTGGAGTTGAAGTGAGAATAGGCTGGGCCAGCCCTGGTTTACTCTATTACTGAGTAGCAGCTTTCAGGATGCGCCTTGCCTTGGATGGCTCTACAATATAAACCAAGAGCCTTGACTAGAATTACTGTGTTTTAAATGTGTCAAGAAAAGGAGTCGCGTCTTATATACTCAAGTAAACGAGCCATGAGGAGGAACCAACTGGCAGTGTTACCTGTGTATATACCAAATCACATCAGAAATTCTAGGCTCTTGAGCTCACCAGCCCTGCACACAAGCAGCAACCCGTCCCCTGAAACTAAAGGGGGGGTAGTACAGCACTAGAACGTGACAGGCACAATTCTAGTCATGAGGTCCCTCAGCACAAGCCTCATCCAGGAAAACTGCCACAGTGAAAGACTTCTCCCTCTTTCCTGGGCTCCAGTTCAAGTGTAGTTTCTCCTGTATGTAAGACTCACCTACCCTACCTGTACTGTCTAAGGTTTCTGTTTCTGCCTCTAAAGTGAGATCCCTGAGGCAGCCTTCACAGAGAACATGTCCTGGGCTAGGGAAGGGCATGTGATGACTGACAAGCCAAAGGATGAATCCTGAGAATGGCAGCCCAACTCTGACGTGATATACAAATGCAGTATGGCATGCATTGAGAAGACCATCTCCCTGGATTAGTAATTACTAAAGAAAAGTTACGCACTTTCTGCCTGTGGTTTTGAATGATCCCTGCACTGGATATCCAAGTTCTGGGCCATGGGGAAAAGAGTCTGTAGAGAAAGGGCAAGAGGCTGCATGCACCTGTTTTCGAAGCTCCTCCACCTTCTCCTGTAGCAGCCATTCCACGTTACGTAACCGAGCCTCGGCATCCTCCACCTGGTCCTCCCTGGCCTTCAGTTGCTGCTTGTATTCTTCCTGTACAGAAGTGACATACCAGTTTAGTGCCTTGGTTTTTGTTTGTTTGTTTTTTGTTTTTTGTTTTTAAGTGAAAAATGGCTAAATGCAGAAATCTGAGTATGGTATAGATGATCTGCTACCTGTGCAGATATCAATGATGTTTTCACAGGCTCTGAAGGAACCATCTTACTGTCCACAGAATCTTAATAATAAATGACTAGTACCAAATGGTGGTATTCCATAATGGTATCTTTCACTTTCACCAATGATCCCCATTGATGGCTGACTATGAAAGTATGATCTGAAGACAGAATGAGTTCAGGAACACCTATGGACTCTGTCTGGAGAGGTTGCCTGGCTTCCTAGCCTTCAACCATGAGAGAGCTCACCATGCCCCTGATCTATCCTCAGCATCTCTTAGATGTCCCTTGCTTCTGTTACAGCTTCCTTTCCTCTAATGTCCTCTCCTAGGCAGCTAGCCTGAAGTAGCACATCCTACTCACCTGCTGTGCATTTAGTCTCCCAGCCTCCTCTTCCTTGAGGTTGAGCAGGTGCTGCAGCTCGGCTACACGAGCTCCAGGAACCAACTGACTCATCTGTTCCTGCAGGCGCTGGACAATCCGGGCATGCTGGGACTGTGCTGCCTCCAGCCTCAGCTGGACACTGTGTAGCTATAAGGACAATTTTTTGGCATGACTGATAATTCAGTCATTACCAGACGTAGTGATAGTGCTAGTGTTATATTCTCTGTTTAGGTCACTCTACAGAGAGAACACAAGGGCCCACTCCCTTGTGTTCTCTCTGTAGAGTGTAGTGTTGTGGGACCTGCCTGTGTATGTACTGCAGTCCTCAGCCACCATGTCACCACATAATGTGGTATGGAAAGACAGTGTTTGGAACCCTTAGAACAATAGTTCTGGTCCTGTTTCTTTCACTACCCATCAAAGCCTACTTCATGTGACCAGAGAGAGGAATAAGCCAGGTGAGCCCCACCTGGTTTTCTTACATGGGGGAAAGTCATAGTTCTGAGACTTGGCTATGGCTCAGGTCCTAGAGTGATTAATACACAGGAGTTGAGTTTGGGGACAGGCATGGAACTGAGTGCAGTAAAAGGTTCTAAACCCAGGGGACCAGGGCCACAGAGCTCAGCATGGCTTATGAGCTGTCACTGCTATTAAACTAGGCATAACTTAGCCAACTCCTTCAAGCAAGCAATTAAAGGTAAGACTGAAACACAAGTTCTATGAATCTGATGCTGGATGCTTCATCTGAAATAGAACACTCTCGGCAGCTTAAAGAACTGGCTGGTCCAGTCTATTAACCTCTGAGACCCAGAGTCTAGTTAGCTCCTTCAGAGATCCTGTCTGAGGCAAAGCTCATCTGTCCATGTTAACAATGAATGGAGTAGGGATATCTCTGAGCCTGATGAGTTCCTGGTCAGCTGGGAAGCATCTGGTTGGCCTAGTCACATTTCCGGTCTGGATGAGTCATGGCAACTGTCAGCCCACTGTTGAAATTTCTCATGTCCCAGGATTGGACCGAGTGCCTCTAGCCACCTTAACCAACCCACCTGGCCTTGACTTTCTTCAAGGCTTTCTGTCAGCTCTGCCTGTGACAGTCTTAAGCTCTGGCATTCCTCATTCACACGTTCAAGTTCAATTTTCAGGTTTTGGATCTGATCATCCTGTTTATAAAAACAAAACAAAACAAAAATATTTTCACAATTATAAGCAGAGCCTGACACAGAAACAAACAGACACGAAAAAAACAAGGTAAATGATCTCCCATGACCCTGAGAGCCTAAGGCCCACACCTAGCTTCTTTACCTTCTTCTATAAGGTGCACATCTAATGTGAACTCCTATCAGAGAGCATACAGTGTCTGTCCTGCAGTGCTGTCCTCCTTTAGGAACCTGGATCATTCCCAAACACTGCTATTTGAGAACTCGGTATCTAATGGCTGCACCATCATTTACTCGTTCACTTACTGCTGATGTTCAAATTGATTCTGGTCCTGTTTTCCTATTATAAACAGGACATCAATAAAAACACTTCTAGATAAATCCATAGTGCATTCAGATGCAGTCTTCACAAGCAAAATTATAAAGCCATTGTACAGGGACACTCTTCAGCTCTTGCTATTTATTTTACTTTAAGAAAGCTGGAGAACCCCCACCATTTTCTGTCCTGAGACCTGCTCCCCTTTCGACATCCTGGTGGCTTCGCTAAAGCTGCTCAGGTGGACCTATTTCTTGATGGTCTGCCCATTATTTCACTTTTGGGGGTCCTCACCTAACTGCTCAGCCTCCACTACCACGTGGTCCCTCCTTCCACCCACCCACCAAGGTTTGTGGGTCAGCCTAGCCCCTGACCTGCTGCTCCTCCCGGCCCCCTGCCTCCTCCAGCCTCTTCTTTAACACCTGGATAGCAACATGATTTTCTTCCTTCTGGGTATGGAGACCAGAAGAATCTCTTTCCAGCTGAAGGATCCTGCAGTTGAGCTGTGAAATTTCATCCTTGTATTTTTGAGTCTACAGCAAAAAGAGTTCAAACACATTTTTATGCACATGTTATGAATTATTAATGATTTAACTAAAGTAGGAAAAGCTTTCCTTAGCTTCGGCTCCAAAGGAGAAATTTACCATAAATATATTATCACAAGAAGTTGATTCTAAAGAACAGGATGTATCCAGGACCTAGAAGGCTTCTGGAAATCTTTCCCTGTAGCTGCTTCATTCATACGCATCGTTTTGGTCTGAAGAACTTTCTTTTGAGCATGAGCAAAAATTCACACATCATTGATCTCTATGTGCAGAAACACTTGTAATCTTGAACTCCAAGTCTCCAAGAGAAAGAAACACTGATCAAAGTAGTTCAAATTCTTCCTCTCAGTCTTACCAGCTATGACTGATAGACCCAGGCCATTTGTACAACTGAAGCTAAAGGGAAATAATTATGGATTTTGAGGTGTTGCCAGAGGAAGATTACCAAGGGTTGCTGTCTTTATATACTCACCTGAGAAATAAGGATATGTGAATATGGAAGTCAAACACTCATTTAAGAAAAATGCTTCTAAGCCAGGCAGTGGTGGTGCACGCCTTTAATCTCAGCACTTGGGAGGCAGAGGCAGGCGGATTTCTGAGTTTGAGGCCAGCCTGGTCTACAGAGAAAGCCAGGGCTACACAGAGAAACCCTGTCTTGGGAAAGAAAGAGAAAGAGAGAGAGAGAGAGAGAGAGAGAGAGAGAGAGAGAGAGAGAGAGAGAGAGAGAATGCTTCTAAATGTCAGCTTAATTCAGATCATTCCAGAATTTTCAGATCAGGGGAGACTTTACTTGCTATGGGCATCTTGCAACTCCTGGAGACATTTTGGGTTGTCAAAGAAGCCTGACAAGTGAGCAGAGACTGTACTCATACGTAGAAGGCAGGGGATGATCCAGCCTCAGTCAATGGCCGGCAGAGCTAAGAACTAGAAACTCTAGTCTGTTCTGTAAGATGTGACAACCCAGGCCACCAGAGGTTGTTATGTGCTACGGCCACCAAACTACCCTTCTGATACCTTCTAGTCTTTATCATTCCCTCCAAGGTTATTTTAAAAATATATTAAGCAATTTAAAATAATCTAAATATGGCTGAGGAAATGGTTCACTGGGGGTGAGGTCTTGCAGTGTAGACCTAAGCACCTAAGTTTGGATCCTCAGCACCAGTTTGAAGCTCGGCATGGCAGTGTGCATCTGTAACCCAGCACTGGGGATGAAGCAGGGCCCATCTTAGGGGCTTACTGGCCATTCTAGCCAAAACAACTAGTATCAGGTTCAATGAGAGACCTTGTCTCAAAAATTAAGATATAAAAGAGATTGAGAAAGATACCCAACGCCTCTGGCTTTCATACATGCCCACATGAGTGAAGGTGCCGCCTACGTGCATATAAAACGCATACCAGAGTAGGCAGGAGAAAGTAATTTAAATGAACTTTGGGTATGAGAATCTTTTAAAAGGTCCCTAATCAGTTACTAAATATACAAATGCAGCTTTCAGAAGGAGGAGGGAGTGTCTTCAAGTTGTGCATCTTGTTTGCCCTAATGACCGTCTTGCAGAGTGAATGCATGTTCAAAAACTGCCTAGGGTGAAGGACGTAGGTACAAGCACAGTGCAGAATGGCAGCTCACAAGCTGGCCCTACATCATTTTTTCACCATGGAAAACCTAAACACTTTGATTTTTGGGAACTATTCTTTGTTTTAATAGGAGGGGTGTTTTTAACCAAAAAACCAGATTATCATCATTCAAAAGACTTCTGTTTCCACAGCCATCATTTTGGGTCAGTGTAACCTATGATATACTTGCTGGTCACAAACACTTCTCTGGGGATCCACGCAACATCATGTCAACTAAACACATGGTGGAACCTAGGATCTGCTTTAGCTGTGGTCTATGCAGTTAGCATGATTCCACACTGTTCTCGAGTTCTCAGGAACTCATGTCACTCTTCCCTTCTGTAGAATCTCAGACTGAGGACAGAATGTAGCTCTTGGCAGGCTGGTATGAGGATGTCCTGCTCCAATAGTATATTCTTTGGCAAAACTTAAAATAACTTTCAGTATTGATAAACACATTGCCTCCCAAGGAAAGCTCTGACTTCATTAACAGAAGTGAAATATTCCTTTCCTAGGATAGTCAGATTTCTTTAATTCATGTTTAGTATTTAAAGTCTCTGTAAATAACTTCTTACTCAGAACAGTCTAAAGAATAACCCCACCTTTTTTCAACCAGGCACCCATAATGGTATCTTCACCAACTGATATGACACTCTTGCCATAAGCCACGTATGATCTCACACATGTTCACATGCATACAGATACACACATGTCCTTGTCCAGTCCCATGGTATTTCCTGAGGACATATCGTTGTCATCACTGTAGGTACTGCTTCAGACAGCAGCCCCGATGGCTCGTGAATCCCAGTTTTGACAACTGCCCAGTGGACAGTTTTCAGCCTTCTCCCCCAGCAAGTAATCAGCTGGCACCTCCTTCCTATCATGTTGAATCATGCGTGAATCTAGGGTGTTCCTATGGCTGCTTCTTGCTGCTGGCATTTCTGACAAGTATAACCCCAGCCCCTTTACTAGTTACTTGTTTGGGGTTTGTCTAATGCTTCCTGATGACTCAGGTTATGTGTTCCCGGGAAGGTGCCCAGGGAGGGTAATAGGGCCCTATAGATGCCAGCAGCATCTGGGAAGAAGGCAACTACCATCTTAATTTCTAAGTTAAATCTTTAGCTTTCTTTGTACAATTTGCCTCCTGGGTCCATATAAAAATAAAGGGATATTCATGTCAAAGATGATTCTACTGGGTCTAACCAACCCTTTTGTTCAAATTTCTTCTGGTCTGCAAGTCACATAGGTAACATAAGACCAAACAGCACAGCACACTGAGGAAGCAGCTAACAGATACAGAACAGGGACAGCCTGTGAGACAGTTTCTTCCAAAAGCCAGTGTCATGGGAAAAAGCAAGTATTCTGGGTCAACAGAGCTAATGAGTCGCTGTAGACCACACTTCCTTATCTGTGCCCAGCAGTGTCCCTGGGTTCTTGTCTGCCATGTGACTGGACATGTGCCTACTGAGGGGGCCACCCTGTGCTTTCATGAGTCTCAATGGGACCCACAGGGAGCACCTGAACCTCTTGGGTGCTGACCTTCAGGAGGGTGCTGCCTAGGACACTTCCAAGAACTTGGCCCCACAGAGAAGCACCATGCCCACAGACACATTAGGAACACCACTGATCACCCTAGCTATCCAGTCTTCTCAGCTACACCTCTGATGGTGCTGATCAAGGGAAGTCACCAGAGATGTGCCAGGCTCATTCTCTAACCCCTTCTCTCTGCAAACAAGACAAAGTGGTTGGCTTATGCCAAAACAAAACAAAACAAACCCCCTGACAGTTACCGGAAATATATCAGCTGCTTACTGTGGAAATTTTGGATCACTGAAGCGATGTGACTGACATGAACTAGTACAGTTAAGTCTCTTTACATACAGTGGAAGCTGTACTTGCTGGAGAGAGATCTGCTGACATATTTAAGAGCAGAGTCATAATATGACTTAGAAAAACACACATGGGACATACAGCAATAATGAGAAACTGTTGCTACACAGACAGTCCCCCAAACTCCTCAGGGAATGGTGATGTGTGACAAAAGACAAGCCCAGAGGCTTCATTCTATATAGTTCTACTTACATATACTTTGAAATGACAATTTTGGAAGGGAGGGGAGATTGGGGTTGCCAGGTAGGAAAGATGGCATGGCAAATTAAATGGCAAGAGGGATTCCCTGACAGAAACACCAGTCACATGTCTGTGAAGAACACAGGAGTCTTCCCAGATGGTGTAATTACGCAGGATCTAATGCATATGCAACCAGTGAGGACAGGTATGAGAACTGGGGGATCTAAACATGCTCTAAGAGCCTATCAATATCGTATCTTGGCTGTGAGTTTGTTAGAGGGTGAGACATGTCCTCCCCACAATTCAAATCTTGAAATTCTAACCATGGTTCCCCAGAGTGTTGACTAGATTTGAAGAGAAGCCCTTTAAAGCATAACTGAGACTGGAGTCCTAGAGAGGATACAGATACTCACAGAACTACTACCATACGGAGGCCGAGGGAGACTGGATACACTCATGACTGCTAACAGATGGGAGGGGCCTACAGATCCTCACCAGAGCCCTGCTGAGGACAGCTGGGGTCACTGCAACTGGGTCTTATAGAAAAAAGATTCTCTAGTCGCCTTTCATTAGACAGAAATTGCTTCAAGACACTAAAGCAAGGGAGGCAGTGACTCATGCAGTTAGTACCCAACCTGTGTGCTGAGCTCTTCCGGGTCAAAGCAGGCCTGCTCCTTGTCTCTCTTTAGGACCTCAATTTCCTGCCTGTTGAGGAAGCAGATTAAAAACATCACTTCATAGCCTGGGCTACCATGTCCCCAGCTCTGACTCACTGACTTGTAGATGTCAGGAGTAATGGTTGGAGAAAAGTACAGTGGGCCATCACCAGGCTGTGCCAGGCTTTGCTCCCCAGCCCTCAAGTGCTCCATGGAGCATTTCTGCAGGAGTGTCAAATGCCATGTCCTGAACCATGGGATGCCAGTCATGTGGCAGCTTATATATGCACTAGAACTCCGTGTTAGCTCCAAGGGTGCAGAAATCTAGGGGCTGCTAATCCACAGAAGGTGGCTGGAAGCCTCAAGCCCTGGCAGTCCCCCACTGTCGAGCTGCCCCTCCTCAGCTCACTCTAGAGGATCAGGAGGCTACAGTACACAGGTGTGGGGAACTGTGAGGAACTGTGAGGCCCACCTTACCTCTGCACTTCATTTCTGCTCTCTGAAGTTTCCAGTTCCAGTTGACTCTTCCTCAGGTCACTTTTCAACACAAAGTTTTCTTCAGAAAGCCTTTGTAACTCAGCCCTGTGGTCAAAGTTGAAGAAGTCAGCTGAGGCCTGAAAGGGGCAAGCTGACCGCAGCCTCACAGCCAGCTCAGAGCTGGGAGTGCCGAGGACTGTGCATCCCCTCCCTGGAGGAGGCAAGCCCAAGGTACTCCTGGCTCCAGGGGAGCAAGGTCTGTTTGTACTCCTCGAAGAACAGGCCCTTTGAAACACACCCACAACCCTTACATACACTCAGTACCTGGACTCTGCAGATACCTAGCACCTGTGAAGAACCAAGTCACACACAGTGTACCACCTTCACAGAAGCAATACTCCCAGGGCCCCAAATCAAACAAAAAACTGAAGCTGAACCAAATCTGTGAGCAATATTCCTCAGAAAACTAGGCTAGCCAAGGGCATGGGATCTATGTCAGTCCCACCACGCCAAGGGCATGCGATCTATGTTAGCCCCACCACGCCAAGGGCATGGGATCTGCCCCACCACGCCAAGGGCATGAGAAGCTATAATGTGGGAACCCTCACAGCTGGGGCATAGAAAGAGGCCCAGGCAGTCTCAGGTCCACTTCTCTGCAAAGGGAATAGAGCAAAGCATCCTGTACTAAGGCTCTGAAGAAGCCTTGTGGTTAACCTCAAGTTAATGTGAACACACACTGATCAACAGACTGTAAGAAGGCCACTGGGAATGGCCTCAGAAGCAGCAATCTAACTCAATCAGATCCCCTGAAACTTCAGACACTGGAATTATCAGAAGTCAAGTACTGAGGAGAATACTCTATACCACAGAGACACGTGCTTGAGATGCAAAGGTATAGAGACACACCTATAGACAACTGCAGGCAATGCAGAGCCCTTTGGCTATCTACAATGTAGATAGGCCTGGAGGGTGCTAAGCTTCTAGTCCATCAATTATGTCTGGGATTTGTTTTGTTTTGTTTGCTTTAAATATTTAAGGGAGAGCACACTTCAATTTTATTAAGAAAACCTTTTTACTATCTTGGCTGCCACCTCCTCTCTCCCTCTATTTCTTCTCCCCCATCTCTCTCCCTTCCTACACAGGAGAATGCCAGCTAATAAAAACCCTGGTCCTGCCGGGCGGTAGTGGCGCACGCCTTTAATCCTAGCACTTGGGAGGCAGAGGCAGGCGGATTTCTGAGTTCGAGGCCAGCCTGGTCTACAGAGCGAGTTCCAGGACAGCCAGGACTACACAGAGAAACCCTGTCTCGAAAAACCAAAAAAAAAAAAAAAAAAAAAAAAAAAAAAGAACAAAAACCCTGGTCCTGGAAAGACTGGATGTAGGGGAATACCAGGACAGAGAAGCGAGAGGGGGTTGAATGGGGAACAGGGGGAGGGAAGAGGGCTTATGGGACTTTCGGGGAGGGAGGAACTGGGAAAGGGGAAAATCACTGGGAATGTAAATTAAAAAAAATATATAGAAAAAAAAAAAAAGAACTGGGACTGAAGAGATGACTCAGTGGCCTATTGTGCGCCATCAGCCCAGGCTCCCTATGATGACGTACCTGTCTGTATAGGAGCAATGTGCTAAATGAGGGCTGATGGGGCTAAAGGACAACAAACATATAAGTCACCATCATGTCATCCTCCATGCCCGACAAAGAATTCACAGGGGGTGGGCTCCAGGAGCTCGGGATGTTCTTGTTTCCAGAGGGCAAGCTTCTTGGACGGAGCAGGCTGCTCCTTCAGCTGGCCCAGGTTCTCTTCCCTTCGGTGTTCAGTTCTTGTGTGGTGACTAATGTACTCAAAGTGCACACTGGTGCACTTGATGAAACTCACCCTTCACTTGCTTGTTTACAGCATGCTGGCTAACACTGCAGATTCTTCTTGCTCGGTCGTGCTAGCATTTATGGGCTATTCCTTTTTGAACAGTACCTTTGATGTCTACAATACTGCCCTTCTCACAGATTCCTATAAATGTGGCCAAAGGAACAACTCTGCTTTCTAAAGGCCTAGAGAACATATATTGGCACCCCCCGCCCCTGACACACACAAACTGGGTTTTCATTTCGGTGAATCACATGAAGATGGCAGTTCCTGCTGAAAGGAAACCATATCTGCATTCTTGGGCTGTTTATAAAGTTATATTTGCATGTCTGAAATTCCACTTTATTTTTTTCTTTTTAGTGCCCGGGGCGGGCGGGGGGGGGGTGAGATAGAACACAGGGCCTCTTACAAGCTAAGCACATGGTATGTTACTGTGCCACACCCAAACCCCTCATTTTCCCCCAGCATGTAAGCACCTGCATGGTGTCCCCCAGTGAGCAGCAGTTGACCTTTTAGTGGAAATGGTCTTATTCTTATGTGACCACCCACAATCACCAGCCCAGGCCTCTTGGCAGTCTGTCTCTGCAGGAGCAGATACCTCCTCAGTGTGAGGAATGAGGGCTGGCAGGAGTAAAGCACGGCATCTATGGTCCACCATCATGTGCCTGAAAACCTCTCCTCCACTGCTGGAGGGTCCAGGAGAAGGCTCTGGAATTCATGGCCTGTAACTTGGGCAAACCCTCCCAGGATCTTAGCATCTGTGACAGAATAGGTATCCACCCATCTCACCTCCTGGCCATCTGGCTAACAGACCAAAATAGCCCCCTTCCCAAGAAGGGTATTCTAAAGACACAGTTACAGCCGTATCTCCAGCCCAGTAGTAATGAATCTCCAACCCCCCCGACAGTGCTTAGGTCAGCCCAGAGCACTGCAGCTCAAGGGCCCATTCCACAGAAGGTCTCATTGGTTGCTGTCCACTAACCAGCATAACAACCCGTTGATTCACTTTCATCACAGAGCCTGGCGCAGAGGCATGCTGCAGCCCCAAACCCGATTCTTTTAAACTCAGAGGGAAGAGGATTTAGAGACGACCTACAACTCTCGTGAGGCCTCTACAAATCAGTTTTCATGAAATGAGAGGTAGGGACACTAGAGCCAGCTGAGTGGCCCCAGAAAGACCTACCCTTCCTGTCTTGGACCACTTGCTAACACCCAGGAATCAGGGGAGCTGGAGGGCAGGAGTGGGCTTGTGATTCCCGCAAGAGTAATGGGAATTACCTTGGGGAAACTATGAAGAGGTCACTAATGACAGGCCTGAGGGTTTCATATACATTTTTAAGATTAGGAGTGACAAACCTGTAACTCTCTCTGGAATCTGCCTTTTCAAGAGCCCGGACGACGTCTTCCAGCTGCAGAAGTTTGGTCTTCACATCATTCATCTCCCTCTCTGATATCACTGACATCACTTTGGCCTCTTGTGCGTTTGGGAGCTCAGAGCAGGGCAATGAGGGTCTCATCCTTGCAGCTTCTCCCCTGAACTGGAGCCAAGCCTCTTGGACACCGTCACCATCCCCAGTAGGCCTGTCTGAAGTCTGTCCCTGAAGCCCAACAGAGGCTGTCTTCCTGTCTGGAGCCGCTGGGCCTAACCATGGCTCCAGCGTCTGTGGCTGTGACAAGGGCAGCTTCTGGCCTTGGCCCGTTAGGGTTCTGGCCGAAGGTTCTGGCTCCTTTGGGACAGTTCCCTCCTCAGCATTGAGTGGACCTTGATGATTGTCTCTGACACCTGGGTTCTCTGAGGATCTTCTGGACAGTAGGGTAGGGGTTGGGCTTGGTATGGCATCTATACTACAGGGCTGGTCAGGAAAGTCCCTGCCCTCAGCTTTCCCTAGGCCAGGCCACTCTGCGGATGGCCCTGTCCTTCCATCAGGACTGACAGCTTGCCAGGCTGGTGGCTGCTGTCTGCTGTCTGGCTCCAGGGACATGGAGCTGAGTGTCCTCTCCTGCTGGTCACTCACCCCAGTGGTTCCATTCTTCAGGAGAGCACGCAGCACGTCTGCCTCCTGGACAAGTCCCTCTACCTGCTCCCTGTAGGTTTGTTCTAGCTTCTCCTTCTCCAGGGTGAATGATCTACAGATCTGTGTCTGCTCTTCACTCATCACAGCCTGCAGCTTCAACTGCTGCCTCCGACAGTGTGCCAGGACCTCCTGTTCCCTGTCCTCCCGCCGCCCCTTCTCCAGGTCAAGCTGAGCAGCCAGGTCCTTTACGCACTGCAGGTGTGTGTGCAGCCGCTGCTCCTTCTCACACCGGTGCTGCAGAGACAGACCCTCACAGCAGGCAGCATGCTGAGCCTCTAGCCACGTCAGCTTCTGGTTCAGCTCTTCTTCAGCCTCTCTCCTGCACAAACAGAGGTGTACACTTTGGGTTCTGTAGCTGAATCCCAGGCTCTTCTATTCATGGAAGGAAAAGCCACCTGAATTACTTCTGCTCTAAGTGTGGAACTAACCCAGAGACTCTGTTCCTTTCCTGGAGTCCTCAGGGACTACATACACACACAAGGCAGCACAGAATCATTCACTGTGTCTGACAGCTTAAAGATATGGAGGGTGCTATTAGGTACAACTAAAATTCCTTTTTTTTTTTTTTTTTGGTTTTTCGAGGCAGGGTTTCTCTGTGTAGCCCTGGCTGTCCTGGAACTCACTCTGTAGACCAGGCTGGCCTCGAACTCAGAAATCCGCCTACCTCTGCCTCCCAAGTGCTGGGATTAAAGGCGTGCGCCACCACCGCACAGCTACAACTAAAATTCTTGTTCTTGGCCACACTGCAAGTCTTCAGTTAAGTGTGGCTGGAGGCTTTGTACTGAGTGCACCTGGGCAGTGCTGTTTCCAGGTCTTAGAAAGTAAAATTGACCCATACTCAAACATTCCCTTGAAAATCTTATAAGCAGTTTGACTTGGGGCCTTATCAACTTGGGAGACTGGAGAAAATGTGGGAGTGAGGGGAGGGCTACACAGACACACACAACTTGATGAGGCATGGGGTGCACTCTGGCCACAGCAGGGGACATTAGCACATGGACTAGGTGTGGCTCTAACTCTATGGAGAAGCTACCAGGTACCCAGCTGAGCAGATCCCCAGGAAAAAGGAGCCTGGCATATCCTGGATGCTGTAAGCAAGAGGGTTCCCATGCCCTCTCCAGGTACCACACAGAGTCCAAAAGGAGCTTTGTTCCAGTCCCTTAACATAATCCTCATGTTGAAGAAGAAATAGCTTAAACTTCGGAGAGTGCATGTGACTTGAAGATAGCTGCTTTTCTGCCTGTCGAGATTGCAGCAGTCGGTTCCCTTAGGTCTCCAGGAGCCAGAGTGTCTCTGCTGTTATCACACTCTGGGTGGAGGGGGAGGGAGCTCTGATTCTCTCCCTTTTCATATCACATGTTTTCTGGCTACTCTCAATTCCCTCCCACCAAAGACGCCACACTTCAATAGGAACTGACCCCCGTGACAGCCACTTGGAGCTACTGCTGTCAACATGTCAGAGCTGTGTCACTCACTGTCAACATCTGGACCCATCCAGCCTCTAGATAACACCCAGAACCTGTGTCCGCAAAAGACAGGTGACATTTCTCAGGTAACAGACACAATGAAACCCATCACATTCAGGTTTTCCAAGTGGCCCTTTCCCCTCTTGGAACAATATTTTAACTTTCTAAGACTTTTCTCACTAACCCAAATTTACTGCCTTTCTATTTAGAGGGTCCTCTGGATTTTTCTTCCTTTAAAGCTGTGATAGCTAATATTAGTTGTCAACTTTGCTACATTTGGAATCAACTAAAACTCAAGCAACTGGGTACATCTATGAGGGATTTTCTTGACTGGATCATTTGAGGTGAGAAGACCTACCCTAAATATGGGCCACACCTGCTGGTGGCAGCCTATATAAAAGACATGGAAGAAAGAAGCTTTTGCCTTTTGCCTGCTTGACTTCACATTCATTGGCAAAGTTTACCCTGTTGCTAAGGCATTCCTTTACTGGTATTAGAACCTACTTCTTCAGGATCCCACCAGAGACCAGCTGAGACATCTAGCCTTATGGGCTGAACTACTGGAATCTTGGCCTTTCCACTTAGAGAAAGCCATTGTAATGAATCTTCATTTAATATGTCCGTATGTATGTGTATTTTTTCCTTCTATCATTTCTGTTCCTTTAGAGAACCCTGACTAATACATCTACTTTCTAACATCCTCAATACTTGGTGATACACTGTCTTGAAACCAGGCAGTGAGGAAGGAAAGAACAGAGTTCAGACAGCACAGCAAACTACTCCATGGCCCACTGTGGTTTGAAAGTGAAGTCCTTATATAACAATGTATTGTCTGGACTCTCAGAAGGAAACTTGCCTGTTCCCAGGCACTTGATCCTGGCCAGTTTACAAAACCTTCTGGTCAAGTTTTGGTCCTCTGTGAGGAGCCCTGAACAGAAACCCATCCAAACCTTATCTGCATGAGCTGGTCCTGGTGCCGCAGGTGCACCTCCACTTCTAGCCGCTGGGCCAGAGTGCACAGGGCCTGCGCACAGCAGTGGGCCAGCCCAGCCGGTGCAGGCTCAGGGCTTCGTGCTGCATCCTGCAGCTGCTCCTTCAGGCCCAGGATGACCTCCTGTGACTTGGCATACAGGGCCTCCAGACCTGCCTTCTGGCCCTCCAGCACGCCGACCTCCAGCTGGAACGCCTGCTCCGTCTCCTTTTTATCCTTCTCAAAGTTTCTCTTCATGACCTCAATTTCCTTCTCATAGTAATTTACCTAAACAAAGAATCAGGAAGGCTTAGCAACAGCTTGGCAAGCAGCATGAACAGGAGGATATTAGGCAGGATGCTCAAAGAGCCGATGGCTCAGACCTGACCAGGCCCAGGATCTAGATCAGGGGATGACGGGACAGTGATGTCACCAAGGTGCGACTACACCAAGGTACAGTGTACCTATGCCACCCCTGCACAGTAACCCTAAGGTGGGCTCATCAGGTGCACTCAAGAGGCTTGGGACCAAGGCTGGTGAAGCACCTGGCAAGTACCATGAGTCCAGAGGTTGTGACAACTAAGGAGTAGTCACAAGATCAGTGGGACAGCACTCCACTTCCTGGAAGCCCAGGTATACAGGCAAGGCTACGTCAAAATCGTTCAGTGTAAAATCTACCAGGGAATACAAGGACATCACAGTAGAACAGAACGGCCTGCCCTGCTTAGCAGTCTGAGAAACTGCGCACACGGCTCTGCAGCCTGAGGTCCCAAACCCCCCGACCTTGGTCTCCAGCTGCATCCTGAGCTCTTGGTAATGCTCCTTCATCTGCTCCACCATTATCTCTGTCTCCAAACTCACTGGAGTGGACTCGCCCACAAACAGATTGTCTGCAAAGAAGAGGACATGGTGTGACGGTATGCCTAGGAGGCCTCCAGAGCCTTCTTGACCCTTTCATTTGTCCTCTAGGGAGTTTCTAGTCTCCCACCACCAAGTGACAAAGCAGCTTTCCACCAGTAACGTGTGGGTGCAGGTCTGATAAGAAGATCATTCTACACTGTAACGAATGAGGGGCTGGTAGTAAGGGTCACTCCTCCTCCAGAGGTACTGTGGTTGAGGACTCTACGGACAGCAGGATGGGCCAAACTATGTTTTGCAAGTTCACACTACTAGGAACTGAGAGGTTTAAATCTTTAAAAAAAAATATTGATTTACCTATATTTTATGAGTATGGTTTTTTTTTTGCATGTATGTCTGTGCACCATGTATGGACAATGCTCATGGAGGTCAGAAATCAATGTCAGATGTTCTGGAACTAGAGTTACAGATGTTTGTGGGTTACCATGTGTTTGCTAGGACTTTAGTCTTCTGCAAGAGCAATAAATACTTTAATGCTCTAAACTACTCTCCAGCAAGGTTGAAATCTTTTCTATAGCACTGGTTACTAAGAAAGAACCAGGAGGTTCCCACTAGATTCATCAGGCCCTTAACTCTCTGAAAGATCCTCACCAGATGGTATATTCATTGTATTTAAAATCTGGCTCCAAATGATGCCAGGAACACAGAGGAAATGGGAAGACAAGAAAGAATGACAACAGCTCCATGGCCTCCCTCCTGTGTAGAGCTTCATGCCCAATCTCCACGCATGTTCCAATGTGTGTACGGGCTTACTTAGTCTTTCTCTTGTGATTTCTTGGTGATTCTATGTGATCTGTCTTTACAGCACACACTGACATACACAATCTAGTCATCTAAGGCCAGCCCTGGAAATCCTGGTAGTGTGAAGGTTACCTGGGAGTGTAGTGCAGAGGAAAAGGTGAACAGCCATGCGATGGTCTATCCCTGAACTCCTGACCAGGGCCACATGCTCTGCAACTCAGGCTCCTGAGACACCAGAGGAGCAACCTTCACGCTCTACCCTCTGGCTAGGCTAGACTCAACTGTACTCAGGGGACTGCACCCCACACCTTTTTCCTCCTCCCCTACCCCCCATAGGGGTATGCCAAGGCCACTCACTCTCTATTTCTTCCTGAGACTCCCTAGGGATTGTGGCAGCCATCCAGGCCCCTCCTTTTGGAGAGCTCAGGAGTATCTCGTTGGGGTATTTTTTTCTTCTCCCCAACATAAACAGCTGTAGGGTACATGGAGACTCAAGAGCTCTCAGAGGTTGGAGAACAAAACTGAGCGGCTTAGGTTGCTACAATGTAACCAGGGAGGGGTAGTCAGGGCTGCTGGATTCCATGGGCAACAGAGAGATGGCAGACATGAGTGTCACATGCTACTGCTGAAGAAAGCAGAGCTGGAGTGACTGCATTGGTGGCCTGGTACAGCCAATGGGAAGGCAAAGACCAGCTAAGTACCCCCTGTCCTCCACAGGAACTGTGGTACCTCCATAACACCCCCACCCCCACCTTGTTCTCTAAAAAAGAACAAGAACACTTAAACACGAGCCTCATCTTGACCCCACTGTCCACGAGCAGGAAAGCCTGCAGTGTGGTTTCCACTGAACCCAGCAGCCAGGATACCCTCAAGTGGGAATATCCCATGCCCACCTTGCTATGACCTTCCACGCCAGTGACCTTCCCATGTCCAGCCCTGTCACAAAGTTGCCTGTGACCTCATAGGCTCCATCGTGGAAACCTGCCCCTAGGGCAAATTTGTCTCCTCTGGGGTCAGGTAATTATAACCTTTGTAATTTCTACAAACATTAATTTTTCCACCCTCTTTTCCTCATCTTTTCCTCTGGGGTGCCACATATCCAGCCTTGTGGTCATGTCCTGGAGCTCCACTCTCAACTTACCCTCCAAAATGGGCTCTTACCTGCTGGGCCACGTCCAGGGATCCTCCTTCTATGGGTACCTGGGGTCCCAGAGGGGCTCTGTCGACTCCTGGGCAGCCGTGCCCGAAGGCCTTCCAGTTCTGCTTGCAACTCATCATTGCGGTCCTGGAGGTCCTGTGTAGACAGAGTCAGATACCTCCTCCAGCAGTTACAGCCACTCAGCCAAACCCAAGATCAGCCCCATCTGTAGTAAGCATCCACTACAGGCTAGACTTATATGCAGGTGTGGATTCTGGACTTCCAGCATGTAACATTAAATCTGCACCCAAGACTACCTAAAGGTCCTGACAGAACTAGGGAAACCATTTCTCAAACTCTCATGCTTATATCATCGGATATAAGAAAGGGGCTCAAGGAATAAAGGAAAGTTGAGGCTACAAGGAAAATTCTCAACAGGTGTTGTTTACCACAAGTAGTGGGTACGCCACATGCATGGGGATCAACACCTTGGGACTTCTTGGGGCTGTGTGTTTGTTCTAATCTCTCACCTGCTGTGGAATTGGCATGGGGTTCTATAGCTAGAGCTGTTAGGCCTTTTGTTTTAGGTTAAATGCTACAGAGCAGCGAAGCACTTGGCTGAGAGAAAAGGTATTATCTGGGAAGCGGAAGCCTAATGGAGTACAGTCTGCTGGGCAATAGGGAACTGGACTGGGAGAGACACCCTCTGGTGAGGATGAAGAGTGCATTTGCAACAAGCCTCACCTTTGCACTTTAATGAAATGTGCCTGGATGAGTAGGCTTAGCCACTTGCTTATCAAAAAGACAGGAAAAGAAACTTCTAGCATACTTTTCTGGGAGGTTTGGAGTCCTGTAAAATCTTGAGACGTATGAGAACAATCATCCCTGACTCATATTCCCAGCTCTGAGTTTGCTCCCTAAAAGCAAGGCCAGCTGTCTTTGAAGGACATGTATCTACTCAACTTGCAGGGCACTCCACCTGGATGAGGCCTAAACAGATCTCAGAGAAAGGAGCCAAGGACACACACACACACACAGTAGCAGTTTCATTTCTGAGTGTGTTTCCTGTCTGATTCTTTAGAGCCTTCTGTAATGTAGGATCAATTTTCATATCATGTAAAATTATTTTATAACTCTTGGTATCACAACAATGCCTCTACTGGTTTCAGCATGAGTTAACTCAGAGCAAAGCCTTACAGTCACCACGGCTGTAAAGTATCAGATAAAACTAAGATCTCTATCCTTTAGTAATGTATTCAAAATAGCTATAAATTATTGTTTGTCACATGTTTATTATTGTAGTAAAAACAGAGAAATTAAATGACTGAATAGTAATGCTACTGACATCCTGAGATCTTCTGTAAGGGGTTTGTTTTATTTTGCCTTTGAAGATCAGACCCAGGATTTATACACGCTGTGCATGGGGGTCTACTAATGAACCACAGCCTCATGGAAAATTTTACCCATTACCTGAGCACCCATATTACTTATCCTTGGTCACTTGGCAATGTTGCCTCTGAAGGTGATTCTAGAATCACCAGTGTCATTCTAAGACTATGACATTTTCTATTAAATTAGCAGTCATGACACATCTCATAGTCTCTGAAACTGAACAGCAGCTATGGTTTTAGTCTCCTTGATGCTTGCGATATGAAGGCGCAAGTGGGCCTGTAGGCTCTCATGATTTGGTTGTTGCTTGTTTGTTTTTGAGACAAGCCTTATAACATTTTTCAGACTGCCTTGTATTTGTTTTGTTGTAGGTTTTGGATGGGGGGATTGGTTTTGGAGACAAGGTCTCAGGCAACCCAGGTTGGCTTCCAACTGGCTATATAGTCAAAGATGATGACCCTGAACTCCTAATCCTTGGGCCTCCACCTCCCAAGTTCAGGGATTATAGGCATTTGCTTGGCTTAAGGTTGACCTTTAGCTCCTGGGTGGAAGCAATCCTCCTGCATCAGCTACTGCATTCGCTGAGACAGCACACTATTGTACATTTACCTTCAAGGGTGGGAGTTTTTATAGTGTCTAAAATTAACCACGCATATGCCTCTCTTTGTAATATTTCTAGTAAGTTTTACACCAATTAACTTTTGGTGAATTAAGCCTAACCAAGAGCTGACTAATAAGTATTTGTGATGGATCATTTATAATTCAAAGGTCTTTTTCTTATTAGTAATGGGTCATTTCAACTCTAATTTTCCTTTCTGATCTTCCTACACTGAAATTTCTTTAGGAAGATTCATGTAGGACGTACAGTCAGGGAACACATTCTGTCTTGGGATTTGACTAGTCACTGGAATATCTACAGCACAACCAAGCAGTGCCCATGTATGGCTGACCAGAGACTGAAATAAGAAGTTCTTGCTGGAAAAGAAGCTCCTGTAATCACTTGTGGGCCACCATGCACTTGACGGCCTAGAGGATGATGGCAAACAGATGGGGCCTCACATGGCCACTGGGGTCTTGAGCCAGGGGGTTTCTGCAAATCCATAGTGCTGGTCCTGTGTAGCAGGCCCACGCTTCCTGACATTGCTGCAGGGCAGGTTGTAGGAACAGGACTCAGGGATGCTCAAGATGGGTAAGCAGACTCAGGGAAAGACGCACCCTGCACTTCAGCTCATAATCGTTCAGGATGGCTGTGAAGTGCTCTTCCTGGGCCAGGAGCTCCATGCTCTGAGGCTCCAGCTGAAAGAGAGGCATGAGCATACCAGCATATCAGCTTTCCTGGGAAGACAGACCATGATGTGCTGACTCTGACCCCACTGACCACAGGAACTGATCTGAACAGCAAAGACTTGCCTTGTCCTTCAGCACAAACTGGAAGTCACTCTGCAGGCGTAGGACCAGCTTCTCTGAATCCGAAAGCTTTTCCACCACTTCTATGATCTCCTTCTGCAATCGGCTGTTTTCCTAGGAGATAGGTGGGCATGGGCTGGGTTCAGGACACAGAGAAAGACACTGACAAGTCTCCACGTCACTTCGCTGTATGGTGGAGGCTTGTTCCCAGCAGCTTTTTTCAGGAAAAGCCCTGGAAAAGGCAGGCATGTGGCTGCCTGCCTCTGTGCCAAGCAGGCAGGGTGTGCTGTTGGGACCCACAATCCCTTATGACCAACCCAACATCTCCAAGGTGATTGTTTCCCCACTGTCTTCCCTTCTTCTTGCCCCCACACTCCCATGTTCAGAACGTTCATGAGTGAAGGAAGAAAGCTGGTAAAGCGTTGTGTCTAAGCTGCTTTTAAAATGATGGGTTTGAAGTTGTATCAAAATGGTTCAGAGGTCCAGCACAGCAGTGGTGGGTGTCAGAAGACAAGGGCTGTGCTGAGAAGAGTCAAGAGAGTGCCATCACATTAGTGGATGATGTGAGTTATGTCCAGATACTCTTACCACAATGGGCAGGGGCTGCAGGACCCAGGGTGGAGGGAAAAAGGCCACAGAGGTCCTTAGGCATTAGGAAGGAAGAAGCTGGGAGCAGAACAGAAAGGCGGCACACAGGTAAGTGCTTCTGGAGCTTGGCTGTCCACACAGCAGGGTAGGTACAAGGCAGGGACATTCACCAAAACCCTAAAAGTTGTGGCTATGAATCCAGGTCATGGCAGGCAGTGTCTAGAAGTGTTCCTAGACCCTAGGGATGCAGTCATGCTGGCTGTGGTAGCTGATTCACTCTGATTTTGAGATCATATGACTCAGAACAGAGGAGCATGGAGCAAAGCCAAGACCTCCTGCTTTGAGTGAGAGCATGACATCACCCTGATCTGCCAGTGTGTGCCTTCCCAGTTTACATCAGGGAAGTAACCCACCTACCTTCAGAGCCAATGTCAGTTTTTCTCGGAGACTGGTCTCCTCAGCCTGGAGACGGCCCACATCCTGCTCCAGCATGGCTCTCTGCCTGCAGGCTTGCTCCCAGAATAGCTCTCGCTCCATCTCTACCTCGGACCGCAGAAGGCTCAGTCTTCCCCTGTACTCTTGCTCTAGGTGCCTACAACAGAGCACACAATACACAGTCCCACTTGGAAGTGTCATTTTGCCTCTCTGGACACCTGTGTTTGGAATGCTTCCTCTGCTGGACCCTGTCAATCTGCTCAGCAGAGATGAACTGCCTATGCCAGAGACAGAGACATTGCACAGTCTTCCTTCGTGGGCTGGTGGAACTGACCCAGATAAGGGGGTTGGGGTGGTGGTGGACACATGGTAAATACTCAAAGCTGTACTTGGAGCACTGGGGTGACCAAGTGGGTAGAGATCTCTGTGCAGGTACCCTAGATGTCCCGTGTCTCTCCACCTATCGTGCCCACATTGTGCCACGTCATACCAGCCAGCCCTAGCCTATAGAAGCCCTGTGGCAGACCCTGATGCCAGATGATCAAAGTCAGCCTCCATTCTAGGAGCCAGGCTGCACAAAACCTGTGGACAGTGAATCCCCAAGACCAGGGGAGTAGGCGCAGGGACAACTCCCTCAGAGTCTGCCCTCATCTTCTCCAAGTGCTGCCAACAGCACAGAGCAGCGCAAGCCTTAGTCTTTCCACTCTGGTGGCAGCTACACGGCCTCTAGGTCTCTCTAAACTGCAGGATGCTTCAGCAGGGTCAGTGATTAAACCTGAGAGGAGGTGTGGGTTCATCCTCCAGCTGACACAGCCTGCCTGGACTTTTATCTCAGCTGAGAGCTTTCCAGAAACAATACCTAAAGGGAACACGTTGGAGGAAGGGAAACTGTGATTTGGGGGAAAGATATAACAAATCTGGTTTATGCTTGAAAAACAAAAGTACAGAATTTTTGTTTTTTAAAGATATTTTAAGGGTTACGAGATTTAGCTCAGTGGTAAGACTCTTGCTTAGCAAACATATGGCCTTACGTTCAGTCCTCAGCTCTAGAAAAAAGAGGTATTTCCACAATATATTTTATCCTATTTAGCCCTTTCACCCCATTTAAAAACCTTAGAAATGCACAACCAAAAGAAAATGGATAAAAGAATACATACTTATAATCTAATCTAGGCAGCCATCAGAAAAGAAAGAGGGAGGAAGAGAGGGGAGGAGAGGGTGCTTTTGCAGGTGTGCATGGACATAAATATGTGCATGCATATGGGCATGTGGAAGCCAGAAGTGAACATCAAGTGTTTTCTCCAGTTGTTTCTCATTATTATTATTATTGTTGTTGTTAAGGCACACCTGCAGACACATGCATCCCATCTCACATTCATTCATGTACATAATAAACACAGAGTTTATGCTCTTCTGACCCACCCCTCAAAAAACAAGACACAGAATCAAATCCTCCAGCTACATAGCCCTATGCATGCTGACTAGACAGATTAGTTCTACAACTCAAACTAGGATAGGAATTCATTTTGCTCTCAGTGCTGGAACACAATGTTTAAACAGGAGAATCTTCTGAGAACATCCGTAGCACAGGGCTAGAAAGTGGCTGGTGTATGACCCTGAGAGGATGCTCCTTAGAAGCAGGACTCTCCTCCACACCTCCATCATGAAGAGATCCTGGGAAGCGTTAAGGTCCCAGTGTCATATACAAGGAACAGCTAGAAGCAGCCCTGTAACCACTTTGGACCCAACACTTGGGAGTAAAGTGAAAGTGTAATTGCTGTGTCAACCCTTAGGAGACATCAAAGGAGAGAAAATGGCATTCTAGTGACTGCATTGCTCACCTGTCTTAGTCATCTGCCATTTTTTTTTTCTAAATAAGCACTCAGGCTTTGAACCATAACCAAAACCCTTTTTACTCTCTTTTCAACAATAGCTTCACTCTGAAAACAGAGGGATTTCATGAGCAGTTCTGAGAAGACAGGGAAGTAAGGAGAGGCTCTTAGAGGAGCCTGGGCCAGAGCACTGGGGAGGAGTTCAGGAGCTGGGAAGCCAATAGTCACCAACCGCTCATTTGAGCAGAAACATGCCAAGTCAATTTCTTATGGAAACACCCTTCTGTGATAAACCAAAGTGGTCTATGCCAAGGGGAAGTGACCTGGGCCAGCAAATCAAGTGCCCTGATTCCATCACTTTGTGGGACTGCCATTCATGGTTTCAGTCTTATTTATACACACCCTCCTATAATGAGGCCACAGCTCAGATTGACTAGAAACACTTAAAGTAGATACCACCGTCTATCAAGATATAATCATGATATATAATTATGCAGCCATGTTTACCCATATACTCACAGTCGTATGTCCACATGCACTTACATGCTTCTCAAACACAGCTGCAGTCAAGGCACACATCCTCATCTCTATAATGTGAACTTATACACAACCCTCCTCACACACGAGCCTGCAGTGTCTGCCCTTCCCCAGACCTCAGAAAGGGGCACGTGTGGACACAAACACAAGCCCTGTCCTACCAGAGATGGGTAGGACAGTGTGGGACAGCACTGGATGCAGGAAAGGAGGCAGAGATTCCCTTCTATAAAGCAGATCTATAAGAACTCAAGGGCACAGGTCATTGAGAAGCAATGGCTCCTCACAGTGGACCAAAGGCCACAGCTGACTCTGAGAGGCCTAATAATACGCTTGGCCTGACAAAGTGAGCAGGCTTTGCACCCCTTGATGCTTCCGAACCTAAGGTTCTTACAGTCCCTATAAATAAGCTATCTTTGAAATAGTGTAAAACTAGCCAGGCACAGTAGTCTGTGCTACTCAGGAGACTGAGGCAGGAAGATTCCAAGTGGGCAGTCAGCTTGGGGAGCTCAGTAAGACTGTCTTATGAAATAAAAAGGGACAGGGCTATAGCTCTGTAGTACAGTACTTGTTTAGTATGCATGAGACCTGGGAAGAAGGGAGAGAGATGATGTAAGACCTGGACAGAGAAGACTTGGGTTTCAACTCCACACATCCATGAGTAATTCTGAGCAAGTTATGAGCCTGTCTGACTCTCCATTTCTCTGACTGAAAATGGGATGGAAGCTGGGGGTTAGGAGAGGTAGCATTGACACAGACAGGAAGACAGCAGCTTGAGACCTCACCATCTCCTTCCTTAACCTCTGCCTTTGGGATGCCCAGGAACAGTGTCACAACACCCTTGGTGAAGGAAGAAATGGGCTTTTGTCTAAACCCAACATTTAGCAGAACACAATCAAACTTATAGGAGGTAGGGGTTAGCTACTGAGTTCCAGATGCAGGGGAATCACCCTGCAGAACCTGTGGTACCTGAGGCTAGCTGCCCTCAGCTACATAAGGTGTTGTCTAGGCGGCTGTGGCTCCAATCCAACCCTACCCTGTTCTTCCCTTGTCCCTGTGGCCATGATGGTCTAACAGTCCCCTTGCCAGGTAGATGAACTCAGGCATCAAAGCTACAAAGGTAAATAAAGAAGAATGAAAATCTGTGTGAAATCCCTGAACTCCCATCAAGCCTGTGTGGGAGGCTTCTTCAGTATCTTGAGTAACACTCAGGGAGACATATAACTCTACATCCCAGGCTGTCAGGACTGCTGTGAAGAAGCATGGCCTTCAGATGCCAAGGTACTTGTGACAGGACGCAGACTCCTCAGCAAGTGGACAGTGACTCCTCATGAACTGCCTTCCTTTCTCCCCGCATGCAGTGCAGTCCACACTGAGATGAGTGCTGCCATGGAGGACTAAGCATAAAGATGCAGAACTGGCCCCACCCAGCCCGCAGGGGAGGAGCTGAATGAAGGGTTCAAGCACAGCAGAACTGGGATCTTGTCTAGGGCAGGCCTCTCCTGGATGAGTGCCCAACCCAAGATAGAGAAGGGGGAAACAAACAGCATTCTTTGGTTCACATCATAACACAGATCTGTGTGAGTAAAAACATCAGGCAGAGGACCACCTAGTGAGGGATGGCCAGGAAGTCTAGGACTCCCAAGGTAGAGCTGGACATGCTCCTTTGATGCCTTAGCTTTAATCTTTATGCCAGGGGCTTCTTCCAATGTCTGGGTAATAAACCCAAGAGGTAATTTTGTGGTTTTCATTTTGGCTCACTGAACTACCTTCTCTCACTGACTGACCCTTATGGATCAGTCCTGGTGCTGTTCCTTCCAAAGCACTAACCATCTTGCAACACAGACAACTCCAGTTAGAACATACCCTGATAAATTCATGGACAGAGCTAAGATTTTTTTCATGGCCACAGGCACACAGGGGACACCAGGGGTCACTGAACCCACGTCACAAAAAGCAGGACACTGCTTGTCTGACGCAAACTTCCTTTCAAAATAGGCATCCCCAAAGTCGTCCCAACTTCCACTGGCTCCAGTAAGACAGCAAGATTACTTCAGCAGTCAGTAGCCCTGGCCACTGGCTGGTCTCCAAGAATGGGAGGAGTCACTGCTGTGGCAGCCCAGGAGCTATGGCTGCGGGCCTCAAACCTACTTGATTTTCTTTTCCGTGAGTTGCTCCAGGGCTGAGCGGCAGTCATCCATCTCTCTTACAAGGTCCAGGCTCCTCTTCTCAGCTTTCTCCAGGCCCTGCCTCGCCTTGTCCCGTTCCTGTACCAGCTGCTCCATTTGTCCTCTGCCATGGAAGGACAGACGGGACACTGTTGTCAGCCTGACAGACTCGCCCAGGCTTTACTGCCCACAACCACCTCCTGGAGCACTCTACAATTGTCACCATTTTACCAGTGCACATAAAGAAAGGTCAAATGACGGACTCAACAGTAAGATAAACCGGATCCTAGCCTATCAGGAAGGTTTATTCAAAGGGACTTTTTCTCTACTGTTAACCTTAGCCCGGAGAGCCCTTGGTTACTCCTGAAGCAGGGCCCTCTCAAATCACACGGTTTCTGCTTCTACAGCAGTGAGTTCTAGAATCAGCAGGGTGAAGGTCAAGTTCAAATCTTAAAACATAATAAAAGTGGCTGAATGAGGTCCTGAACACACAGATTTCTCAGCATGTTCCCACATTTAAGGAGTCACTGGTAATCTTTAATTCTAGGGACACATATTCCAAGTAGTAGCAACAGTGAATGGCTATGGGCCCCCAGGTCTCCTCCTCATTTGGATTCTATTTACAGGGGCAGGACAGCTGGAAAGAGCCATACCAGGAATCACCAGGGGAGACGGAAGTGAGGCCCAGGAGGTATGACCTGAAGTTCCTGGGAGGTGGACCCTGCAAGCAGGACTTTATCCCATTCCCGTGTGGGTTCTTACTGGTGATAGTTCAGTTCCTGGCGGTAGCAGGCTAGGGCAGCCTGCTGGATGACACCATCAACTGTCAGGAGTTCATTGTCAAGGGCCCAGGTCAGCTCCAAGAGGTTCACCTTCTCATCCACACTGAAGTCCAGGCTCTGGAATCAGGAAGCCCCAGAAGGCAAGGGGGGAGTAAGAGACTTCTCCAAATGTACTCTCTTGCCCTGTGACAATTCAGGGGCATAACCACAGCGGCTACTATAGCAAGCATCCGTCCCTTTCCGTCTGCAAGTGTCTCTGGTTGTTGGGGTGTTCTTTCTCTACCCCAGTAACTCAAATGGGCTGTCAATATTGGCCTTCTTCATCATACTGTAGTCCTCGAGACCCCATTACAACAGTGGGTACAACTCAACATGGACAGAGTTCTTCTGCCAAATCAAAGTACAAGCTGCAGTACGAACATATCCCACCTCAATACACCACATGGACTGAAGAAGAGAACTGGAGAGTGGGGGCCTTCCCCTCTCTGAAACCAACAGTTTTAGTACTAAGGTAGGCCTTTGGACCACCCATGTGAAGAGAATTTCCCTACAGCCTAAATCATCACAAAACAGGAGAGACCAAAGTCCAGATAAAGCCACTTAACACTTGACATCCAACTCCTTAAGGCCAATCAGGCCCCTGACAGTCCCTTTTTTATGTGAATGAAAAGGTCTCACTACATAGCCCACAGAGGGCAAGAGTGCTGGGAGGCTCTTGCAAGGGTCCCCAGAGGGATCAAGGTCAGAAAAGTTAGAGAAATATGCCACAGCAACAGCTTCTTATCTAAGTAAAAGGGAGCCGTCAAAACTACCCCGGAGAGCTGTGGAGTTGGGTCAATGGGTAAAGTACTTGCTCGTAAGTGTAGGAACCTAAGTTTGGATGTTCAAGTAAAGCTTGGTGCCGTAGCTCACATCTGCAATGCCTGCACTCTTATGGTGAAATGAGAGGGAGGCAGGAGGAGTCATCAAAGCTCATGAGCCATCTGGCATATGCACTTATGGACAAAAGAGCTTGTCCGAAACAAAATAAAAGACAAGGACTGATACCTGCAGTTGTCTTCTGAGCTCTACATGTGTACCATAGCACGCACGCACACACACACACACACACACGCACCAACAAAAACTAAAAACAAAATTAATAAAGGTGATGGTTCGTGCCTCTATTTCTAGAACTCAGGGTAGAAACAGTGTTTTAGATGATAAGATGTATAGCTTCGGGAATTAACTATACAGAACAACATCAGCAGAAGCACTGGAGCTGAGATGAGGGCAGGAGTGATGGAAAAACCTACATGTTCAATCACATGGAAGGGCTGCATAAACTAAGAGCCACACGGTATGATACTAATACTAAGAAAATTAAACTAGAATGTTTAAAACACTTATTTGTCTATGTTTGGAAAAATCTCACCAGAGGCTCACGTGCATCTGGGTGCACACTCACAGAAGGAAGCCTGTGGTGTTCCTTTTCAGATGCAATGCTCCTAGATTTTTGTTTGTTTGTTTGCTGTTGTTTTGAGACAAGTTCTTTTGTTAGCACATAGGGTTTTCAAGTGGCGTAAGCTGGTAGGCCATCGAACCAAACCCCGAGGAGCCTCTTGTCTCTGCCTCATCAGGGCTGGGATTACAAACACTCAGCTCCTCCTGTATCAGTATTTACAACTGAGCCATCTCCAGACCTCCTTGTGATTTTATTTTTTTAATAGGATTTCTTTATGTAGCCCTGGCTCTCCTGGAACTCTCTCTGTAGACCAGGCTGGTCTAAAATTCACAGAGGTGTGCCTGTCTCTGCCTTCCAAGTGCTGGAATTAAAGGCATGGGCTACCACCACCTAGCCAACTGAAGTTTTTGTTTGTTCGTTTTTCAAGGCAGAGTTTCTCTGTGTAGATCTGTTCTGTCACTCACGCAGCAGAACAGGCTGGCTTCAAACTCAAAGATCCACCTGCCTCTGCCTCCCAGGAGCTGGGATTAAAGGGGTATGCCACCACTGCCCAGCTCTCTAATTGTAATTAAAAGTATATATATTTAAATTTTTAATTATGTGTGTGTGTTCCCCTGAGTGCAGGTGACAATAGAGACTAGAGACATGAGGTCTCTTGGAATTGGAATTACATAAAGCAGCTATTAACCACTTGATGTGGGTACTGGGGACTGGGTCTGGGTCCTCTGCAAGAGCAACAGGCAGACTTAATTGCTGAGTTATCTTCTGGCTCCATATTGGGATCACCCCTCCCCCACCAAATAATAGAAAGCAAAATTTGGAAAGAAAACTAAATCTAGTTCATACCACTTCTTGGAGGTAGGTAGTTTCTCACCCCTGCTGGCCCCAGTGAGCCTCACCTGGCTGTCCCAGGGCAGATCTCTATCTAAACTACAAATGCAACTCAACCAAAACCTAGGGAGCAAGGATAAACCCCACCTGTGAGAAAGCCCACCCATGTTGGCTCACCGTGGGTTCATCATGACTGACCGATGGTGCTAATTAAAGGTCCTCTTAGCACAAAGAAGACTGTGTGACTTGGGGGGGGGGGGGAGAGCGGGATGTAAAGTAAATAAAAACAAAACAAACAAACAAAAACCAAAAGCAATAATAATAAAAAGAAGACTACTGTGTGACTTCCTTCTTAGGTGACAATCAGGGATGATGTGTATGACACTGAAACTTACCTTTGAATGGACATTTCCCAACTGCTCTCTCTATGTTTTAAAGTTTCAAATTAAAATTTCCTACACTTTAATTGCAAAAAATTTATGAAAATATATTTCCTTTGGGGGCTCCCATTGATTGGGTGAACTGCTGTCAGCAATGCTCTGCTGCATTTATACCTGTGGACATGTGGCCCCCATGTTCCCTGCTCAGCCCCACCGTGCCTTAGACACTGCCTAACAGGGCAGCCATAAGCGGTGAGCTGCAAACCTGCAAGATCTCCTTGCCATTCTGAATGCCCTCCTGGGCCCATGCAGAGATGACCTGTTCAGGAAAGGCAAAGCCACTGCCATCGTCGACACTGGAGAACAGGCGCAGGCCTGAGCACACAGACACGAGGGACGAGGTTGTGGTGGTGTGGCAGCCGCTTTCCTCCTGCACATCAGGAAGAAAGATGCCCTGAGACTCAGGTATCTTGAGATTGTAGTGTCTGCACACTAACAAATGTCTCACCTTGACAGCCTGTGTTCAGTATTTTGCCTTCTCAAATGAAGCCTAAAAGAAGAGAACGCATACCTGCAATGATCTGCAGCCCCCTTCCCTAGGGAAGACGCTTGGGATTTACCTGGGATCACTTGGTTCTGCAAGGGACAGAAGTGGAGCTGCACCCAGTCTTGGGCCCCAGCCCCAGGTCTTGCATGGAGATCTGGACACCTACTCTTATTTATCATGGTCACCTCAAACCTGTGAGGCTTGAGACAGCTCCAGCATTTTCCCTTTGTTAAGAAAGTGCTCCTACCAGGAAAACTCAGGCTAAGGGAGGAAATGGCTGATGGGCTCAGAAAGGGGCAGAATAGCCAAAGCAGAACTCCACATTTTCCAGAACTCAGTCCCACAGCCCCGTTGTGCTAGGCTGTAGCAGTACTAGGGAGGTTTATGGGATAGGAAAGTCTTCCAGAGGGAAAGCTACCGGTGAGACTTCTCTACTACCTGAACCTAAGGGTGAGAATGATTTCCTCCCCTCTCCTGTCCCACCTGGGGTTCTTCACAAGTCTCAGCTGTAAGGATCTTCACAGCTTTCTGTATACTAGGGAACACTGTGCACCCACTGCACTGAAGACCCAACTCCCCACTGCAGGAAACAGATGGGCTGTTGTGAGCTCTCCTCACCACCTCCATCTCCTCCATCTCCTTTCTCTTCTCAAGACTCCTGGGCTGAAATGCTTTCTCCAACACTTACCAGCCTGTCTTCTCCCCATCTCGCTTGCCCCTTTCTTGGGCCTCACTCTGACAGCTCTCCCAGAACAGCACTGCAGGCAGGGCTTGCTAGAGGTTCTCTTGCCACCCACCATGCCTGCAGGTGGAGTCCCCCTCTGTCCAGCACTCCAGCTCTTTCAGCCCAACCTCTCCACATGTCCAGGGACAGAGTGTTTGCTGAGCTGCGTGGCTGTCTTTCAACCTTCTTGTTTAAAACAAAGCAGACATCTTGACCCATTTACAGAGGGAGAGAAGATTTCATACACATGTACAGTGGTTGAGCAAATGTTTACCTGGGTGTGTATATACAGAGCCTGCACGTATGTTTATGGCAGGAGTGCATATAGTAAGATGTGTTTGTATAAAATGAGCAAGTATAGTGGATGTGGACATATCTATAGTGGGTGCTTGTCTTCAGCAGATGTGCACATGCAGGAGATGTGGAGTACACAGTAGGCACACATATACAGTCATGTGCACAGGTCAGCACTGAGTGGTGCAGACGGAGACTGATCACAAATCTATCGTGGGTATGCATGCACTGTAGATGGGAATGTGTTTACAGAAGGCACACACATTCAGTGGATTGTGAATGCGTAGGTATGGTGGACTGCATGTCTTTATACTGGGTGATGCATGTACAGAGACTACATACATCAACACACAGTGGATGTGCAGGCACAGTGGATGCAGATGGGTCTACAGCAGGTATGCACTTACAGTGGATGCAATGTGTCTTCAGGAAGTTCTCATGTACAATGGATGTGCACGTTTAGAGTGGGTACCCACATAGAGAGCCTGAGCATATGCCTGGAGTGGGTGTACACATACAGAAAATGTGTGTACATAATTGGTAATGAGTGTATAGTGAACATACATATGTCCAACTGGTGAGCGTTTATAGTATGTGCACAGAAGATGCACACATAAAATGGATGTGCCACATCTACTATAGCAATGCAAGTATGGTGGATGTGTGTGTACTCACTAAGTTGTACATGATAGATGATGGGTGCACAGTGAGCACAGTACAGTATTATGAATGCAGCTGTATGCCTGTGCTGTATACATGTATGTAGTTTGTGAGCAAAACAAAAAAGGTGGGAAGATGGCCCAACATCACAGTGCCAGAAGCATGGGAGCAGTGCACCAGGTGCAGGAAAGGAAGGGAAGTAAAGTATACAGAAAGGAGCAGTAACTTGGAGCACATTCTGGACCGTGACCTCTGCCATAGATGAGGCTACTAGGTAAAGAGGCAACTTGTGAGAAGCACATGTGCACCCACAGTCCTCCTTACATGCTAGCCTGTGGGTTCAGAGACTGAGGATGTCATTTGATAGCAGATGTCAGTGATATCAAAGCACGAGAAACACGTGGCTTCATTCAGAGGGGGTATCCAGCTGAACCAACACTGAATATGACTTGTGTATGGGAGAGTCTCACCTTCAGGCTCTCAGACTTGCGTTTATGTGCTTATATGTGGTGCTAAGGATGGCCCAGAGCTTGCCCACGCTGGGGAAGAATTCCACCACTGTTCCACACTCAGCTCCTGGGATTTCTGACTCGCAGGGCTGCGACCATTCTGCAGTGTTGCCCTGCCTATCCACACTGACTCAGTCAAATACGCAGATTCTCAAATACACCTTGCCCATACCAGTGCCTATCTCCAGAGCTAGCCTGTGCTATGTCCTGATGCTAATGAAACAAAATGTTGAGTCAGTCACCTCTGAGCAAGGTGGCTTGGACAAAATAAAATTCACAACTTCAGGTCAGAAAAATCCCAGACAAGCTACACTACTCTACAACCCATTTTTAGTGCATAAAGGGAGAGGAGACAGTTGTCTCACTGAAAATCATCACTCAGTGGCACATAGAGAGGACAATCTGAGGAACAGCCATGCTCCCCATATTGCACTATTCTCTGAAATTCCTGATGTAGGTGCTCAGACTGCTTCCATTTTACAGATGAACCCAGCTCAGAGGTGAGTAATACACAGTCAGGAATGCGCAGCACCAGACAAGCTCAAGGTCCGTGTGCACAGGCGTGTGCACACTCATGCAGCTTCGGTGCTCAGTGCCACAGCCCTGGCAGAATCATCAGCCAGCACCTCATCTGGCAAGAGCAACACCAAATACTGTTGGTGTTTGGCATTTAATTCTCCCATTTTACCTGGTAATGAAACCTGTTTGGTTTGATCAGACTGGAAGATGCTGGAAGCGAAGGAGGTTCATGACCAAACAGGCCAAGCTGAAACTCTGCAAGACTCACTCTGCCATCTCCATCTTGGTCCAGTTTGCTGAACAGTTCTTCAAGTTCCTAGACAAGAGCCAGCACCCTTCAGGCCTGGAGAGCCACCTTGCTCTGTCCCTCTGGCTTCAAGCACCCAACAGGGGCCCTTGGCTTATCCAAAGATTAAAGTGTCTAGCGGCTTTACAGAGGCTGCTCAGCTGGTTTGTTTGGATACTACAGGGCCTTGCCAGGTAGGAGGGGCAGCATCTGAACGTCCTAACTCCAGAGATACTCAAGTGTCCCTCGGGGGCAGGAATTTGCTGGAAAGCCAGCCTGAACTTTACAGTTCATGGTCCAGCAAGGATACCAGGTAGGAACAATAACAGGTAGGAACCTACGGTATCACCACAGCCAGCTTCCTGTCCAAGTCTTCCTAAAAGACTGGTACCTACACCTGGAGTATAGCAAGGCTCATATGCTGTGATGGACTGGGCAGAAGAAGGGTATTTGGTTCAGGCAGAAGGACAGCTGGAAGTGAAACTTTTAGAAGCAGCTGAGACCCTCAAGGGCAGCTGAAAGTTTATGAGGATGGGCTGTGTGGGTAAAGATGGACTCTCAAAGGTATCTCAGAGTCTTAGGCAACAGCACCAGGAGCCATCAAAAGATCTGAGATTACAAACTGCAGAGGAAAACTGCTCTCTGAAGCTGATCTGGTTTTCCAGGCTCAGCACTATGACTGCGACAAATACTGTGTCCCTGAGGCATCCCCGGGCCTTCACCTGTTTCTCAAGACCATGTAGCCCGATGCTTCGGCAGACCACAGCCAGCTCCTGCTCATTCAGGTGACCACTGCTTCCAACCCCCAGCTCATGCCAGATGCCCTGCACCTGGTTCTCAGGAGTGTTGAAGGAGGGGCTACAGGATTTCCGGGGTGTCCCGAAGACCTCACAACCCCAGGATCGCAGCTGGCCTGAAGCAAGGGAGGGTCATAGTTAAATGCTGATAAATAATAATAATAAAGAAACCACAATGGAATACTTAGGCTTATGGGAATCAGTTACTTTCATAACTCAACAAGTAACATAAAAGCCAGTGTCCTCCATGGAGAGCCAAGCCGGAGTATTCCAAATGACACCATGGGCTGGGCATGGAAAGCACACTAAAGGGCCTGTGGCCAGCACAGCCTGATCCAAGAAATAGATTGCAGGGCATTATCCTAGTGTTGGGGACTTTCTGTGTGTAGGACAATGAGGCCTAGACTCTGCCCATGGCCTGTGGGTAGTCAAAACTAGAAGCTCCGTATCTTCATGGGTGGGCTAGTGTCTTTTCAACTTCACAAATGCATCCACAGGAAACCTCCCAATTCTTTACAGGGGACTTGGGGCTGGGCACTCTGTAGCCAGAAGAGAATTCAGTTTGTCCAAAAAGCTCCAGAAACCCCTTCCTGGTCACTGCAGCGCACACATGAGCACCTTTCATCACTGGCCTCTCCAAAGGTTTATAACAACTTCCTGCTCCCCCCCCCCCCCCCAGTCTCACAGGTCTGGCTTTAAAGGGCTGTGCAGTTTGCTTCCTACTTGCTTACTGAAGCACATGTTACATTCATGTTCTCGCTTCTCCCCTTGTTTCAAATCAGCTTTTTGGCTTTCCCCCATGAGGCAGTTCAAAAATATAACTCCAAATTCTGATACTTTTTCTTTGTTTGTTGTTTTGGTTTTTTTTTTTGTTTTTCGAGACAGGGTTTCTCTGTGTAGCCCTGGCTGCCCTGGAACTCACTCTGTAGACCAGGCTGGCCTCGAACTCAGAAATCCACCTGCCTCCCAAGTGCTGGGATTAAAGGCGTGCGCCACCACTGCCCAGCTACTGATTCTTTTTCTTCCACCAATACCCAGGGGTCTGGAGTCTCTCTGCAACCTCAGAAGTCTTGAGACAGCTTTCACCAGCAGAACAGAAAAGAAGTCAGGCTGTGTGATCGTACGATAGGCTCCCATAACACAGGAGATCAACAGCCCAGCTGGCCAGACCTTGTATGAGGAGACCTGAGCCATTATGCTATAAGGAAGTCCAGTCGTGCTGAGAGGTCCTTTGATGCAAAGGTAGCCCACATCTGCGCCTCAGACCAGCTGTGTGAGTCACCTTCACATCCTCCCATGGGTCAGGACACAGCCTTCATGGGTCTCAGCAGAGGCCCTGGGTATCAATGACACTGAGCCATGCTACCCACTTCTTCAGCTTCCCCTAAGTGCTGCAATCCCTTCCCAGAGAAGCTCCACAGCAGCATGAAGCACTTGGCTGCTGTGGCTGTCAAGGCCTGGTGTGAATCTCACTCTTAGAAACGTTCTGCATGAGCCTTGGGTTGCACTAAGGAGGAGTTGCAGAGACTGCCTTCAGCCTGTCGAAAGGGTCAGAAAAGCCTAGGCAGCTGTCCCCTGGCCAGTTCCTCGGGGCCTGCAGTGTTCAGGTACAGATGACACCCCCATGATGGCAACCTACTTTTATCACTTTTGTGTCATTACTGGTGTTGGCAGCTAATTGTATATTGTCTTCTTGCTTTCAAATTGTTTGCCACTGGCCTTGGTATTATCTCCCCAGTTAAGTTCCAGGAGTCAATTCATTTTTATTAGAGTGTGAGTGTGTGTGTGTGTACATACATGTGTTCACTGATACACATACATGTAACGTGGAGATGTCAGGTGTCTTATTCACTTACCACCTTATTCTTACTCTCCAGGATAGAGTCTCTCACTGAGCCTGGAGCTTACTGACTGGGCTAGCCCAGATAGTCAGCAAGCCCTAGGGATCCCACTGTCTACCTCACCAGAGCTCAAATTTCAGATGTGTGCTGACAAGCCTAACTTTTTATATGAGTACTGGGAATCTGAATTCAGGGCCTCTGGTTATTTAACAAGCACTCTACTCACTGAGCCAAGCCAGGATTCTTAAGCACCATTTCATCATCTCTCATCACAGAAGCATCGTAGATAAATATGAGTCTACAGAACCTCTGTAATGTCTCCCAGGGTACTATGAAAAACTTTGTGTGAGTTTCTGTACCCTCAGGAACATGTAATGCAACTGCCATCCCAGAAAGGTGTCGATGGATTCCATATCCAGCTCATTATGCCTGTGCACCCAGTGGCTATTTGAAGCTCAGTCTCTCACACACAGACAAGAGCACTTCTGATGGCCAAGACTGCTGGCCCAGCTATACTCTCCTGATGCTGATGTACTTACTGATTTGCTCCAACTGTGGTCTTTGGTTGCTGTGTCAGGCTCTTCAGAAACAGGACCGTGTGCTACTCTCTGCTGGAAGAGGGTCTGAGACTATCCCTTCACAGCACAGGAGACTGCAAGCAGGACTAAGGGTCCTGGGTAATACTTGCCATCTAGACTCACACTGGAACTCACAGGCCATGATTAAGAGCAGCAGCACCCTGCAACATTGTCCGGAAACCTCTGTCTCACCAAGTGGTGGACTTGGGGGAAACTGAAGACCAAGTGACTGTCTCTGGGGCGATGCCAACATTCCAACCACCTCTGGAGGAGGAACCTACAAGGGCTTCACACACACACAACATGGGGTTCCCAAGACATTGCCCTCTCCAACACCAACCTGGCTCTCAGAGCTCTAGTCAGGCACAGCATGAAATATGAAGCTGCGGCTTACCTTGTGCTTCAAATAATTCATTCTGAGGCTCTTTAGCACTCTCAGGGTCTTCATCTGACTTGAGGCTCTGTGAAAAAAGGGAAGAGAAGGATGTGAGTTCCCCCGGTGGGTGACACGGCGGATGAAACACCAGGAATAAGCACAAAGGATGTTGGGGTTTGAGGGGGTCATTGAAGATGCGCTGTGGGCTGGCACCCCCAGGCTGAAGCTCAACAGGCTGTGGTCCCGCTAAGCAGAGTCTTTGTAAAAACTAACACCCTCTCCAAAGCAAAGGGTTCAGACACAAGTTTGGCCACATGCCTTGTTCTGCATGCTCTGGCTCCTTAGCATAAACTACCAGCAAGCCACACTGAAAACACAGAAAGCTCCTGCGTCCCATAGCAGAATCTGGCCAGCTGTGACAGGAATTGTCCCACATTCCACCCATGGACACCTTCAACAAATATTGTGATTATCATGGCCCTGTGCACAATCCTTTACCATCTCTATTAGTTCAGCAAGCAGAAGGGCACGCCTCTATCCCTTTAGGGGTTCTGGGGATAGCACAGTCCATAGTAGGCACAGACAGCAGAGAAGACAGGGCCATCAAGGAATGTGTCAGCTGAATAAAAGTCTCACCGCATCAGCAGACCAAAGTTAACACTAACTTCTGAGCAAGTACTGTATGACCTGCTGATTCCCAAATGATTGCTTGGGTGACCGCCTGGGTTACCAGCTGCCCCACTTCTCAGGAGTCAGAATGCATGTTGGTATTAAATGCTCAAGTTTCATTTTTCTAATGCATTAAACTCAGGTGACAACACAGTGTTCTCGTGTTTGTACTCTGAGTATAAAGTATCATGATGAAGATGGAGGGTCACTAGCTCAGATGTGTCCTCTCTCAACCTCCCAAGCTTTGCAGAGGTTCCTTTTCCCACTGAGACACCTCACCTACCCAATGTGCAGATTTCTTTACATGTAGCAGGAAAGGTTCCACTGCTAGCCACAATAGGCTCAGGGGCAGGGAAAGAAAGGGTCAGCTCCCACCCTCCGGGAGGCATCCAGCTGCACCTTGCTGAACTACGGGTGTGTGGGCCTTGGTATATCCTGAGGCAGACAGTACTGTGGATTCGGTACCCACTTTCCTAACCCTGAGGCTTACCAAAAGCTTCTTTTCCACTCCTTGGTATGTAATGTTCTTCTGTTCTGAAGTCCTAACTTGGACTTTCCAAAATAAAAGGAAGGTGTGGCTGGTGAGCCGGGAGAGAGAAATAAAGGTCACAACAAAGCCCCCATCACTGCAAATCTGAAGGAGTGTGGCCTGGGACCAGGAGTGCGCCCAGGAGAGCAGAGAGCTTCAATCGAAGCACAGCTGTCATATGTACCCAGGCTGCTAACAACTCAAGTTGCCCAGGAACTTGGTTCCCTGCCACATTCTCCAGGACCGTTCTTTTGGGCAGTGACAATTTCACAATTACTTCCCTAACATTTGGCAGTCTAAATGGGAAGGGCTGGCTGACTAACCTCCACACTTTCCAGAGATGCAGAGCGTCTCATCGGAGGCTTCACACTGCCCTTGGCCTGCTGTTCTGATCCATATTTGGTTGCAGTTGCAGTGTCACCAAGCTCAGGTAGGCTTCGACGGCCATACCACTTAGAGCCACTCATGTACTTTGGAGGGACAGCACAGGAAGTAGCTGGAAGGAAAAAAGGAGACAAGTGGAGAGGGGATGGCTATGAAGCAAGCTGTAGGCCCTGCATGGAGGCACAGCCCTCCCTTAGAAGCTGGACGATTAACCTCCAGTCTGGGTCACAGACACACTGTTAGTCTGGAGGACACAAGGACCCTGATCAGCTGATAGCCAGCGGATGTCCTATTACTTGAAACCAAACTGGGAAAGTCACGTTGGTCAAGGAGCACTCCTACTGAACACCAGGTGCTCTTTACATGTTCTCACTTATATTTTGGTTTTGTTTATGCAGAGAGACGCCAACAGTCCAAGAACACATAGCTAAAGAACTGAGGATTATTTCCCCATAACTCCTTCCTTAGAGTACTGGACTCAGGGTTGCAGCCTGTGCCCCCACAAGCCAGGCTCAGCCACCATCACAATAAGCCAATTAAAAGAGACAAGTTAACAGTGAAAAGCAGATGCACTCAATGTGCCCACATTAAGAACAGGGATAAAGAGACTCAGTGACCCCCTCCTGTGTGAGAAAGGTACCGCCAGTGTCTTTAAATTTATCACTGGTAAGTCTATCTTCAGGGTCCCATCTCAAGGTTAAGGTTTAACTAAACGGCAAGAGATATGTATAAATTGGCACTCCCGATCAAGGTATGGTCCTGCTTCTTCTGTGATCCATCACTGTTTTGACTTCGGTCTCTCCTGCAAAGTGGTCTGACAAGCTGTCAGCCCTATGTGAAATCCTTTTGCTTTCCTAGGGACAAGATCCCCCTTAACTCATACCAGGAGTCAGCAATTTCCTTCTCTCAGTATGAGATTTCTGGTGGAAATCCCAACTCCCTGGGTGCTTTGTTTCAATGGTCCAGATAGCCAGAGAGAGGGACACATGTGTCTCTTTTAAAAAATCCTCACTCTTGCTAGGTATGCTGGTTACATTAGGATAACAAACCCTTGGGACTAGAAGGTACTCCATAGCCAAGCATGAGCCACAGACAGAAACGCACTCTGCAATCCTGTGCAGTCTGAAGGCCCAGGACAGCTGCAGCATGGACTGTGGTCTCCAGACTGAAGGGAATACTCTACTTCCAACACGTCCTTGTGGTTCCTTCTTCCTCCAATCTGCACAGCTACACCATCCTAACTAGCATGGGCGGGAAAGACAGAGAAGGCCATAAGACAAGCAGTCATGGGTTAGGCTGTGTGTTCAGGAGACGAAGTCAGATCAGGATTCTGAAGGAGTATAGCTACAGAGATGGATGTGCCCATGAGATCAGCCTGGCCATGAAGCTGAGGAACCCTTCACACATAGCAGATATGTCTTGGGTTTTATCGAACAGAAGGCAGTTTCATAAGGCCAAGAGCCACCTGGCCTCTTTCCTCTCTGCTAACAGTTACTACCTGCTGATCCAGGGGCCACCAGAAGAGAAATATGGGTGATCTGAAGATAGACAGGAGTTGGAGATGAGGAACAAGGCTTGGTGATGTGAGGTCAATGCTAAGTTCCACTCTGGATATGCCAAATGTGGAAGTGCCAGTGTAACATTCAAGGTGAAAATCCACAAGGTGACTGCTAGGGCACGTTACTAAGTACTCATGAGTATCACATGTTACGTTATCCATAACATTGGCATTAGGCATTGGCAGCCAGGTATCGTGTTCTTGAAGGGACAGAAGTCATGGGGCATGTTGAGAGAAAGGAAAAGGTTCCATGTCCACAGAGAAATCAAGAGAACATATGAAACAAAGTCCTGAGGCTAGAGTCAATTCCCCACAGGCAGAGAGGGAAAAATGGGCCATACAGTAAAACTTCAAGCAGGTCAATCACTCTTCTTTGAGAGCTGTGAATACTCTCCTTGAGACCCTGAAAGCTGTCTCTGGTATTGTGGCCTCAACTCTTCTTGGAGGCCCTGACACATACTTTTCTCTGTCTATCTGTGGTGCCAATGACACTTTTAATAAACTTCTTATCTCCAACAATCTGCCTCAGTGTGTTTTAACCCTAACCCAAGACCTTTCAAACATGTAAACAGAAGAACAAAGAGAACACAATTTAGTTAGCAGCCAGAAAAATACTAGCCAAGGTCAGAGAGCAGTAACACTTCCAAGGGCATAGTTAGAGTTTTCCAGAGCTAGCAGCCAGCAGACAAGCCAAGGTTAGTACCTAACAAGGCAAGTCAAAGAAGAACAGAGGGAGGCTCGGCATGTGACCACCATCTTAACTGGGAGAGTAGTGCACAGTCATCTCTCCAGGAGATACGTTGAAAGCACAAAACATCTCAATTCAAACTAGCTTTCTTTGTCCAGTTTCTGCCATAAATCCTATGAAAGGCCCCTATGACAACATAGCTCTGCAGTGTCTCCTTTGTTTGGAACCCCTTGCATCCTATAGACTTTCACTCATGTTTCCTTAATAAATCTGTTTGTTTGGCTCTCAATAAACAGCAGTTACAGAACCAAAGCTCTTGTCAGTGGCTAGCTTCCATTTGTAGACAGGGTGCAGCTAGACAAGGCTCTCTCCTGGCTCTTGGGGAAGCACCAACTAGTAGGGCTAGAAGAGGACATACATCCTGTGCAGCAGGGGGCATCAGACACCTGGGCAACCTTCAAAGAATGCCCACTGCCTTCCTCCCACCAGGAGGCAAGGAGACCTAGGCCACCAGACCAAGGGTATAGCCCCATCCTGGAGTTATTCAGGCACAACTGAAAATGCTGCAACTTGCCCATACTTCTCTTCCTTGTGGGCCTCCTTTTGTCCAGTGGCTCCCTTCATATCTCTTGTCCACGTTCTGTTGTTCTAGGAATCTAACCAGAACGACCCAAGGAGAAATCTCCCTCCACCATGAAGAAGCACTACTCAGAAAAGGGAACCCATAGGGCTCTTCAGCACAGAGCAGCAATAGCAGAGCAATGGCAACCATGACTGGGCAGTGTCTGCTCCCTACAGTGAGCTCTCCCATGAGGTGGGAGCACAGTAATCATGGGGACCTAGCCATGGGGACCTAGCATTTTCTACCATTCCCTTGGCCAGCCCGTCACACCACCTACTTGATATATACTGCCTAATACCCTGCAGGAGCCCCACTGTCTGACTAAAGTCCTTGATACCCATGTGTCATTATTAAGTGTGCTGACTACTGAGAAAGTGTAATCAGGTTGGAAAGTCAAAACCTGCTTAGTTACATGATAATGGCCTTTAACAACAGGAGGGGGAATAGAAGTGCAGGACTGCTATTCCTAAGCAGGCATTTAGCCACATAGATAAACATGTTCAGATGGCAAGGTGGAAGGCACCGGGCGAGAAGTAACTAGAAATTAGGATGAGGATGTTGCAACTAGAACCAAGATACAAGAAGTATAGTCAGATGGGTAAGAAGCAGGCAGTGGTGAGGCACAGGAGACAAGGCACAGGCACGTTAGAGAATGAAAAAGACCGAACCAGACTCAAGCCCTAGAGGAAGAACCCAGAGCTGGCCCAGCTCTGTCTCTGCAGGCACAGTACAAGGCCAGTCAGGGCAGCAGGTAGATGGTTTCAGACTGCTGCAGAGCTCTTTCCTCCAAACTGAAACATTCCCTCTTCCAGTCAGGAGAGAGTTTCACAAGACTGGTGAAGCTAATAAACCTTATCAGAGTGAGGAAGCTCAGAAAGACACCAAGATTCACAAGACCCTTGCCCAAAGTTATAACAGCACTGAACAACGCTTAAAGGAAAGTACCCACGCTCCTGTGAATAACCCTAGTAATCTTCTGGATTTCCCCACTGAGGCCTGGGTAAAATCATGTGTTTGGCCTGCTGTTAGTGCTCTGTCTAGAGCAAACACTGTTGTTCACATCTTGTCCCTAGAGTCACACAACAGAGATAGACAGAGGTTGGTCTCCAATGGCATGAGGGGCAGTATTTCAGGAAAGGCATAAGGCACTTAGGTGAGAAAAGTTTTTCAGTGTCTAATTCTAAAGAAAAGAAGAAGAATTGGTAGTGACTTCACATCTTTGCAGAAAAAGGAACAAGACAAATACTTGTAGAGTGGTGTGGGGCTAACATCCTTGTGCAAGTGGTCTGGGAACTATCTTTGTCCTGCACCCACATCCTCTGCAATCCAGAGTAAGTATAGTGTTCTGACACTGTGTGCATGGGGCTCAGGTACTGGGTCATAGGGACTCAAATCCCAACTACCATGTACTATGGAACAGGGATAAATCTCTCCTCAGGTCAACTGTGGGTAAGACAGCACTGTGGAGTTTCTAAGAGGGTAGCCAGAACCTACATGAACTACACATGAAGCTCAAAGCCTCACACCCTGAAGACACTCGGTGTGAGCCAGTCCCTCTGCCTGTCACTCATCTCCATGCCTCTGGTCCCGACGAGCATGCTTCAACCTGCTATATGGTCATACAGCATGCCAGCACAGGTAGCTGTTTTCAGTGAACCCTGAAGTCATCACTGTCTACCTCACACAATTCTCATGTCCCTAAGCAGACCAGTCTTGAGGTGTCTCACACCAGGCCATTATTTTGTACCCACAATCCTTGGGCCTGGTGGCTTCCTGTCATGTGCTGGTTGTACTTACTTATTGTGTTCCTTCCCCACAGCCACTTCCACAGTGGGATTCCTGTTAGCCCTGTTCGCACACTGCAACACCACTGGCTGTGAGAGCAGATGCTAGTGTGAGGACGGAGGGCCAGTCTGCTTGCTTGCTACACCTAAGCTCCCTGAGGCTCCACCTCTTGTTGCTCCACTCCTCAGTGCCCTGTCAGTGGTCCCCTACAGGTAATGCAGGTCACCATCTGATGACAGTCACAGAGAGGAAGTTCCAGATATTGTGCTCAAGTCTGCAGTTGATGGCTTGTTGGTGACAGAAAAAGAGGCTAGAATTTGGAACAGTTAAGCTACACTTTAAATGGCCACAGATAAATAAAGGAAAGAAACTGAAGCGCTTATAGGAAATCTTCTTACCTGACTCTGAAGAACTACCTTCCTCATCAGAGGGTTCTACGCCAGAACCAGATGACAACACAGCCACAAAGCCTTCCTTAAATTCCTCAAAGTTAACCTACGGGAGTTTCAGTAAGGAGAAGACACTGTTACTTTCCACAGATTCACTTTTTTTTTAAGATTTATTTTATGTTTATGAGTACACTGTAGCTGTCTTCAGACATACCAGAAGAGGGCATCAGATCCTTTTACAGATGGTTGTGAGCCACCATGTGGTTGCTGGGAATTGAACTCAGGACCTCTAGAAGAACAGTCAGTGTTCTTAACCCCTGAGCCATCTTTCCGGCCCCACAGATTCACATTTAATTTCATGGACCAAAAATCCCCTTGGAGTCTTTTTTTCCTTAAAAGATCTCTGATTGTTGCCTTTCAGAGTAAGGATGTTCATTTCACATTTCCAATTATATACTAGAAGAATCTATCACAGAAGGCAAATCTGAACCACCATACTACCACCAAACAAACCATTTACCAAACCAAACCACACAATTAAGAGAACAGCAGCAGCTAGGCGTAGTAGGCCACATCCACATGGGTGGGTGTGGCTGCTTACGCTTCCTAAAGTTCTTCAATCCCTAGAACGACACGGTTCATTGCTGGCGACTTTTCTTCCCCAAGTGTCTTTCTTTGGGTGCTGTGTACCAAAGGCCCACATCGGTGGCACAGCTCGGCACTGTCCCTCTGCGGGAGTCCACAACTCACCCTGGCCAAGCGGTCATCTCCAAGAAGAATGTGAAGGAGTGCGGGCAGCTGCTCTTCCAGGCCAAGCTTAGTACATAGCTGGGTCAGCTCTTCCTGATCCAGAAACCCGGTCCCTGTGGTGTCACAGCTGCTGTAGACATCCCTGAGCTGTGACACATAGTGGTTCTCTTCCTCGTTGTCCATCCCATAGCAGGCTGGTCATGAAGGAGAAAAGCACAGCATCAGGTTAGGTAGGTTTCTTAGCCCCATTTTCCTCAGGCCCACATGCTGGACAAAAGCAGACCACAGAGCTAGCATGTGGAAAGAGGTAACCAAGAGCTCTGGTGGGGTCGAGGGGAGCTAGAGGAATCAGCTTCTCTTTGCAGGAAAAGCTAGTATCTATGGCAGGGACCCAAGCCATCCATCAGTCAGCAGTCACAAGAAAAAAGATCTTCTTGTGTTTAAAAAAAAAAAACAAAAGCTACAGAGTAACGAGGAAAGCGATGCCTCCATGCCAGCTCCATAGGCCAGCAGAGGACTTCCGAGCCCCAGAGTCTGAGGTCACTCTGGACAATATAACAGTATCCTATCTTCAAAACTAGAAATAAGAAAGGGAGAAAGGAGTGAAAGAGAGAGGGAAAAAGGAGGGAGAGGAGGAGGAGTGGAGCGGAAAACAGATAAACAGAAAAAGCTCAAATTATACACAATTCCTATCTAAAAAAATCTGTTAGTGATATTTTGGTGAGCAAACACTAACTTTCAGTATACATCCCCAACCCCCAATTTCATTTTACCTTATAAATACAAGGTTTCTCCTTTATACATAAAAAAAAATCTACTTAAAAACTAAACTGATAGGGTGGAAGACACATCCAGGGTGCCCTCACCACTCTGGAAAAATATACGATAGAGAGGTGGGAAAGACAAGGGAGCAGAATGGCGTGTGCACGGGCCAGACCAGGCTCCATACGAGACTGTGTCTATAAGCAAATACGTAAATTAGTTCACAATGTGAAGATACCTAGGATTCACTTAAAATTTGCTCCTTCCCTTCCCAATCATCTTTTTTTAAGACATAAATTAGCATCTCATCTCTAGTTATAAAAATCTGGAGTGTGTGGGGTTAGAAAGATTGGTTAAATGCCTTTTCTACTGATAAAAGAGGATGGAAGTTCAATTCCTGGCACCCACAGAGGGTGCCTCACAGCCCCTAGCTGTCAGTTCTAGGGGACCTAATGCATGTGGCCTACACAGATACCTTCACTCACATCATTCTACTGATACCTTTACCCACCCATACACTGACAAATAAACACAATTAAAAATCAATTGAAAAGTCTGTAAAATTCCATATTTGGGTTATAAAATAATATTTAGGTATCTTTAAAGATATTAGTGCTCTAATAAAACAGTCATCATTGCAACTAGAACATTATTTTTTAATCTACAGCAAAAACATTCTTTATTAAAAATTTATGAATTTTTTTGTGCATTGGTGTTTTGTCAGGTCCCCTGGAAGTAGAAGAGCAGACAGTGTTCTTAACCACTGAGCCATCTCTCCAGCTCCACAAAAAAAGCATGTTACTTTTAGGGTCATTTTATAACTGAGAGAAAAGATTTTACACACACACACACACACACACACACACACACACACACACTCACACATTGTCTTCTGCTTTTTATGTTAAAGATATTTGGCTATCTAGGAAACTATCTTTAACAGGTACTTTATATATCTGTATTAAAGTCTTTTAAAGGAGACTTTATAAGTACTATTTTAAAGTGCTTTTTAGAAGATATAATGGCCTGTGTATTTGTGGCTTTCAGAATTATATGTCTACACGTTATATGTTAAACCAAAGTTTGCACATTTAGAAGCATTTAAGTTAATATGTGCAAAGTGACCCATGAATGCTGTTTTTAGCATATTCTGATGTAAAACCTGCTCTTTGGACATGCACACATACATACATTTCTTTGAGACAGGGTCCTTTAGGTATCCCTGGCTAGACAGGAATTTGATTTAGACTCTAGACAGGCCCTGAACTCAGATACCTGCTTCTGCCTCCCTACTGCCAGGGTTAATACACATTCCCCATGTACTGACGGATGTTGCTTTTTTAAACCCTGGCCTTTAATCTAATTGCCTCGACTGAATCGGCATTTAGTTATTATATATGTAAGATATACTGTCACATGACCTCTTTGCAAGTGCTGATACGTGCAGGGAAACATGGAGTTGACCTGGTCTAGCTCCCTTCGAGAGGCATGTGTCATAGGTGTTTCAAGTTAGAGTTCATGGCTCCTGGAGCACTGTGTGCCTTTCAGTTCCTGAGAAACTGATGTACTCCCTCAGGCAGTGTTTAGGTCTCCCTGTCAAAGCATATAGAAGCATGACAGGGCAATTGGTCTTAGACATTGATCTTATGTACCCTTTATAGCTTATAAGTGTCACTGTATCCTGGCAACTGTCATTATACTGATCTTGGGAACTGTGGTTATATTCTGTTTCTGATAGGGGTATGAAAATCTCACTGCTTGACACAAATTCATCTCAGCCTCAGTCCTGCTGAGACCCCTAGTCCTGGCCAGGTTAAGACTCATCATGTGGGTCCCCTAATAACTGGTGTGGCTGCTATCCCTAAATCTGATCCTGTTCCCCTGAGCTGCCATGTCTGTCCTCAATGGGAGAGGATGAGCCTAGGTCTTGCCATGACTTCATGGGCCAGGTTGGGGTGATAGCCAGGGGGTGGGTCTTCCCCTTATCAAAGGAGGAAATGGGGGAGGGACTGTAAGAGGGCAGAAAGGGAGAAGGGGGCTGCAATCATGCTATAAATTGAATAAATAATTGAAAAAAAATAACCATTTATGTGCTAGTCTTAATCTCTAAGAGAAGAGTGATTTCTCACTGGAAAAGTTTATGAATTCTTGAACTCTCTTGTCTCAAACGAATACACCATCTCTGATTAAACATCTACCATGTATCTCCTCACACTGCTTATTATTTACTAAAACTCTCATATCTATTCTCATTTTGTATATATTATACTCTTGTAACTAGGGTTCCTTCATCTCAGCAGGACAACTTATATACTCAAGTTGTACTCAACTTACCAAAAACATTTCTCCCTCTTCCTTGAACTACTGCTCAGTGCCCTTCAACTAAGCTGATGGACGCTCCTCAGGATGGGCACCTCCAATGGTAACCAGCTACAGTGCATGGGGTATATTGTGTTAATATGTGTTGCTTGATATCCCTGTTGAGGCATCATTAAGAGGCGAGGTATTTTTGTAGGTTACCAATTATTTCCATCATGATGGAATGTAAGTTTAAACTTTCCTGGGTGAAGAATCACAGCCAAATGATTTGTGAGAACAAGAAAGCAGCCTGTGTTGTGCATTTCCAGACAGACCTTTATCCTGACTTCCCAACCTCCAGAACCCTGAGGACTGAGGGAATATTCTGGGAAGGTGGTCTGAGCTATGTTCTGCCCATGCCCTGTAGGGAGCTCCACACTGTGCAGAAGTCCCAGAATAGCCCTGGCCCAGTGCATTGCTCTGTACAGGATTCAGAAGCCCCTGGAGAAAAGATCCATGGATTACTGGTGATTACCAAGGAACCTAAAAAGAAACACCAGACTCGGGAGAACCTTCAAGCACAGTGAGAATGTCAGCCCAGCTGCCTGGCTCCAGGTATTCCTGTGAGCTGAGGAGACAGCGGCCCTGGAGGCAGAGGAAGGAACCCAGAGGAACTGACCTGTTCCACGTGTGCAAGAGATATATGTGCGACCAGGTTAGAGGCAGCAACAGAACTGAGAAGCAGCGCAAGTGCATCTGGAATCCAGAAGTGAATACACAGAGGGGCAGAGACTGCTCAGCCCACAGCTCTCCTGCAGGCCTCCATAGCATCCTGGAAACTGCACAGTCACAGTGAGGGAGATCCTGAGCCTTACATAGCTCCCAGCTGTAGTCTCTGATTGTGCACATTACATTCAAACTTAAGTCATTTGATGAGAATCCTTTACATCTGGTTGAAAACCTAGCCCCCCCCCCCCACATACATACAGAGAGAAAGGGGGGAGAGGGAGAGAGAGAGAAAGAAGACCCCTCCTAATGTGCTTCATGCACAACTGATGCTAATGAAGTTTCCTTGAAGTGGGGAGAATCCACATTTCAAAGAAGGTAATTTCATCTTTTGAGTGACTCCCCCTTCTGGAAATGTCCCTCCAAATCAGTTTTCTCTTGTCTCTAACTCCCATCTGAAACATTATCTACCTATTGTACTGCTTTCTAGGAGTCATGGGAAGCCAGTATGGACCTCACTTCCCACTTTGGCCCAGGGTACCCAGCCATGTGCAAGGTGAGGCTTACCTATGGACTGAAGTGCTTGCTACTTTAGTGCAGAGAAGGTCCTGGTAAGAATTATTGCAGGGGAGCAGGGAAATGTTGATGGTAAAACAGATGAGATCCCTGATATGACAGTGTGGCCCATGGCATACCAATTCCCACCAAGTAGAAAGACCCAGAGACCCTCAAATGTCGTTAAGGAGAAACTGGACTCCTCCACCTCATGACCCTATTCTCTAGAGCAAACTGTTCAGCTTATTTCGGCCAGTTTTATCACAAAACTAGTATATGCACTTGTCCTTGCTGCCGGGGCTGCTGCTACCTTGTTATCTCCATTGTAGGCTGAGGAAGGCCAGGTTTCTGGCACCAATCCATGAACATTCCAAAGCCTGATACTGTGGAAACTGCAGAAAAACACCAGGAACATCACTCAGCACAGAACAAGGCCTACAGCCAGCCTCATCTGCAGGGTCCTAGGAAAGGGCCACCTTTTTGAGCACAGACACCATGGGTGGAAGAGAGGCACACAGGTGATGTTTCCTGGCTCAGGCCATCACAAAGGAGTGGTCACTTACAGGGTTATACACAATTGGTCTTTTTGTAATTCTTACCAAAACCGCGTTTTCACATCTCCTTGATGGAAGAGGCTCCTTGCTGACTGACAGAGAAGTAGGGCCAGATCTAGACCCACAAGTGCATGGACTGAGAGGAGCAATTAAAAATGTCTGCTGATCCCGGGAACACTCAGGATGTTTTACTGATCCCTTGTTGTAGGGGAACAGTGTCTGAGGCAATTTGGAGATTTTATTGAGGGTGATACCTCGCTGTCTTGACAGGAGTCAAGGTGTTTCTCAAGTCGATCCCCTCCATTACTTCCACTGCTGTATGCATGGAGCAAGGGGAGACAGCTGGTGTTACTGCCCCCTTAGTCACCTAGGCATGGACTCTACTTCCCCAGTAGGAAGTCTCAAGAAAGATTGCCATCCGCAAGAGCCACATACAGAACAGTGCCAGTTACTTTGTGGGCACCACACACAGCAGTGACATCACCACATGCCTGCAGAACTGAAGCCATTTTCAAAGGACCCAGAGTTTGAAAGCCAAATGGTTGCTGATATTAGGCATTGTGTGTCTAATCAGATCAACCACCGGGATGTAGACAGAGAGCTGGGTACCATACTGTGCCTGCAAAAGTGTTACCAAGAGTCCCACACAGGAATCTCTATGTGGTACACAAAGATGATTATTTTAGCTGGGTCGTGATGGCACATGCCTTTAATCCCAGCACTTGGGAGGCAGAGGCAGGCAGATTTCTGAGTTCAAGGTCAGCCTGGTCTACAGAGTGAGTTCCAGGACAGCCAGGGCTATACAGAGAAACCATGTCACAAAAAAAAATTATTTTATTTTCAAAATAAATTTTATTATATATTTAAGCCACCAAATGCCACCACTATTTATTGATACATTATTTCATCATACTAGTAGCTCAGGTGACCAGAACCTGGGTTATTCCCGGTAATCCACCACATTTATTGCCTGCAGTACATCTCTGACTTCTTCCTGCTACACGCTGGCTCATTTCCATCCTTAGGCCAGCATCATTTTAGCATCTCGTGTTAGGTTCCTGTGTCCGATATTTTCCTCCTTTTGTGGCTTCCTTTGCTCAGCATATTGCCCTCTCATTTTTACCTATCTTGACATAATGGCCGAATCTCTCGGCCCTTTCTTTCTCTGTAGCAGGTTGCTGTTGTGAAGCACAGGCTGGCCAAGTCGTGACTCACCACAGGGACAGGTTTACACCTCTTGCATTTTTAGGCCTAACCCCTAAAATTCCTCTTCCTAGACATGTGGGTGTCTTGGGTTTCCAAACCTAATCATGCAGGTGTTGATGTCTCCTAACCAGGATAATGAGGCTGTGGGTAGAACCAGAAAGGAAGAACTGTAATGGTGCTTGTCTATCACACAGTTGAAAATGTAGCATCTAAAATCCTATGGGATATGATGAAGATAGGGGTGTTACAGCTGTGTGTATATCAAAAAAAATCAGATCTAACAGAAACAGCTTGATGACACATCATGAGAAACATGTCAGACACAGAAGCAGAAGATGGAGAGGAAGAAAATCTGAGCAAAAATAGTATAGATAGAATACAAATAATTAATGCAACAATGAGTTGGTTCTTTGTAAAGATGAACAAAGCACACTCTTAGGCCAACTGACTAAACTAGAGAGAAGACTCAATAAAATTAGAGATCAACAGAGATATTACAACAGATATCAGTGAAGTTCAGAACATCACAAGGACATATTCCACCAAACTGAAACATCTAAGAGAAATTGATGCATTTCTAGACACACTTGACAACAAAGTTAAATCAAGTTGAAATTAATAATTTTAACAGTTCTACATCCAGCAGTGAGAATTGCCTACTAGTAAAAAATTTAAAAGTTCCAGGCTAGACAGACTGCAGGCGTTAACAAGTCAAATAATTCTACAACGAAAAAGGAAGAAATGCTACCAAATTGCTTTTATGAAACCAGTATTACCCTGATTAAAAAAACAAAAAGCAAAAACAAAAACAAAAACAGAAACAGAAACAGAAACAGGGCTGCCTCAGAGGGGCATCCAGAGAGAAAAATAGGGAAACTGATCCAGCAGGAAAAGGAGACAAAACGGATAGCTGTTATTTTCTGTTATATCTTTGGTTGGTTGGTTTATGGTTTGTTTGCCATTTTTGAGACAAGGTCTTACACTACGTGGCTCTAACTGGCCTTGAACTTGTAATGATCCTACTGAGGATCCTACTGGAATTAAAATAGGTGTATACTAGTACCAAGGGTCATTCTTGCAGCTCTCATGGCAACTTGGATAGAGCTCTGCTCACTTGTTAAGATCAACAGCTCTTGCTCTTGCTGTGCGATGAGCTTGGCTGAGCGGAGTCTGGCTAGAATCAGTGACACTCAGGAGGGCCAGCCCTGCAGCAACAAGGCCCCGCTGAGTATCTCAGGAATTCTCACATCAACTCAGCCTCCCTTTTTACCAGCCTTCCCATTCAAAGTCCCACTATACTGAAAGCTAGTTCCTACTATTTTTATATGAGAATCTTAAGTGGCCTTAAAATGCTCCTGGAAAAGACACATGTGATATAAAGCAAGGGCTACAGAAGTGGCATTTTAAATAGAGCCATGCACTGGCTAACAGTGGTCTCTGTCAGGGCTGGGGACATTCAGGAGTAGCCATTGCTGTCCTCTCTCCTTTGGGCTTTGCTATCTCTCTAACTTCCTTCACTATTAAAGACAATTATAAAGAAAAAGCAGGGGTTGTGGATGTGGCTCAGGAGTCTAGACTGTTCCCTAGCACGTATGAAGCCTCGGGTTCAATCCCCAGCAGCCCATAAACTGGGTATGATATTAGTAGCATGTGCTTGTGATACCAGCACTCACTAGGTGGTGGCAGAAGATCAGAAGTTTAAGGTTATTCTTGGCTATACAGAAAGTTTGAGGTCAACTTGGGCTACAGGAAACCCTATCTCAAAAAACAAAGAAAGAAAGAAAGAAAGAAAGAAAGAAAGAAAGAAAGAAAGAAAGAAAGGAAGGAAGGAAGGAAGGAAGGAAGGAAGGAAGGAAGAAAGAAAGAGGAAGGGAAGGGAAAGGAAAGGAAAGGAGGAAGAAAGGAAGGAAGGAAAAGAAAGAAAAAATAACTGTAGTCATTTTCCATAGCAAAACAAAGTTTCTTCCAAAGTCCAGAGGAGAGAGGAGTTAGACTAAAATAAATAAGCTAGGTCAGCATCAGCATTTGCCTGAACTAGAGTCTGGTAACTTCTTATTTTTTTAAGACAAACACAGACATTTAACACCCAGGAACCTGGGTGGGGAACACGGCCTGTGATAGGTTTTCCCCACCAGATGGCAGTGAGGAGGGTGAGCCTCTCAGGGACACACAGGGACAAGATAGGGCTCTGATCTTACCCATGGTACTTCTGAGTCCAGCATATCCTTCCCGTAAAACAGGAAGGTCAGAGCAAAACGACTGAGGGAGACTCTCCTATGTGTGGGAGGGTCAAACTTCCAGTCCCCAAAAGATGCAAAGAATTCACAAGCAACACTCCCTAGAACAGTCAGGGAAGGCTGCAGCAAGTCCTTTAGGAAAGCAGGCGTGAATTTCCCAGGCAGAGCTCAGGGGGCAGGAGTCCAGCATTAGATGGATACGTTTACTCAAGGGGTGTTTATAAAGCAAACACACTTATAACTATCATCCAGAGTAAAAGAAGACACATTGACAACATGTTCAAGAGGTCCCACTGTGGCATCCTTGGCAAAAGCAACAGTTATTACTCTATGATGCAGTGTTTGAGGTGTACTCTGAAGATGGTAAAAATTTCTTTCAAACAGCTTTAAAACATTTTCTGGCCCCAATATTTGTAGGAGTTCCCTTGGAAAGTGATGTTTCTCTTGGAAATCACAAAGGACAGTGTAATGAAGTACATTATATTTTTTATACATTTGATTTTTTCCCTTCATAATTGTAATTCAAAGGTTAATCATCCAGGAATATCCCATAATCGTAGCTTCCTGGAAGGCAGATGTGGAAGAACCACTTATGTACGGAAGTTCAAGACCAGCCTTGGCAACATACTAAGTCGCAGAGCCTTGAAAGGAAAACTTTACTCAGATACTTCAGTTTCATACATGCTTTAACATGTCATAAAATTGATAGATACATGTCTAAATTTATATTTAAATTATATCACAAATCTTGTACAATGCAAATCAGTGTCTGACCAAAGAAAATTTCAATTTTCTATAAAGTTTTATGAAACCACACAAAATATTGAATGCATTTTAAAACTATAGGGGCTACAATCCAGTCAAAGTGACACTTTCACTGTTTTCAATGAAAGCAACAGTTCATCTCAAAGGAATATAAGACATGGTTTATTCTATAGCCAAAGGTGAATGATCCTGTCCTAGGAAAACAGATTTGGGTCTCCCCAAGTACCATATTCTGATGAGACATCAACTTATGAATTTTTTAGTAAGAGAACAAAAAAGCCACAAATCAAGTCACTTTTAAAAATACATTGGTGGACACATCAGGTAGGCAGATCATAGCAAGATGGAAAGGACTCTGCAATAGACCTTGGATGTCAACACTCTTAGCCCTTTTATTGGTGAAAGATTAGGGTTTTGTTAAGCTAAGGCATTCCAGAATGTTTTTTATCTGTTAGCCCTGATTGAAGGAGGCAAGAAATGGCTACTCAGAGGCTTCAAGAAAACTCGAGATAAATTATAATTAGGCTCTGAACTTGCACATTGCAACCTCTGTAGAACACTGAAATGAGTTCTAATCCATCAACCAGCCTTTGCAGACACAACTCTTTTCCAGGAATTCTGATTAACAGTTTCCCCACTGGCCAACCATCAAATATTGTCCATGTTGGGGAGTATATATTATTTATTAAATGTTATAATGTCCCGCATAGTTAGGAAGGCTCATTTCTAGGATCTGATGGAAATGAGGTGAACATGGGACAAGAGAGCAATGGAATAGCTGGTAAAGCCATTAGGAAACTCCTGGACCATATCAGAAGTATTAGCCTTCACACTGGACAAAACACAAAAGGCAAAATACAAAGAACTACCTCAAGAAAGCACCAGAAAGTATGCACAAAGCAGGAGGATTCTGGGAAGTGACAGATAGCCACAGGGGCACTGAGAGGTCCCCACCTTCACAGCAGCAGGAATATTAATAGAAAACCAGTCTTGGGTGTATAATACCCATAATCCCTGCCCTTGGGAGTTGGGGGTAGAAGACCTATAACTTCAATACAAGAAAAACCCTGTCTCAAAAATGGGGGGTGGGTGGGCGGCAAAGCAGGGGACATAATTCAGCAGTTACAGTTTCTGGCTGCTTTTGCCAAGGACCTGGGTCCAGCCCAGCACTTATACGGAGGATTTCAGCCATCTGTAGCTTGTTCCAAGCGATCCAATGCTGTCTTCTGGCCTCTGCAGCACCAGGCATACAAAGGCTTACAGCTTGCCACCTGAGTTTCTGGACCTCCTCTCATCAGGCAGGCAGAGGTTCACAGCCCTTCTTTCCTCAACAATAACAGTTATAACACTCATCTCGACCATCAGCAGGATCCATGAAGGACTCTGGAAGCTGCGACTGTCCACCCCTTGCCTGGAAGGCAGACGTGGCTGGCTGCCGAGGGCTAATGGCACAATGGAGGATGTGTCTCCAGCTCTAAGCTCCCCAGAGACCTTTAAAAACATGTTGTGGGACAATTCTAAGTAGGTGGAAAGAGGTATGGAGTATCCTGCTACAGATGGCTTTGAGAGCTGCATCACAGAGCAGTAAAATGAGACAGCTGTGACCCCATGTTTTACTGTAGTCCCTGAGCGGTGCACCACAAGAAGCCTCTGCACCATAAAAGCTGTCAAAGCAGCCACAGGCCCCTCCTCGCTGCCCAGCTTATGCTGCGGCAGTAAAATGCCCCACAGGAGTCTTTTTGAGCCTCCTTCCTTACTGCTGGGCAGTCAAATGCTGCTGAGGGGCCGCTCAGGGGAGGTGAAATGCAGGGGCGTTAGGCTGTGTTCCTTCCTTACTGCTGGGCAGTCAAATGCTGCTGAGGGGCCGCTCAGGGGAGGTGAAATGCAGGGGCGTTAGGCTGTGTTCCTTCCTTACTGCTGGGCTGTCAAATGCTGCTGAGGGGCCGCTCAGAGGAGGTGAAATGAAGGGGCGTTAGGCTGTGTTCCTTCCTTACTGCTAGGGTGTCAGGCCTCCGACACACTGCTCAGTGAAGACAAGACACAGTCTAAGATAGGGGTCCCAGCCCGTGTTTCTCTGGGTGAAAACAGCAGGGGCTGGGATGGAGTCTGTGGTTCTCGAACCCCTGTACACCGAGACGTCGCTGGGAACCACCAGGAGTTGAGAAAGGTGGTTCCCATCCTCTGCTAGAGACCATGAGAAGTTGGGAATGGGAGCCTGCAGGCTTGTGATGAGCCCAGGACATGGGTGGAATCCAGTAGCTCCGAGCGAGTGCCAGACATATGGAAGGGCTACAAGAAGGGCCTTCTATGGGAGACAAAGTCCACCGCCCCTGAGGCGGTGCTAGATGGAGGACACGGTCCTGGCTTGTCCAAACTGTTTTAATCGTGGTAGATGAGGATGAACAAGAGATTAAATACCTTTTGCAGGAAGGGATGCCCAGGAAGAGAAGCTCATTGGCTAAACCCTTGGGGCCTGTCTAGATACCTCATTGGCATGGAGAATTCTAGGTTTTCATGCTACGTGACTGTCATAGTCCTCTTGGTGGGGTGTCGTGGTCACAAGCTCCAAGGCAGGAACCTGGTTGGGAGCTAGTCTAAACTCCTGTTGTTCTCAATTATGAGATTTATTTGGGTTCCCAACCTGCTACAACCTTACCAGTTCTGTCTGGTGGCATGGCCTACTGACCTACACAGGAGCTGTCCAAACAGCGGCTCCTGTTAGAAGGGCAGCACCACTGCCGTCTCCGCAGCTCTGCGGCCTTCAAGGCTGTCTGTGGTGGTGCATCTCCTTTCTTGCCTCAGCGGAAGTGCCCGTCAGGAGCTGTCCACAGAGACCTACACCTTTCCTGTCTCTGTCTACTGGCAGCACGAGGACCATGGCAGCAACATCTTCTTTCCTGCTTCAGCCGACAGGAGCTGTTCAGAGCAGCAGCAGCTCCTCTCGTCTCCCCAGCAGCCCCACAAAGATGGCGTCTAAGCCAGCTGCTGCCCGAAAGGACTTCACACCCTAACCCATGGGCCAGACTCAGGGAAAGGGGGGTGGGAAAAAGAAGCCACCGATCCCTGAGCCTCCCCTCACCAACCTCCCTGAGCTCAGGACTTGAAATCCCAGTCCTCACTCTGGAAATCTCTGCCCTGTGAAGCTCCGCCCCCTCATAAATCCTATATAATATAACATAATATAACTTTGCCAAGTTCCTTGATGTTCACACATGAAAGCAGAGGGCAGCCATCCCTGGACCCTCCAGTAACTCTCTTTCGTGAGATTTTCTGTCTGCTGTGACTCTCTGAGAAGAAAAGCAACAAGGAAGAGAAGCAGTGAAGAGGAGAGGGGCTGAGGCCTCTGAGCTCAGCTGGGGATACTCTCCCCTGGAAGCTGCAAGGAGGTTTCCTCTTAGAGCTATATGCTTCCTGGGCCCCTGGTGTTTCAGGAGACGCTTCCCTTGGGACACTGTCCCACCTCCGAGCTGTGTGGTTCCTGGGCTTCCATCCAATCAGAAACACTTCCAGTACGCAGAAGGCCTCTAGCCACCATGCTCTTTCCCACATCTAGCACAGGCTCACACCTTTTGCTTTGTTTCCAAGGCCTCATATTATTCTCCAGTTTTACGTTTTGCATTACTTTTAGTTTTGGGCAATTGCCTGTAGCAGTGTCTGCCTCAAGAGACCTAAGAAACATTGTTCTACACAGATGATTATCTGTGATAATTTGCACTGAACCACAGAAATAGTCAAACCCTGGGTGCTTCTTTCATGTAAGTAAAACCAAGTCCACAGGCTCCCCAACCTGATGACTCAGGGCCACAGAGTACTTATCAACTGTTAAGCCTCCTCCAGATGACAGAAAATGCTCTGCAGGGCAGAAGCATAAAAGATCAACAGTACGCTGTAACTTGCAGGGGTAAGTCACCAGGGAAGAGGTACGACAGTGTGTGCGCATGAGCTACAGACAGCACACGTTTTACACAGAAAGGTCAATGCAGTCTTCTTGCACCTGGAGCTGCGGAATCCCTGGAACCCAGAAGTATGAAGCCAGCCTGGTCAAAACAGCCGGTTCCATCTCAACCTTTAAAAGGGGCTGGGGAAGCAAGGTATAAAGCATCCATTTACCAACAGGCATGTTCTAAGCACCTGCTGTGTACCTCATCACATCCTAAATCCTTGGATAGCTAACATGGCATGCAGGCAGTGGACATGCATACATTCATGTGAAACACCCATATACACAAAATTAAATATTTAAAAATAGGGATGAGGAAGGGAAGGAGGGGATGGATGAAACGGTTTTAGTAAATAAAAAGAAACCGAAAGTTTAGGACTGGGGTCATTTGGGTATGCTTGAATATGCTCTTCCTCAGGTCACATGCTGGAAGTTTTGTACAAAACAAAACAAAAACAAAACCAAACCAAATTAAAACAAAGCAAAAAAGCAGCCTCAAGTATTCTCTTATAATAACTTAAAATAGACTAACAGATAAACACAGCAACTGAAAATAAGAAAATACTAAAATCTTGAGACCCATAAAGAGAGAGACTTGCAAACCCTAAGAATAAATTTTGCCAATCTATTCTCCACAACAAAAGATTTCCTGGGGGAATCACCATCCCTGACCTCAAGCTCTACTACAGAGCAATAGTGATAATAAAAACTGGTACTGGTATGGAGACAGGCAGGAAAATCAATGGAATAGAATTGAAGACCCAGAAAAGAACCCACACACGTACAATCACTTGATATTTGACAAAGGAGCTAAAAATATCCAGTGGAAAAAAGACAGTATTTTTAACAAATGGTGCTGGATCAACTGGCAATCAGCATGCAGAAAAATGCAAATCGACCCATTCTTTTCTCCTTGGACAAAGCTCAAGTCCAAGTGGATCAAGGACCTACACATAAAACCAGACACACTGAAGCTTATAGAGGAGAAAGTGGGGAGGAATCTTGAACACATGGGCACAGGGGAATAATTTCCTGAACAGAACACCAATGGCTTATGCCCTAAGAACAAGAATCGACAAATGGGACCTCATGAAACTGCAAAGCTTCTGTAAGGCAAAGGACACGGTCAATAGGACAAAACAGCAACCAACATATTGGGAAAAGATCTTTACCAATTCTACATCCGATAGAGGGCTAATATCCAAGGTATACAAAGAACTCAAGAAGTTAGGCTCAAGAGAGTCAAATAACCCTATTTAAAAAATGGGGTAGAGAGCTAAACAGAGAACTCTCAACTGAGGAAACTCGAATGACTTTAAAGCACCTAAAGAAATGTTCAACATCCTTAGTTATCAGGGAAATGCAAATCAAAACAACACTGAGATTCTACCTCAGACCAGTCAGAATGGCTAAGATGAAAAACTCAGGGGACAGCAGATGCTGGAGAGGATGTGGGGAAAGAGGAACACTTCTCCATTGTTAGTAGGATTGCAAGCTGGTAAAACCACTCTGGAAATCAGTTTGGCGATTCCTCAGAAAATTGGACATAGTTCTACCTGAGGACCCAGCTATACCACTCCTGGGCATATACCCAGAAGATGTTCCTACATGTAATAAGGACACGTGCTCCACTATGATCGTAGCTGCCTTATTCATAATAGCCAGAAGCTGGAAAGAACCCAGATGTCCTTCAGCTAGGAATGGAAACAGAAACTGTGGTATATATACACAATGGAGTACTATTCAGCTATTAAAAACAATGAATTCATGAAATTCTTAGGCAAATAGATGGAACTAGAAAGTGTCATCCTGAGCAAGGTAACCCAATCACAAAAGAACACGCATGGTATGCACTCACTGTTAAGTGGATGTTAGCCCAAAAGCTCAAAATAAACAAGTTACAATTCACAGACCACAGGAAGCTCAAGAAGAAAGAGGACTGAAGTGGGGGTGCTTGGGTTCCTTTGAGAAAGGGAACAATATACTTACAGGAGCAATAATGGAGGCAAAGTGTGGAGCAGGGACTGTAGTAAAGGCCACCCAGAGACTGCCCTGCCTGGGGATTCACCCTATAAACAGTCACCAAACCCCAATACTACTATGGACGACAAGAAGTGCATACCAAAAGGAGCATGCCATGGTTGTCTTCCGAGGAGCCCTGCCAGAGCCTTACACATACAGAGGTAGATGCTAGCAGTCAACCATTGGTCTGGGAGTGGGGTCCCCAAGGGAGGAGTTGGAGGGTGGTACGGAGGAGCTGAAGGGGTTTACAGTCCCACGGGAAGAACAAGACCACCCAGACGCTCCAGGACTCCCAGGGACTAAACCATCAACCAAGGGGTACACATGGTTCCAGCCAAAAATGTGGCAGAGGAATGCCTTGTCGGGCATCAGTGGGAGGAGAGGTCCTTGGTCAGGTGAAGGCTCAATAGATGTCCCAACAAGGGGAAATCGAGGCGGGGAGGTGGGAGTGGGTCGGGTGGAGGGGCATATACTTGGAGGCAGGGAGTGGGAGGAGGGGTTGGGGGGTTTTGGGGAAGGGGTAAACCAAGAAAGGTTTTACCACTTGAAATGTAAATGAAGATTATATTTAATAAAAAAAATAAATTTTGCCTAAATCTTTAGATGGTCCTACACCCTGCAGATGTGGAGCAGCTGCCAACACTCATCTAAGGATGAAATGAATGTGAGCTGCTGCACAGGAGGCAGCTTCCAACCCGAGGCTGCCTTCCTAAGGAAATCAAACATCAGTGCTTTTTAAGAAATTCTACGAGACTCCATAACATCTACGTGGTGCATTTCACAATCCAAGACATAATTCAAAATTCGCCAGAGAAATCAAAAGTCAACAAACAAAACCAAAGCAAAGCCCCCAAAAGCACTCTCAATAAAATACATCCAGGGAACACCCCCAGAAGATCCAGAGGTTAGACCGAGTGGCTTTCGGCTTCTGTCTGCCACTGTGACCACTCAGGGGTGTGGAAGAAAGGCTCTGCGTGTGAGCATGCAGACCAGGAACCTGAGCAGAGAAACAATTTTGAAAGGATGGAAGTTCCAAACTGAAAGCCAAGTGTCTGAAACTAAAACCTCACCTGACTGCTTAGCAACAGCATGGAGATGGAGGAGGCAGAGGCAGGGACTTCATTTCATAAGGTGAGAAGCTGCCCAGTCTTGAGAACAGAGAAAGTGATCTAAGGCATGTGCGCACACACAGAGATGTATGCGTCCAACAATAGTAATTAAATAAATTAAATAATTAAGCCAAAAGGGGCCAGGATTTGAAAGACAGAAGGAGAGTTGCATTGGAGTGTTCGGAGGGAGCAAAGGGAAGGGAGAAATCAGGCAATTATCTTAAAAAAATATAATTAAAAAAATAAAAAAGATGAGCCCCAGAGCTGGAGAGATGACATAGCAGTCAACAGCAGTGAAGGCTCTTCCAGAGGACTCCAGGTCAATCCCAGGGTCCACCGGCAGCTTACAACTGTCCCTGACTCCAGCGCTGGGGATCTGATGCCCTCTTATGGTTTCCATAGGCAATGCACGCATGCGGTTCACAGACATGCATGCAGGCAAAATACCCACACACTTAAAACATTTTTTTTTAATCTTAAAAAAGAAAAAGCCTCAAGACTAAAGAGTTAATTTCAAAGGCCCAAAACACAAATGCTAATAGAGCCTTTTCCCTAAATGACCTAAGTTCCTAAACATTTTGTATTCTGAGTGGTTTGTTTCGTTTTGTTTTAGTCAAGTGACCTTAAAGGTTGAGGGAGAAAAATAAGACGGGGCCTGGGAGACTTTCTGAAATCTTGCCTCACAGCATGCAGGTCCTGGGATCTCCCCTCAGTACGTGATTGAAACTTGGCAGAACCTTTTGGTAAACAAAACTAACATTTTTTACGGAGGAAGATCCTGAGTACATTCCTAAGCACTGTGAGCTGAGTCTTATCGGGAGGCGTCATGACGGTTGCTAACTGACAGGTGAGGAAAATGGGGCAGGCAGAGACAAGCAATTTGCCCAATGTTGTGGCAGAGCAACCCTCTAGCTGACTGAAAAGTTGTTAGCAGGCTGGAAAGATGCTTCAGTGGGTAAGAGACTTAGCTCTGCAAAAACAAGGACCTGAATTCAGATGCCCTGCACCCACACAAAACCTAGGTGTGGCCTAAAAGCACAGACAGGGTCCTGGGGTTCAATGGCCAGCCAGTCTAGCTAGGAATAAACCAAAAGCCACCAGTGAGCTCCAGATTCAATGGGAAACTCTATTCTAAGGGAATAAAGTGACAGGTAGAGCAGGGCACTCAATGTCCTACTCCTCCTCTGGCCTCACTCACATGTGCACACGTACCACTGACATCCCTGCCCGCCCACACACACACACATACACACACACACACACAAACACACACACACACACATACACGCATGCTCTTCCACACACTGCTTCCCCCCGCCCCACACCACATATGCTCTTCCACACACTGCTTTCTCACACACACACACACACACACACACACACACACACACACACACACACACACACACACACACCACGCATGCTCTTCCACATACTGCTTTCCCACTGGTTTTGCTGTAGATGTCTCTGTTGCCCTTTATCATCTTGTTAAAGAAGTTGCTTTCCACAGACCTCCCCTGTCCTCCACACACAGGAAGTCGTTTGTCTCTACTTCCTCTGTTCTCCAGAGAGTAGCCTTCAGTTTATCTTCTCCTGATGGGGAAAATTACGTCTTTTGTAACTGCATTGGAACCAATCCAGAGAAAAGGAGCTAAAAAGATGTGAGTTCTAGAACTTTCTAATCAGAAACTTTTCTTTTGATTCACAGAGCCCAGAAGCCCCAGTAGCTGAGAGAGAGAGAGAGAGAGAGAGAGAGAGAGAGAGAGAGAGAGAGAGAGAGAGAGACCTTGCCTGGTGTCAGAAAAGCAGACCTCCCAACGTTTCTAAGCACCCTCGTGCTAACCTACCTTTCTGACTCCCTTGGCAGGCCTTGTATCCATTCATAACAACCCACCAGGGTGATCTTTGTGGGTCACAGGCTCCAAGCTGGCTGTCCTAGTCAGGGTTTCTACTGCTGTGACAAAATCACGACCAAAAGCAAGTTGGGGAAGAAAGGGTTTATTAGGCTTACACTTCCAAACTGAAGGAAGTCAGGGCAGAAACTCAAACAGGGCAGGACCCTGGAGCCAGAAGCTGATGCGCAGGCTACAGAGGGGCTCTGCTTACTGGCTTGCTCTCCATGGCTTGCTCGGCCTGCTTTCTTTTTCTTTCTTTCTTTCTTTCTTTCTTTCTTTCTTTCTTTCTTTCTTTCTTTCTTTCTTTTTTCTCTTTTTTCCTCTTTCATATATTTACACAAGGTCAAAATGATATTCACAGCATCTTCTAAATTTTGGCCAAGAATAAAAAAAAAAAACAATGCATTTAAGCTTTGGAACTTGCCCACATAGACAGGAGACCAACCCCAGCAGACCCCTGAGAAACAGGAGAAGCTGAAAGGATTCTTCAGTTTATGAACTTGGTTCAGTGGGACCGAGGCTGATGCCTCTGCAAGGGATACACAGAGTCCATCTAACTGGCACCGGTCCCCTCCATCACTTGCTGAGCCTGCTTCTGTCCCATGCAGCACTGTGCAACAGACTGAAATAACTTTTCAATCTCTGGTTTCTTATAGAACCCAAGATCACTCGCTCAGGGATGGCACCACCCATATGGGCTGAGCCCTCCCCAATCAATCACAAATTAAGAAAATGCCTTACAGTTGGATCTTATGGAGACATTTTCTAAATTAAGGTTCCCTGTTTTGAGAAAACTCTAGTTTTTTATCAAGTTGACATAAAACTGAAGAGCACACTAGCCTTCCAAATAAGTCGTTTTCTTTGCCCAAATAACTGGTTGCTCCAGTGGTTGGCTTTTTCCAGTGGCAAGAAACATGGGTCTTGGCTATAAGGATATACAACTGATTAAATGAGTCCCAACTCCAGTTATAAAACAAACTTTAAAAAAATATTTCCTCATTCCTACCAACAGTACACACACACACACACACACACACACACACACACACACACACACACACATTAGGAATGTTTCGTACCTAAACAAATGTTTCAGAGCTGGAGAAATGGCTCAGCAGTTAAGAGCCATTTCTGCTCTTCCAGGAGATCAAGATTCTACTCCCACCATCCACATGGTGGCTCACAACTCTCTCACTCACAACTCATAACTCAAGCTCCAGAGGATTTAGTGCCTGCTTCTGGCCTCCACAGCACTGGGCACAAGACTGGTGCACAGGTGTATATGCAGGCAAAACACCAATGCACATAAAATAACATTTTAAAGTAAAAATATTTCTTCGAGTCCAGCAGTGGTTGTGCATGCTTTAATCCCAGCACTCAGGAGGCAGATATCTGAGTTTAAGGGCAGCCTGGACTACACAGCTATTTCCATGACAGCTAGGGATATACAAAGAAACCCTATCTGGAAACAAACAAACAAAGTTTCTATGAAGTGCAGGGACTTCATATCCAAAATATATTGGAACATTATCTCTTTTATTTCCCTACCAAATGGAAAATCTTAATATCATAGAAAAATCTGTATTAATACCTCTAACTACAGGGAAAGAATATTAATGTCAACAGTCCTCCAAATTAAGAAGAAAAGTTTCAATCAAGCACTTCACTTTCCAATCCACTCTACTCATTAAAAAACAAAACAAAACAAAACACTAAGATGCTTTCTCTTTACCAGAACGTGGGTGTAAGTTGGTTTCACATTAACTATATATAAAGGAAATAAGAGAAGAAAATAGCAAAGCCTATAAAATCTAATCAGAAAACCCTAGGAATACTCACATTCACACAATCTTCAAGTAATTATTCTAACTTCCTATCTGAAATTCCAGCTATGCACCTGGGAGCCTGAGGCATAACACATTGTTGGTCATTTTGCTTTGTTTTGTTTAATCTCTACACACAAACCATCCAAAGAATACAAGGAGAATTAATATTTTGGATTTTTACTTCTAAAGAATGGGCCTGCTGTGAAGGTCAACACCAACAACTGGAAAGTTCCAAAGGGATTCAGAATTTCCCCCCAATTAGTCATCCTAAATGCAGATAAACACCACCAGACAGGACACCAGGCAAAGATTCCTATATTTAAAAGACAAGCCAAACAAAATAACCTAAAACATTATAATCTTGGGCTGATGTGGAGTTTCCTCTTCGTCAAGCAGAAATCCAGAACCAGTAAAAATCAGACTTGGGCTGGAAACATTTCTAAGTGACTCACTGAGGGCCCCCACATCTAAAGAGACGACAGAAGTTTCTAGCACTACCACGACAGGAGGCCCAGCAGGAGGCAACGAAGCACCTTAGGGACACTGTAAATACTACCCAAGGCACCTGTTCCTTGGGGCCAGGAGTAAATTACACAGTGAAAACAAATTGACTCAGTGAAGAGGATCACCAGGAACTAGTAACCAGTACAGAAAGGGAACTTGATGGCAGAGTTGGCCGCCAGAAGCAGAACAGCTCAGGCCCACACCGTCCAGAAGGATCGCTCATAGCTGCTAATGACTCTAACTGAAGAGAACGTTTAAAATCACTACTGCTGTAAGTCACAGACGTTCAGAGCTTTAGAACTTTTAGGCTGCCTCATCCGTTATCTTGGAAACTTTCCCCTTGAGAGAATAAGGCAAGTGAGGCCCAGGCAGGTGGATTCTACTTATTTCCAGAAATGAGATGAACCAAACTAGCGCTGTCATTGCTCCGTGAAGATGTTGTGGAAGCTGGGCCTGATGGTCCTTGCCTATGATCTCAGCCCAGGAGGCCGAGGCTGGAGGATCTAGATAAGAAAAACCGCATCTTCAACACAGATACCGGGGGTGGGGGGGGGGAACCACAGCCGGTTTCATTTGTGTACCTACTCTCTGTGATGGTTGTACAGTTATGAAGTCACCTGCCAAAGCATTTCTTTGAACATGACCCCGTCCTTCAGCAAACCTATACAGGAGCATGACCGGTCAAATGCCTCGTCCACACCTCTACCACAGCCACTTTAAGGTCAGTCTCCTATCTCCACTGGGGACTAGAGTTTCAGCTTGAACCTTCTGAAGCCAGCTTTGACAGAAAACCAGCATTCTGCTCCTTTCTGCTTCCAGTCCAGGAAGACTGGGCTCAAGTGTGGAGGTGAAGGCAGAAATCCCGTCTAGAGTATCTGTGTGTGTACAAAGTAAAGGGTGGAAACAGTCAAAAGCAAGAGAACAGTCTGGCACATGGATGTTGGTTGGTATGAGAGACAGAAAATGTTTGCACCTGAAGCTACTCAGGGGACTGTCATCTTCCCCTCCTCTTCAGACACTGGAACCAGAGAAAGATCCTACTCTTCACAAAACCTAAGAGGCCACTGATTCTAAGACAAATGACAAAGAAAAACAGTATTAAAATCTGATGGATGCAAAGATAATTATCAATTTTAAGGTGCACCCCAAACTCAGAAATGCTATCCTAAGGAAGACATATCTTTGAATAAGGAAGAATACAACAGACTCTAAATCACTGGAAATAGAAGGCAAATGCTTTCAAAGTTAATTTCTTTAATTTTGAGGATTCTGTACATGTATAGAAAGAAACTGATCAGAACCATCTTCCACTTCTCCCTTCCATCGTCTTCCCAATCTTCCCCAGCTTGGCCTCCTCCTACTGTTTTTGTTTGTTAACCTACTAAGACCAATTACTGCCACATTCGTGTACAGCTCCAGGGACTTGACTGAGGCGGCAAGGGAATGAGATAAAAACAAACAGACACAGACAGAAAGCTGGAATGGAGGAATCTGGGCTCCCTGCTAAAGAAGTATCAGCACCCCAGAAGTTCCCCATGTTTGTTATAGGGAGTTGAATAGAGAGGTGGGACTGTAGCATCCAGCTGTGCAAGGAGGTGGGGTTATACATAAAGATAAATAAGGAAACAGAGTTTAGGGTAAACAGCTGGATCAAAGAGACAAATTTCATCTTGGTAGGAGGAGCAGTCTCTATAGGGAAGTCTTCAGATGGAAACATGGGCAGGGGGCCTAGGAAGCTACAGTGGGCATTTCTGCACACACTGTCAACGCTCACATTCAGTAGGAACCCTGAGGTGATGCACATTTACAGCCTACCCTACATAATGCTATACACAGAGGAGCAAGTAGATGACTAAAGGAACCTCAGTCACAGCTGACTCTTTGAAGGCTTCTTGTCACCTCCCCACTTGTTTACACCGTACTATGTTTTCCATCACTGGCAGCTAAAACATCTTAACTGACATATATCTGCATGTGCAAAGCTCTTCAAGACTTAAAAACCCAGAGCTCTGTGATTTCCCTAATAGACTGTTACCTCCTCAGTGAAACTCCAACACACCAAAACCATTACTTTACTACATGAAGCAGACCCCTAGATAAGGTAACTGGGATATCAGAGACTGTATCACATCACACAACAAAGAAAACACTGCTTTTTTCTAACGAGATCCAAAACAATGCACAAAAAAACCTGCAATACACACCAGCATTCTTTTCAAACTTGAGCAATCGAAATTATGTGTAGGGATCTGGTTTCTTTCAAAAACAAAACATGACTTGAATCCAATGAGAGAATGGAGAACATCCGCCATCCAGCCTTCGGGAAACAAGAAGCCTCACACGAGCTCCATCCCTTAAGTCTTACTAGAGACAAGGGGAAGTACTGTGCTAGATATATGTTATCCATACACAACATGGGAGATTTACTACACATGGTTCATCAGTTCCTTAAAGACCTCTATTGCTTCAAACAGAACTGTCAGAATCTAGTGGGCTCATGGTCACCCAGGAGGATGGGGGTTGGGGGAGCCAAGCCTGCTACTGAGGTCACCTTCCAACAGCTCCAGGGAGAGTTTGATCCAAAGTTTTTGGTCTCCTGCTGTGAGTAACAAAATTTCTGGCACTGAGCCTGAATTTCTAATTCATTATTGAAGCCAAGGACTGAGTTAAACCCAAACCTAGAGTCACTGACACTCAAATACTGATAAGTAGGAAAGTAGCAAAACACACAAAAGGGAAACTCTTCCAGGCCAGGAATCTTCCAGCTCAGGTGTGAGGCCGGGACACTGACCCAGATTTTATATCCTGCTTCCGGATCTTTATTCAGCCAGGCAAAGGAGAGGTACCAAACAGCTGCCTAGCCATGATGTTACTCAAAGGCAGGTATCCATCCACTCTAAGAAGGAGGCACAAATGTCACATGGATTAAATCTTGAAAATTTAGAGAGTACCACCCACCAAATAACATCCAAACCCCACACTTTACCATTAGAATTCTGCTGCTATTCCTAAAGATGCAAATTCTAAGAAATATTTATATATACCTCACTGGACCTAGCATGACTTCAGATTACAACATAAAATGAGTTAGAGAAAGCCACTTTTCTATTACTTTATACAGATTTTAAAACGTTTAATCCTGACTTTTTCTTTATAGTGTTCTTTTATTCTAAGTCAGTGTTGTTACATTTTATCTGAAGTTCCAGTTTTTGGAGAAGGCTATTTTCTCACACTGAAAATATGAAGACTGGTGTTGCTAATAATGATGGGGATATACACTATGAAGTGCCATTCGGCAATTTCCTTACTGCACTTATATCACCATGTGCATATATACTAACCTAGAGAGTGAAAGCTTGTCACCTGAGTGGCCTCTCAACACAGTTAACACGCTCCATATACATGAGACGCTTGAGGCTGCTGCTGGCACAGCAGAGCATATTGCCTTACAGTAAGCTTTCTAAACAGCAACACCAAGGCCGTGCAAGAAGTATAGTAAATACATAAGCAAGTAAGCATCGCTTATACTTCTCATTGTCCCTGGGCTGAGGATGTGGTTCAGCAGTAGAGATCGGCATACCTGAGACCATGGGCTCCATCCCCAGAACCCCCAAAAGGAAATATCCTGCACTACACCTAACTGGATGCAATAACTCTTATAAAGCTAGATTAGACTGTTGACATCAGCGATTCATTACAAGATTACAGGGATGACACCCCTAATAGGAATTTTTCAGCTCCCATTAGGACCACCTTCACATTTGTGGTTTGTCTTCCATCAAAACATTATTGTCTGGCAAATGACTACTGACTAGTTTGATCTGTAGTAGTTTAAGCCACTAACAGATGATATAAAATGAGCAGTGCAAGCAAGCTGGCTGCTGCCCTAACTCCACAGGCATGTTCCTTCTCATTCACACCTGTTCTTCTTGCACACAGTAGTTCATAAACTGCACAGCGTAGTGTTCTGTTGAACAGACCAACCTTCTTTCCTCTTTTTCTTTTCTCGAACACACTCCTGCTTTAAAGGCAGTAAATCCATAGTCAAGAACCTGGAAATCTCAGGCAAACACCGTCTTTACAGTCCCTCTCTGCTACCTGCCTTGCACATCAAGTGACCTTCTGCAGGGGTCTTTGCTGGACTTCCTCCTTGGTTCTAAAACGGCTAAATCTTGTAGAGGAGACAGAATGCATCACTCTTTTCTTCCACCCCATACAACTGAGCTACAGAGAGCGCCTAACAATGTATGTATCTAAGAAACTTTGAGTTGGACTCCCATCGTATAATTTGTGGACTTAGACAACTAGACTGAATGAACTCAAACACTGGGTCACTGCTACTCAATTACAGATGGACCAGCCTCGCAAGGGCAAAACAAAGTAGCAGAACGGGTGCGCAGGCAGGGACGACCTTGACACAGATGCAACAGGCTTCTCCGCCCCCAGACAGAGGTGTCCCAGTTTTCAACAACTAAGTGCAAACTGATAATACAACCAGAGATCGCAAGGACGACTTCAGCAGGCGCAGGAGAAACCGACGCGCGGTAACGACACCAGCAGGTGCCCCCAATCAAGCAAGGTCCCTGGATTTTCCAGTGGGGGACTAAGAAGGGGGCTCAGACACAGGTCGGGGTCACCTCCCGATCCGGTTCCCCTCGTCAAAAGAGAACGAAGGCGGGAAGCACGGCGGGCCCAGGCAACCCGCTCTCTGAGTACGTCAAAGTTTGGGGCGGCTGCTGCACCCCACCAGCGAGCTGAGCTCCGTGCGGACCACCGCTCCCGATCCGAGAGCGCGGCAGAGCAGTGAGATTCCGGTAGAGCTTTCCGAGCGCGCGCCGGCATCCCAGCGTCCGCTCCGCTGTGTACCAGCCACGCACGAGGATGCCGACCCCTACGGCCCGGCTCGGCCCTCCTCGGCCCAGCTCGGCACCCCTCGGCCCCGCTCGGCTCCTCTCCCCTCAGCTCCTCCTCCACGCCCTACTCACCTGGGGAGTGGGAGGCTCCGCTCTATGAACGCTGAGTTCAGGATGCGGGCTCCGGCAGCCCAGTGCAAAGCGAGCCGGGTAGGATACCCCAGCGCGCGTCCCTCAGCCGCTCTTTGTGTCTGGCGGCCGCGCTCCCCTGGGCTCCCAAGGCCTCCGGGCGCCGCCCCCTCGTTCTCGCGGGGCCTCCCCAGGGAAGGGGAGGGGCGTCCTCGAGGGGCGTGGCTTGAGGGGGCGGGGCGAGGAGGCAGGCGGAGCTGGGCCAGGGGCCTAGTTGGTCAGGAGGATGCAGGAAGACAGCAAGGCTCTGGGAGATAGGGTGTTATAGAAAAAAAACAAAACAAAAACAAGGGGCCCAAGTCCTTTCAAGTGAAAGAATTCCACAGAGTGGAAGGCAGCCAGGAACCAGTACAAAGCCCATACTGTACTCTGATGAACCACACTTTTCATGTGTCATAACTTGCCCCTGTCAGTGATGGACATGACATACCTACACCCTGTGGCAGAGGTGTAGCTGTGGGACATATAACCAGGGCCCTGCTTCCCTCTAGATTATAATATGAGGTTCCCAAAGTGTGGTGTGCCATAGTCGCCATTGTGAAGAATGTATTTTATCGGGACCAGGGAGAAGGCTCAGTTTGTAAAAGCACTTGCCTTGCTAACCTGATGACCTAAGTTCAATTCCAGAACACATGTAAAGGTGATAGGCGGTGCTGGAGAAATGGATCAGCAGTGAATAACGCTGGCTGTTCTTCCTGAGGACCCATGTTCAATTTCCAGCACCCACAGGGCAGCACATGACCATCTATAACTCTAGTTCCGAGGTATTCGGTGTCAACTTCTGGACTCCTCAGACACCAAGAGTGCATGTGTTGCATAGATATACATACAGACAAAGCACCCATACATATATGTTAAAAAAAAAAACTTAGAAAAATCAACTCCACAGAGCTTTCTTCTGACTACACACACACACACACACACACACAAACACATGTCTTTCTGGACACACATGTATAAGCATCATGCACACACACACATTCACACAATAAGTTGCCTTAGAAATATTTTAAAAGACTATCTATTCTCTAAATCTCCTTACACTCTGGGTTTTCCATGTACTGTTAGAGGATGAACTTGGAGTTGGATGATGAGATTGACAGTGCCATTCTCTGGATGTTGGACTTTATACCAGCCAGTGATACATTCTCTGAGTTCTTCACTTTATTCATCTGTGAAATGGAGATGTGAAAAGCACTCTTTGTAGGGACATGAACTAATTGATCCAGTCAAACCAGCCACCCAAATTAGCCATTACAGCAGTGGCTCCTGGTCAGAGAGGAACAGGGCATGCCATTCCATCTTCTCTAACTATAGCAAATAGCTGAGACAAGAAATGTACAAAGAATGGGGGAAGGGGTTTCTATGGACTTGCAGCTTTAGAGATTTCAATCCAGGGTCAATATATCTTTGTTGCTTCTGAGCTGGTGGCAAGTCACCACATCAAAGCTGGAATTAGAGTCAGAGACAGAGCGACAGAGAGACGTGGGGGGGGGGTGCCAGATTCCCTTTAGGGACACCTACTCAATGACTAGAAGACCTGGTACTAGATCCCAGTCCACACCTCCCAACAGCAATCCATCCTGGTGGGTCTTCTTTTTGTGAACATTTCATTTGTTTGATTTTTAAAGGTTATGTACTAATTTAGTTAGTGCACGCAGGGGGTGGGGGAGGAGCACATGCCCTTCATGGAGTGTACCCTTGCCCTTCATGGAGTGTACCCATGCCCTTCATGGAGTGTACCCATGCCCTTCATGGAGTGTACCCATGCCCTTCATGGAGTGTACCCATGCCCTTCATGGAGTGTACCCATGCCCTTCATGGAGTGTACCCATGCCCTTCATGGAGTGTACCCTTGCCCTTCATGGAGTGTACCCATGCCCTTCATGGAGTGTACCCATGCCCTTCATGGAGTGTACCCATGCCCTTCATGGAGTGTACCCATGCCCTTCATGGAGTGTACCCATGCCCTTCATGGAGTGTACCCATGCCCTTCATGGAGTGTACCCATGCCCTTCATGGAGTGTACCCTTGCCCTTCATGGAGTGTACCCATGCCCTTCATGGAGTGTACCCATGCCCTTCATGGAGTGTACCCATGCCCTTCATGGAGTGTACCCTTGTGCAGCAAGTGCTTTTATCAGCTAAACTGGCTCCCAGGCTCCAGAAGGTCAGATGTTTTTTTTAATGTAATTACTTCCCATCCCCCCCCCTCTCTCTAAAAAATATTAATGGTAGAACACATGTCCCCAACCCATCACTAAAGGAATGGCATTTGGGTCAGGTTTCTGAGACTACCTGATTCCCAAATAAAGAAAGTCACTTTTCCAGATAGAGATAATACATTCTAAACATCCCCAGCAAGTCATTTTGAAGGGCAGATTACACTTGCCTTCCCAACAAGAAAAGCTGCATTGTCATAGGACAAAATATGATCCCCTTTCATTTGTGGATATAATGTATCATTTTAGAACCAAGGATCTGGGAAAATAAGGTTTCTTCCCTAGCATCTATGGGTTTAGCAGCCCAAGCCAGTACCTTATCTATTCTCAGCAGCACAGCAAATGCTGATCAAACTGTTGGCTTACCACCCCAGCCTGACTTACACCTCTTTTAAAATGATCAACTGTGTGATGACCACATCTCTCTTTAGATTTAATATTGTTACTCAGTAAAACACTTGAACTAATATTGCTTTTTTTCTTTTCTATTTGTTTGTTTGTTTGTTCTGGTGCCAAGCATGAAGATACAGCCTTCAGTTTGCTACACATGTGTTCTACCACTGATACACATTTCCAGTTTCAACATTATATACTCAAGATATGATGAAATGAGAAGCACTAATAAAATTTCTTTTTGCTCCGTGAGTACACCTTCTTTCATTCTTTGTATTTTGTCTTCTTGTTTCTGACTGAATGGTACCACCTTCACAAAAATTCTTGAGCAAGCAGCCCTTTTAAAAATCTAATTTTGATTTGCATTTCCCTGATGACTAGGGATGTTGAACATTTCTTTAAGTGTTTCTCAGCCATTCGAGACTCCTTGGTTGAGAATTCTCTATTTAGCTCTGTACTCTACTTTTTAATAGCGTTATTTGGTTCTCTGGAGTCTGCCTTCTTGACTTCTTTGTATATTTGGGATATTAGCCCTCTATCGGATGTAGGGTTGGTAAATATATTTTCTCAACCTGTGGGTTGCCATTTTGTCCTATTGATAGTGTCCCTTGCTTTACAGAAGCTTTGTAATTTTATGAAGTTCCATTTGTCCATTGTTGCTCTTAAAGCATAAGCCATTGGTGTTCTGTTCAGGAAGTTTTCCCTGTGCCCAAGTATTTGAGGCTCTTCCCCATGTTCTCTTTTATGAGATTCAGTGTATCTGATTTTATCCACTTGGACTTGAGCTTTGGGCAAGGAGATAGGTATGGATCAATTTGCATTCTTCTACATGCAGACCACCAGTTGAACCAGCACCATTTGTTGAAAATGCTGTCTTGACTGGTGAGATGGCTCAGAGGTTGAGTACTGGCTACTCTTCTGAAGGTCCTGAGTTCAAATCCCAGCCACATGGTGGCTCACAACCATCTGTAATGAGATCTGATGCCCTCTTCTGGTGTGTCTGAAAACAGCTACAGTGTACTTTTTTTCTATTCTAGGTATTTTGTTATTCCAAATAAATTTGAGAATTGCTCTAAGTTTATGAAGAATTGAATTTTGATTCCACCTCACACCAGTCAGAATGGCTAAGATCAAAAACTCAGATGACAGAAGATGTTGGTGAGGATGTGGAGAAAGAGGAACACTCCTCCATTGTTGGTGGGATTATAAGCTGGTATAACCACTCTGGAAATCAGTCTGGCAGTTCCTCAGAAAATTGGACATAGTATTACCTGAGGACCCAGGTATACCACTCCTTTGGTATATGAGCACATACCCAAAAGATGCTCCAACATATAACAAGGACACATGCTCCACTATGTTCATAGCAGCCTTATGATATGCCAGAAGCTGGAAACAACCCAGATGTCCCTCAACAGAAGAATGGATACAGAAAATGTAGTACATTTACACAATGGAGTACTATTCAGATATTAAAAACAATGAATTCATGACATTCTTAGGCAAATGGATGGAACTAGAAAGTGTCATCCTGAGTGAGGTAACCCAGACACAAAAGAACACACATGGTATGCACTCATTGATAAGTGGATACTAACCCAAAAGCTCACCTTGATTATGATACAACCCACAGACCACATGGAGCATAGAAGAAAGGAAGACCAGGGGGTGGATGCTTCAGTACTGCATTGAGGGGGGAAGAGGACGATTGTAGGTGATGGAAGGAGAGGGGACAAGGGAGGGAGAAAGGAGGAGGAGGAAATAAGGGTGGCAGTATCAGAGTCTGGAGGAGAAGTGAGAGAGGTACAGAGGGTCAGAAAATCAAACAAAAATAGGTAGCAGGGGGAATGAGGAATTGGGGATAGTCACTGGAGGGTCCCAGACACCAGAGAAACGTGAGGCTCGCAGGACCCAATGAGATTGACTTTGGCCCTAATGCGCAGAGAAGGGGGAGATAGAACCTGTGGAGACCAACTTCCAGTAGATAGGTGTGACTCCTGGTCGAGGGATGGAGCCACCTACCCATCTCAAAGGGTTTTTTTTAACCCAGAAATGTTCCTGTCCAAAGGAAGAACAGGGACAAAAAACGAAACAGAGACTGAAGAAAGGGTCAACTGGGGAACAGTCCCACCTGGATCCATCACGTCTGCAGACACCAAACCCAACACTGTTCCTGTGGTCAAGAGGCGCTCGTGGACAGGAACCAAGTGTGGCAGTTCCTGGGAATGTCTGGCCATCTACTGACCAATGCAGAGGCGGATGCTTGGAGCCAACCATCAGACTGAACTCAGGGAACCTGTAGGGGGAGCTGGCAGAGCTGTGCCCTGGAGGAGCAGAGGGGGGATTGCAATCCCATTGGAAGAACAACATAGGCTGGTGTGACCACCAGTTCTCTCAGAGACTAGACCACCAACCAAGGAGTGTGTGTACCTGGAGGGATCTTTGGCTCCAGATACATATGTAGCAGAGGATGGCCTTGGCTGACAGCAATGAGAAGGGAGGCCGCTGGTCCTGGGGATGCTAGAGTGGTGGGACAGGAGAGTGTGGGTGGGTGGGGGAGCACTCTCATAGAGGCAAAAGGAGGTGGGAGGGCAGATGTGGGATGCGGAGGGTGGCCGAGGGGTAACTAGGAAGTGGGATATTATGGGATGGGGGTGGTGGAGGGGGTATCCGGGAAGTGGGATATCATTTAAGATGTAAATGAATGGAATAATTAATAATTTTTTTTAAAAATCTAATTTTGCCACCACTTGATATGAGTGACATTTGGTTTTGGTGTTAGGGCTGTTTGCATGTAGTTATATGCTTTACCACTGATCTTCATTCCCAGCCTACAGGTGACCTTATGATGTCCTGCCTACCCTTTGCCTTCTCTCTCCCTCCCTCCTTCCCCTCCTTTCCCCTTCTCTCCATTCCTTCCTCCCTTTCTCCATTCCCCTTTACTCTCTCCCTCCCTCCTGTCTTCTTCCTCCCTCTCTCCCTTTATCCCTATATCCACACCTGGCCTTCTTGCCCAGTATTTCTAATATCAGTTGGCTGGTACTGTGTGATTTCTTTCTCCCTCCCTCATTCCTCAACTCCTCCTTCTCCATCTCCTCCTCCATCTCCTCCTCTTTTGTGAGACAGAGTCTTTCTGTATGGGCCAGGCTGGTCTGGAACTTGCAATCCTTCTGTAACCAACCTTCTAATTATCAGGATTATAGGTACTTGCCACCACACTCTACTCCTCTCTTTCTTTTCTTTTCCTTTTTTGATAGCCTAGTAGCTGGAGGTCCTGGCAGGTATGGGGATGAGACAGTGACAGATTAACTAAGATACTGCCTTAGTCCAGTTTCTGTTACTATACAAATACTTGCAACTGTGTTATAATAAAGAGAAGAGTTTCACTGAGCTCATTTGTTTTGAGGGCTGACAGTCTATGATCAGGTGGCCTTAACTAGGGTTGGCCATGCTTTATCACATACTTGATGTCAAACATCTCTCTTTTATTTATCTTGAAAAAAATGTTTAGTTAAAATTAGCCAGCTGGACTCAGTTTAGATTATCCAAACTGTGTTGGTGACATCCAAATCATCATATTCAGAAGCTGGCAGAACATACACCTTCTTCTTTTCATCAGGCCCTATCAAGGGATTGACAGCCACATCAGTGTCATAGAGTTTCTTCACAGCCGGTTTGATCCAAAGTGTGTTACTTTCACATCCACAACTAACACAAATGTGTTGTCGCCTGTCTTCTTTACGGCTCTGTGCTGGGGTCAGAGGGGGCTGGTATTTGGCACAGTGGTCAAGCTAATTTCTCCTAGAGGCATTCTTGAGAGGATATTGGGCTGCATTTGGAGCCACGAGGACTTCAGCTTCTGGAAATGGCTCTTCTTTTTGTGCTGTGAATGCCTTTCAGCACAGCCTGCTTGACTCTCCATTCCTTCACTTTGGCTTCTGACTGGGGAGGGGCAGGAACTTCCTTCCTCACTTTCAGCACCATCTTGGTGAAAGGGTTTCTTATCTCAACCTACTCTTCCAAGAACTAACCAGAAACCCACAAGAACTTTATCATAATCTTTCAAGGGCAGCGACCCCAGTGATCTAACCACTAGTTAGATCGAACTAACTAGGTCCTTCCTTTTTAAAAATTATTTTCATTTGGCTTCATTTTTTTTTAACATGAGCCTGGCTATATGGCCTAGGCTGGCCTGAGACTTGGAATCTTCTAGCCTCAGCTACTTAAATACTGGGATTTCAAGCATGGAACTCTATACCCAGTCTACCACCTCTAAATGCCACCAAATAGGTAACCTATTGGGTGGCCTATAAAGCCTTGGAACAATCCATATTCAAATTGCAAGCACATCTCACAAGAACATGACAGGACTAACTTAGGTTTGAGAAGTGGCCAGTCTCAGTTTCTCTCTACCAGAAAGAGCAGACCCTCCCCAGGAGGACATATTCAGGCTTCAGAGACAATTTGCATCCAAACAATAGGAGGTTTATTTTGTATAAAGAGTATATTAGAGTGCACGTTGTATAGAGTATATTAGAGTGCACATTATTAGTGTTTTTGCCAAGATATAGGAGTGGGATTAAGCATCAACAAATTGGAAAATGAGGTAGGGATGCAGCTCATTTGGTAGACCTCCAGTGTGCACAAAATTATGGCTTTAGCCCTCAACAATGCATAAGCTAGGCATGGGGGCTCTTGCCTATAATATCAGCACTTGAGAGGTGGAGATGGGAGGATCAGAAGTTCAAAGTCGTCCTTAGCTACACAGAAAGTTCAAGGTCAACCTGGGATAGCAGGCAGGAAAGAGGAAGGGGAACAGAGAGGGGTAATTAGCACTAAAGACTTTTTAAGAAGGTCAATATGGGAACTTACTACAGTAGAAACATCCTAAAATATATACATGTAAATATATAAGAAGAGTTTAAATTGAGTTATCCTATAATAGGGGAAACAGATACCACAGGTTAGCAAAAAAAAAAAAAAAACAACAAAAACAAACAAACAAAAACCAAGTGCCACATTTTCTTTTATGTGAGAAGATTGGCATGTGTTCCAAGTCAGGATTCCGGCAGGAAGCTGGGAGTTGCCTAAGCCTTAGGTGTGTGCCCACCGAGTCTCCAGGTCTCAACCTACTCTACCTCACCAAACTTCCTGGCATGGTTTTACATCCCACAAAGAGTCAGTTACCTCTTTAAGAATTATTGGTCAATAGAGTCCCATAGACCCTCAAACACTACACTGCTCTTGGTAACACTCCAGAATTTGATGGTAAGACCTAATTCCTGAAGACACTGCACACCTGAGTCATAGAACATGAAAAAGAAAACAAAACAAAAGCAAAAACAAAAAACAAAGCTTCACACCTACTAGCTTGCTTTCACTGCACTAGAAGGTGCTATGTGTATACCCAGCAGTGAATCTTGCAAGGTATAGTAATAACTGGCCTGGCAAGATATGTCCACTGGATGCACAAATGTTATGGGAGCAATCAACACTTTCTGATGTAAGATCTGTACCACAAGGTATCTGGCACCACTATCAGGGTTAAAGAACTGTGGCAAGACAGATCATAGGGCCTAGGGGACACCCCACTACTGTTAATTCTGCAAAATAAACACATTTAGTCAACTCATGCTTTATTTCTATATCCATAGATTATTAGTGCATCTCTCAACCTCATTGAAAGTAGGTGGCAACAAATAGAAACCCTCAAGGAGTGACTAGTACTAAATGGGACATATATCATACCTGATCCTCCCAAGGGTCAGGGGTCATTGCAGAAGAGGAAATGGAAAGATTGTAAAAGTCAAAGGCAGTGAGTGGGTCACTATAATGAAATGGTGTTTTCTGGACACAACAGGGTAGTTGCACACATAAACTCAAGCCAGACTGTAGCTCCTCAGCTAGCAGTAGGGCTTTAGGACTACCTCCCCTCAAGCCAGACAAAAGCTGGGTGGGCAGGGAGATATGGGATGGATCTGGGAAGAGCTGGGTGAGAGGGAATGAATATGATAAAAATATAATATATGAAATTCTCAAAAAAAGAAATTCTCAAAGAATTAATTAAATATCATCCAGGAACAAAAGAATCAATAAGCCACGCATAAACATATTCTTTTGTGAGTATTTGTGCATGTTTGTCTTCTTTGAAACAATGTCTCACTATGTAATCAATGCTCTTCCCTCTGTTTCCCAGGGGTGTGCCACCACACTTGGTTAATACTGAGGATTTATACAGAATGATTGCAAAATAGGAAAATGGATGCTAAAGGCAATTAATCATCTTCAACACAATTGAATGAGAATATCCAGGTTTCTTACCTTAAGCTTCATATTCATTCAATGGATTTCCATTAGACTGTTAAATCTATCTGTCCGGGTGTCTCTCTCTCCTGCTGCAGCTGTCTCGAATCAATCACACAAGTCAGACTGTCTGCAGAACTGAGCTTTCTTCCCTCTTGGGACCCCCTTTGCAGATGTTGGAATTGTTCTGCACACTTCCGAAGGCCAGTAGGAGAATCTGAACCTGGTAGAGTCAATGAGTCAAAAAGTGAAGCTAGGGAAGGGGAAGTTAGGCTCATAATGCCAGGGATATACTTAGCAGGAAAACTGTTACAGGAGTGACCAGATATGATATTTTAGCTGGGAAAGTAGCCGGAAAGGTAGCAATAGCTGGCTTATAAGGCCGCACATGGGAGACTAGAGAATTCTCTCAGTGGCTAAGAATGCATACGCTTCTCACAAAGGACCCAAGTTCAGTTCCCAGTTCTCTTATCGGGCTGATTATGGCCACCTGTAACTCAACTCTAAGGGAAACGATGCCTGTTCTTCTCAAAAACTGGGTGAAAAGTTTCCCTTTCTTTTTTAATAAGTGTACATTTAAGATAGTGGAAGCCAGATTCACTAGCCTTCATCCAACATCCTCATGGACATCACGACACCGTGGGTCCTCTCCTTCAGAAAAATTCTGCATTGATGATTCAGGAGAGTGACCATCATGGTAATGCACCAAACTTCCTTTCCATTGACTTGAGTACATATGTCTATCAGGTTGTGTTCATATCTGCCCACATAAAAATTATTACATTCATTCATTCATTCGTGTGTGTGTGTAATCATATGCACCACAACATATATGTAGAGGACACAGGAAAATTTAGGGGAATGTCAAATTTCCTCTTCTGCGTGGGTCCCAAGACTCAGTCTTCAGGCTTGGTTGGTTGACAAGTACCTTTACCAGCTGAGTCACCTCCCTAGCCCCAGGTCTGTCTGTCCATTTTTGGAAAGACACCTTGAGTGCCTACAACATCCCATCCACTGAGTAAACTGTCCCACTTGGCCTTTTCTTGTTCCGTTAAGTTCCATGCTGCGAAAGTTCCAGAGTTTGGCTTTTTTTCTCCAAACTAAATTGAACGTCTCTACCACGAGGAACGGTCTGCGTGTCACCTCTCCTACAGCACCTAGCAGGAGCCTGAAAAAGTCAGGGTCCACATTTTATTTAACTCAGGCATAGATTATATGTGCACTGACAATGATTTCAATGAATGTGGCTTGGAAAAAGTTTCTATAAAATAGACATTTCCATCACCATGTAATAATAAATATATGGACTCATGACATGCCAGCAATTTTCAGCAGTTGTGCTTTGACAAAGCCTCAAAGACTGAGTTTTGTTCTGTTTTTTGTTTTTGCTGTTAGTTGACACTCATCTTCATAGTGCAATTAAATAAGAACTATCAGAACTATTCTTTAAAACATAGGATTTTATTCTTTAAAAGAAAAAAATTGGCCAGGTATGGTGGCATGCACCTTCACTCTCTGTACTCAGGAGGCAGAGGCAGGTGTGCCTACAGACTGATCTACAGAGTGAGTTCCAGGACAGCAGGGCTACATAACTAGAGACCTGGAATGTTCCTCAATTTGAGTTTGTCTGATGATATCTGATACTTGCACTAGTATTATGGGCTTTGAGGAAGACCATGCAAAGAAACGCCTTTGCCACCGCATCCTATCAGGCAGTAGCTAACATCCACAGGATTTCTTGGGGACAACATTTTGCTTTGTTGCCTAGACTGGTCTTAAACACGTGAGCCTGAGCAATCCTCCCACCTCTGCCTCACAAGTAGCTGGGGCTGCTGGTGTGCACAGCTGCATCTGGCTACATGACATTATTGGTGATGGTAATCTTGACTGCTGGGTTCCTCTTGGTTCAGGTGCTGACTGCCAGGTTCTCTTCCACTATAGTCTCAATTTCCCTGTCCACATCCTATTCTTTGCAAACAAGTTACAAATTCAGCACACATTCTAGGAGAGGATTAAATTCTATCTCCTGGAGTGGGACTTACTAACATTTATTATTTATTATTCATTATAGGGAAGACCTATCTCTTATTCCCCACCCATTTATGTTGTAATCATTTATGTCAGCATGGACTCCTGTAGACTTATTTTATATTTTTGTTATTTCATAGTTCAAATTGTTCCAGATTTAGCTCCCTTGACATTCTCTCATGCTTTTATTTTAGGAATTGTCATTTTTGGTTCCTCGGTTGTTGGCACTGTTCAATGTCCTAGGCTCCTCATAGTTTATTGAGATTGCTATCATCTGCCTACCAACCTAACTATACACTAGATATATATACAACATGTTAAATTACTCATACCTAAGCCTCTGATTTAAATGTGATACTATGGACTTTAATTAAATAATTCCTTTTAAGATTATATTGCTTTAGTGTGTAGATTAATGGATTTCATGCATATCATTTTACTCCACTCATATTCAATCCCTCATTATTCTCACACATCCTGTTTTTTACCTACTGTTCATCTTCTTTCCTGCAAATAATGCACCTGCTTTCAGATCATGTGTAAATATATTTATATGCAGATTCTGCATTAGAATAAACATGTATCTGTTTTTCCCATTATCCTTTCTTTTGTTCTCTCCCCATTCCTTCAGATTCTATTCTCTCTCCTGCCACAGTAACCCTTCTATTTTCATGTCCTACAAATATCATTAAAATTAAATGTAAATTGCATATAAGTCAAAACATATTTGTCTGAGTCTGGCTTGTTTTGCTTAACATTATTTATATAGCTCTCCACCCATTTTTTTAGCGTTTAGGCTGATTCCATCTTTGACTACCAGGAAAAGAACTGCAATAAACACAGGTGCACAAGTATTTCTGGGTTTTACTGACTTTGATTCCTCTGGGTACATATCCAGGAGTGGTATAGCTGGATCATACAATCGTTCTTAGTTTTTTTTTGAGGCAGGGTCTCACCTGGAACTTGCCATGTAGAGGAGGTTGGCCTTGAAGCCACAGAAGCACTCATGCTTCTACCTCCCAAGTGCTGGGATTACAGGTGAGTATCACCACATCTAGTTTTGTTTTTAGATTCTGGAGGAACTTGCATGCTGATTGCCAGATGCTGCACTCATTTAAATCCCAACCATCACTGTATAGAGCTACCAACATTGGTTTTTTTCTTCTTCCTTTTCTTTTGAAATATTTGTTTACCTTATTTGCATTTATTTTAATTTTTGAGTCATTGCCTCATGTAGCACAAGCTGGTCTTGAACTTATTATGAAGCTAAGGATGGCTTTGAACTCTTGAACCTCCACTTCCACATACCATCACACACCTGGCTTTACTTGTTTTATTTTTTCTTTTCTCTGTCTGTCTGTCTGTCTGTCTGTCTGTCTGTCTGTCTGTCTGTCTGTCTATCTATCTTCCTTCCTTCCTTTCATCTTGAGAAATTGCTTGTTTTCTTGATGCTAGAAATTCTGACTACAATAAAATGTAGTCTCAATTGGCATTTATTTCCCTGACAGCTAAGGATGTTGTACGTTTGTTTTTCATATACTTACTGGCCATTATTCTTCTTTTGAAAACTATCCAATTCATTTCCTCATATATTGATCAGATTATCTTGGTATTTACTTTTGAGTTCCCAATAAAGAAATAGTTCCACTGTGAGATGCATAGTAAGCAAAGAATTCGCTTCTATTCTGTGAGCTGTCTTCACTCTGATGACTGGCTTTTTTGCTATGAAGATTTTTAGTTTCATGCATTTCTATTTGTGAGTGTGTGCGTGTGTGGACACACACACACACACACACACACACAATTTGAGGAGGTTCAAGGAAGCCTTTAAGTGTCCTGCTCTATCCCTCTCCATTTTATTCTCCTGAGACAGGGTCATTCACTACATGTGAGCTCACTATTTCAACTAAGCTGGCTAGCTGATGATCACCTGACTCTTCTCCAAGGCTCTGTTTACAGGAATTGTGAAAATTCCTTTCTTAGAGAGACAGAATCAGCCCCTACATCCTCCTTGAGGTCCCAACAAAAATTGTATTGGGCTCATTTACAGAGTATGGGAGAAGGGTGACTGGCAGGAGTCTGGGTGGGCCCCAAAGTAGCCATACTTAGAAAGTTTTTATTCATTGTGGATGATGGCTTCCCCATAGCCATATAGATAGAGTCCCATCTTAGTTAATCTTCTCAAGCCTGTATACCCTAGCATCTCCCAAGAGGCTAAGGCCACTTGCAATGAGGGCAGAATTACATGCAAATGACTGGGAAAAGTAACTAGAATTTCAGATGAGGGTCCAGTGACGCACCACACCCCCCTCTTTCTATGAAGGGATGTCAGCAGTTGACAAACCTGATCGTGATGGACTCTTGCAAGCAGACACAGCTAATCTAATGAAGATGGGAATTGTTTTTGCTTGAAGGACATAATCCACAACAGTGGAACATGCAACCATGCCTAGTTTTTATGCAGGTGCTGGGGATTTGAACTCTGATCCTCAGTTTTGCACCAAGCCATCTCTCTAGCTACCCCTACATTTGTCAATTCTTATCATATATGACTTTTAAAGCAACAAATCTTTTTATTATTTTAGAAAGTCCTTGCCCAAGCCTTTATGTTGAAATGTTTTCCCTATGCCTTCCTTTAGTAGTTTTTACATTTTAGGCTTTACATTAAGGTCTTTGATTCATTTAAACTGATTTTTATTTATGGTGAGAGTTACAGATCTAATTTTGTCCGTTGAGGCTATCTTCTCTCCAAAATTATGTTTTTGGTACATTTGTCAAAATTCAGATGGCTGTGTCTATGCATATTTATTTCTTGGTCCTATATTCTGTTCCGTTGGTCTATGTATCTGTTTTGAGCCACTACCATGTAAATTTTTATTAGTCTGACTCTGTAGCACAACTTGAAATTGGGTATTGTGATAACTTTGGCATTTCTATTTATAAATTCTGTTTAATATTGCTTTAGCTATTTGGGTTCTTTTCTACTTCCATGTGATTTACAGGGTAGTTCTTTTTCTAGTTCTGTGAAAAATGCCATTGGCCTTTTAATAGGTATTTAATGCGAATTTTGATGCTCCATGGGCACTGGGGTTTTCTCACTCACCCTCTAGCAGGCATGCTCAGCCTTTTGACATTAAAACATGGCATCTAGCATGAAGGACATGCTCAAGACTCTAACAACAAACTAAGAAATAGTCACACACATCTCACGCTTTAAGTAAGTTTTCAAATTTGTGTTGGGCCATATTTAATTACCTTGACACACAGCAAATGCCCTTGATTGTCGAATCACCCCTCTAGCCCCTCAAAGGACTTTTCTCCATCAATTATATGGTAACATGATTTCTGTCCTTAAACCTAGTATATGGCCAGTTATATTTACTGATATGTTATGCTGAGCCACCTTACATCCCTGAAGTGAAGCGAAGATGGTTACAGTGTAAGATCTCTTTAATTCTCTCAGTAAGTTTTTAAGTATTTTTGCCTACTTTCTTTATAGAAATTAGTCTCTAGGTTTGTTTGTTTCTTCTTCTATGTTCTGTGGTGGCCAGTGAGGTGGCATTTATTGAGTCTACCTGTATTTCTGTTCTTCTTTGGTTTTTTTTTTTTTTTTTTTTTTTTTTTTTTGCTCTTACAGCAGTTGATTTCCTATCCTATCTGAGTGCTACTGTGGACTGAGCCATTAAGAATAAGCTCTTGGGGCTGGAGATAGGGCTTAGCTATTAAAAGCCTTGGCTGTTCTTCCAGAGGACCTAAGTTTAAGTCCTCCTATCCACAAGGTGGCTCACAACTGTCTGATCACTCCACTTCCAGGAGGTCTGATGTCTTCTTCTGGCCTCTTGTGGCACCAGGTATGCACATAGGACCCAGACATACAAGCAGGGAAAACATCCATACACATAAAATAAAAATAAAAAATGAATCAAAAAGTAAAAACTATTCCCTATGAGGACCTGCAGATAAAACAGATATCCAAAGATGCCCCAGTCATGAAACACAATAAAAGAAATGGGGCAAAGCAAGCAAAAATAAGAGTGCACTATAAAATGAAACATTATGTAAGATAAACGCAGCTGTAAATGAATGAACGAAGGAAGGGAAAGGAGTGAAAGGCACATGAAAAGTTAAATAAAGGAATGTAAAAAGGATGGGGAGTGGAGAACGACATTCTCAAGACGGAGGGAAAAAGAGCAAGAGATTTCTGAAACTCTGATTGTCCAGCACAGAAGTGCATAGACAAGGCAGATAAATATAAGAGGATAAGAGAAGTGGCTGGGTGTGGTGGCGCACACCTTTGATTCAGGCAGACCCTTGAGTCCCAGGACAGCCAGGGCTACAAAGAGAAACCGTGTGGTATAAAAATTCTTCTTCCTGTTTCTTTTCTTTTTATTTTTAAGATTTTACTTATTTGATATATATGATGAGTACACTGTAGCTGTCTTCAGACACACCAGAAGAGGGCATCAGACCCCATTGTAGATGGTTGTGAGCCACCATGAAGTTGCTGGGAATTGAACACAGGATCTCCGGAAGAACAGTCAGTGCTCTTAACCTCTGAGCTGTCTCTCCAGCCCCTATTTTTACTTTTTCACTCTGTAGCCCAGGTTGACCTCAAATTGTAGTAACCCTCCTGCCTCAGGCTCCCAAGAGCTGAATAAAAACTTTAAAAAAAATAAAGTTCCCCAGCATGGTTGTGCACTATAATCCCAGCAATCAGGAGGCAAATCTATAAGTTCCAGAATAGCAGAAGCTATACAGTAAGACCCAGTCTCAAAAAACAAACAAACAAAAACCAAAACCCACCACAATGAAAAAACAAAACCACCACAACCACCACCATCAACACCACTAAAACTAGCTACCAAAAGAAAAGCCTTTGTAAGCCTTAGACACAAAAAGAAGACGTGCTGCAGGAGAAATTTCTCTCTTGGTCTTCTAAACTTAGTTAAGAGGGGGAGTGGAGAGAGAATCTGTGTCAGAGGCCCACTGTTGCTCTCCCTTTAGGAGAATCCTTTCTCTGTGTATCAGGAACTTCTGCTAGCCACTTAGCTTTGCAGTATGTGGGTCAGGCAGGTTCTCAGTCTCCTAAGACTCCTCAGTTTGTGCACCTATTGTTATAGTCAGAGGGTGTCTCCCAAGAGCATCGGGAATAGGAATGTAAATACAGCACTAAGATCCATTCAGAAGGGCCAGTTTTGGTGCTTTTTGACCCATTCAGTATTAAACATACTCCTGGGGGATGAGGCTACAAAGTCAAGTACATGCACATACCGCTAACAAACTCCCACTGCATAAATGAACCATCTCATGGGCTTATAAAACTGCCACATACAACTTCATGGAACACACACTCCTGCACTCTTAGCTGCATGACACTAGAACTGCTTCACATTGGGTACCCAAAATTCCACGGTGCATACTATTACACACACAGCCCTTTACAGCCTTTCTCTCCACTGTCCAGATGGCATCACACACACACACACACACACACACGAGAGACAGAGAGAGAGACAGAGACAGAGAGAGAGAGAGAGAGAGAGAGAGAGAGAGAGAGAGAGAGAGAGAGAGAGAGAGAGAGAATGAGAACACTATTCTGGGCCTTGTATTTATAGCCTGCTTTTGATTGTCTGTCCAAGCTGTGAAAATTTTACTTCACCATTTCTCATGAAGATCCCATTGCTCAAGCATGCCAACATTACCTTTTTGGAGATGGTGACCTCCTCCTGGCTACTGAGGATGTGATGAACTAACTGGTCCTGGGCAGAATTCATTCTCTCTGGAAATGTTCTCTTCCTTCTCTGCCCCAATCAAATGTTTGATTCCTTCAAAATCAGCTTAGGAGTTAGGATCCACACAGAAGCACTCATTTGACCTTCTTTTGCAATGCATCTATACAGTACCTGCTTGCTTATGTACCAGGATATCAGAGTCAACACTTTGAACTAAGTTGGTAGATACAGACATCAAAGCAAACCAGACTCCTTGGAATTCTCAAAGCAGCTGGTAAGGGCCTGTTTCTTTCCAGAAGCCCTTTACCTTTTAAGAATGAGTGGAGAAAAGTCACATATAAGGAAACTGATGGGAGCTTTTCAGAGCTGGGGATGAAGCCCAGGACCATTCATGGTAAGCAAGTACTCTACCGTTGACCTGTAACCCAATCTGTTTCAGCCCTATTTCCTTGAAGAGCTTCTAGTCTGTAAGCCCTGTTCTCAGGCTAAGCATATAGTCCAATGGTGAAACTCAGGGTTGGAGAACAGGCATGCTCCCCTGTAAAGCAAAAGCATGTAAGGGGCTTATAGCAGGGGCATAAAAGACAATGGACTGGAGCTTTGTACAGGGAGATAAGAATGGATCAATTTGTATTCCACATAAAACCAGATCCAGAAAGTGAATCTAAAAGAAGAGAAAGTGGGGAAAAGTCTCAAACACATGGGCACAGGGGAAAAGTTCCTGAACAGAACACCCATGGCTTATGCTCTAAGATCAAGAATCGACAAATGGGACCTCAAAAAATTGCAACTTCTGTATGGCAAAGAACACTTGTCAATATGACAAAATGGCACCCAACAGATTGGGAAAGTATCTTTACCAATCCTACATCTGATAGAGGGCTAATATCCAGTATATACAAAGAATTCAAGAAGTTAGACTCCAGAGAACCAAATAACTCTACTAAAAAATGGGGAACAGAGCTAAAAAGAGAATTCTCAACTGAAGAAACTTGAAGGTCTGAGAAGCTAAAGAAATGTTCAATATCCTTAGTTATCAGGGAAATGCAAATCAAAACAACCCTGAGAGTCTACCTCACACTAGTCAGAATGGCTAAGATCAAAAACTCAGGTGACAGCAGATACTGGAGATGATGTGAAAAAAGAGGAATACTCCTCTATTGTTGGTGAGATTACAAGCTGGTAAAACCACTCTGGAAATCAGTCTGGTAGTTCCTCAGAAAATTGGATATAGTATTACCTGAGGATCCAGTTATCCCGCTCCTAGGCATTTACCCAGAAGATGCTCCAACATATAACAAGGACACATGCTCCACTATGTTCATAGCAGCCTTATTTATAATAGCCAGAAGCTGGAAACAACCTAGATGTCCTTCAGTAGAGGAATGGATACAGAAAATGTGGTACATTTACACAATGGAGTACTACTCAGCTATTAAAGAATTCATGAAATTCTTAGGCAAATGAATGGACCTAGAAAATATCATCCTGAGTGAGGTAACCCAGTCACAAAAGAACACACATGGTATGCACTCAGTGATAAGTGGGTATTAGCCCAAAAGCTCAGAATACCCAAGACAAATTTACAGACCACATGAAGCTCAAGAAGAAGGAAGACCAAAGTGTGGGTGCTTCAGTCCTTCTTAGAAAGGGGAACAAAATACTCACAGGAGCAAATATGGAGGCAAAGTGCAGAGCAGAGACTGTCCCATCTGGGGATTCATCCCAGATACAGTCACTGAACGCCGACACTATTGTGGATGCTAAGAAAAGCTTGCTGAAAGGAACAATGCTGAAAGGAGATATGGCTGTCTCCTGTAAGGCTCTGCCAGAGCCTTACAAATAGTCAGATGCTCAAAGGCAACCATTGTCCTGAGAGCAGGGTCCCCAATGGAGGAGTCAGAGGAAGGACTGAAGGAGCTGAAGGGGTTTGCAACCCCATAGGAAGAACAACAATATCAACCAACCAGACCCTCCAGAGTCCCCAGGGACTAAACCACCAACCAAAGCGTACACATGGAGGGACCCATGGCTCCAGCTGCACGTGTAGCTGAGGACTGCCTTGTCAGGCATCAGTTGGAGGAGAGGTCCTTGGTCCTATGAAGGTTCGATGCCTCAGTGTAGGGGAATTGAGGGTGGGGAGGCAGGAGTGGGTGGGTGAATAGAGAAACACCCTCAAAGAAACAGGGGGAAGGGGTATGGGATGGGGGTTCCCGGGAGAGGAGGAAAACGGGTAAGGGGATAACACTTGAAATGCAAATAAAAATAAATATAAAAAAAATGGACAATGTGGGTGGGATGTACCTTCTCACCGACAGTGAGACGAGGACAAGGGACAGCTGTAGGCAAGCAGAGCACTTCTCAGACCCACTTTTGAGGCCCAGTGATGGGAAGACAGCCCCTTATGCAACAGCAAGATAACTATCGATGCCTACAGTTGTGTAGAGAGGGCCCACATATTCAGGAAGTTATTGGAGGTTGTGGAGCCAAACTCAGGACAGGGGCAGGCTTAATCCTCTCCATCCTGTTCGCACCAACCAAGGAGGGGTGAGTGTGGGAAAAAAGATGCAACCATCCATTCTTTATGTCTCAACAGTGATGGCCTTGAAGGCCTGACCAGACTCCACTAGTGAGAAGGTCCCCTGCTGCAGAGAAGAGTGGGCTAATCCTTTGGGCCCATTCTTATTTCTGAATTGCTTCTTTGACTGACAGTGAGCACATAGCTGTTTACTGGAAACAAGCAGAAATAACTAGTTTTTACTTCTTTTTTTTTTCCTTGAAAGGTTTCCCCCACTAAGTAGGTATTAGGATAGTAGGAACAAAAGAAAAGAGATGGCTAGATCATCTTTGCCTAAGGTCACTTCCAGATGGTCCATCAGTTCTCTGCTACCTGAGTGGACAATGTGATTAGCTGTCTCCTACTGTCCTACCTTCCTGGACATGACCTGAAACTATGGTTGAGAACTGCCCTTCATTCAGTGGAGGATTTTGCACTAGTGTCTGTGACTAAATTTTATTGAGTCGATGACCTTATCTATAAGGATAGGCTGACTTTCTAGGGGGAAAAAAATCACAATGACATTTTCTCTTGTCCACTGGGAAAGGGAATATTCAGGATATCTGGAAAAGCTCTTGAAAACTTTAGGTATGATATTAGTGGGAGGAAGGGTTATAAGGATTACAATATAAAGTTGAAGAAACATTTCAAAAAGTTAGCAGAAGCAAAACAAAGTGTGGAAGGGGATCTAACATCTGAACAGCAGCAGTTCCATGAAAAATAAAAACAAAACAAAACAAAACAAACAAAAAAAAAACAATCCCCACAAACCCAAGGTAGTAGGGAGGCTTTCGAAATAAACTGGACAGATGGCTCAGTGGTTAAGAGCTCTTGCAATACCTGGGTTCAATTCCTACAACCCAGATAAGGGTTCAAACTATCTCTACCTTCAGTTTGAGAAAATTCAATGCCCTCATCTGACCTCTGCACATATACAGTGCACACGCATGTATGCAGGCAAAACATTCATACACATTCAGAAAGCATTTTCCAGGACCAGAATATTAAGCTTTTGGAAGGGTTCAGAGGTCCAAATAATGAAAAATTCTCATCAATGCCACCACCACTGACTGCTCGAGTTTCCAGAGCTACAGGAGAGAAAAAGAACCTCACCACACACAAATGGCCGCTAGATCGCTTGCAAGTCAACACCTTGGGCAGTCCAAGAGAAAATGTCCTCTGGATGGGCATTGTGAAATTGTCAGCAACCAAAGACACTTGCAAGCATTTACGATCTTGGTAATTTTGTCTCACCTTATTTCTAAGAAACCTACACAAAGATGCCTAGCGCCCATATGACAGAAATAAAAGGGATTATACAGGACACAGACAACTGGAAATCCAAGCTAAGAGACAAAAGGGGAACCACAGGATAGGGCTACCAGCAGGTAGGGAGCAAAGCAGTCCAGACTGGGGCAGGGGCTAAGACTCCGGCTGAGATGGCTTCCTTCACCTCACCAGTCTTTTTGCCATTCTCCTTTCCTCCAACTTGTATATAAGTAATGCCTTTTCATATATAAATGAATATATTCCCACTTAAAAAATGGAATGAAAAAAAACCACAGTATCATATAAATAAATAACATACAAGGCTGTATTTAACAGGCATATATTAATATGCTCTTTATAACTAAATGTATTTAAGGAGTTATATTTTTTTCCCAGTACTGAGAACTAAATCCAAGGCCTTGTGCATGTTGGTACTCTACCATAGAATTATACCACAGCTTGAAAAATGTTTATTGGGAGCTATAAATCAGTTTGAAGGCCATTTACCAACTACAAGTACTTCTTTAAGAAAATCCTTGCAGTAGATCTATCCTTACACAGTGGAGAATGCCACAGATTTGGAACATACCCACCTGTGTCAATACTCAGCTAAGTGTCCTGCCCACATCTACTCTAGGTATTCGTCTAGCTAGAAGCATTCAAAGCAGAGCTTTGGGGCCTCTGGACAACTGAGAACTTCTGGCTTTGTATGAGCATGCCATTCCTGGGGAAACTATACAATAATATGGATGACAAAATGTTATTTATCATTGTTTAATTTTAAAGAATTCTAACAACCTAAAAAGCATTAGTAATACCATAGGCCTATTCAAATCCTTTTTTACTATCTATGTAAAATACTACTCAGAAGATGAAACATCCAAGCTCTTTCCTGAGGAAGGCATGGGAAGACTGGGCTATCACATGCTGAACTGCCTGTGATATACTATGAAGAAATAATTTTACTCTTGTATTTCTCCCAGATTACTTTTGCTGAAGAACTGAAAACATCTTAGGAATGATAAACCTTCAGTTAGTGTAAGTATGACCTGGCATATCTTTGTCTACTACTTGTGGTGGTGGTATCTTGGCATACCAATCAAGCTGCAGGTGAACTCTAGAGACACCGAGCTTCTTCTAAGTGTGAAAACAAACTTAAGACAGAGGTATCGGTGAAAGCCATTCAAGTATTTGTTTTTTGTTTGTTTTGTTTTTGAGACTACTATGTAGCTCTGGCTGGTCTTAGAGATATATCTGGTTCTGACTACTGAGCTCTGGGATTAAAGGTGTGTGCCACTATACCCAGCTTTCAAACCTAACTTTCTCTACTAGTTTGGTCACCTGGAGGAATTAGTCACCAGAGATCAGACCAGTGGGGAAACGACCTGCTCAGAGCACATGGAGGTAATTTTCTTCTTGTGAATTCAAAGGAACAAAATGACTTTTGGGGCCACATGGCCAGCTCTTAACTCTCCACCGTGTGCCGGAGAAAAGGTAGTCTTTACTCTTTAGGAGCTATAAGATCACTCTAAAAGTATGACAATGGTGTGGAAAAAAAAGCACCACGATTTGATTTTTAATAGTTTTTCCCCAAACTATAACAATGTCATGTTCATGCCACAGAAAATTCAGTCCTCCAAAAGTCATGCAGAAAAAATAGATAACAGATTAAGAACATATACATTGAAAGTAGGCACAATATTTATAACGAAAATTTGCCTAAAATATGCAAAATTTCACTATGAAATGTCTTGATTTGTGTGATTTAGTACTTATATTGATCCGATTCAGCTGTCTGAATCTCTATTTTAGAATATCTATTTTTTTTAAGTCAATTTCTACTCTAGAAACCAGTACCTGTATATCATCATATAAGCTACTCTGCTTTTCTTCAAGTTTCTGGTCTACATGATTAAAACCTGGATTTCGGATATGAATACAAGCCTATGGTTATCAACAGCAGCAGGGTTGGGAGGATCTCCACAGTGGGACTATGAATTCCTCACTCACATTATTTTGAGAATTGAACCAAATAAACAGGAACACCTTAGCTTTCCTTAGTTCTAATCCTGGAAACTGGCTCTGAACATGGTCACTGTGCTCTTCTGTATTTACACAGACATGCTGACTTTGCAATCTATGCTTTGCAAGAGAGCAGGTAATTCTAACACAGAGGAAACCATATAGTGAGGCATGGGGGATGGTGTCAGCGGCACTCTTCCACTCTTGTTTATCCAGACCGTGGCTTTCAGTCCTGCATTGAGGCCTCCTTGTATATCGGTTTCTAGTGTGTCACCAACCATCACACAGTCCCCTGGCTGCACTCCAAGAAGATCACAGCAGTGATAAAATATGGAAGGGGCTGGTTTCTCTTCCTTCTGTTCTCCTCCTACAACAATGGCATCAAAGTAAGACTGGCAGGCACAGGCCTCGATCTTTTCCCTCTGTGTCTGTCTGTCACCGTTTGTTAACAGGAGCAGGCGGACCTCTTTTCGAAGTTCAGTGAGCATGGCTTTGACATCTTCTGCTAGGGTCATGTGCTGTAAGCGTGTAGATTTCCACAGGAAATAACATTCCTCAGCCAATTTCCTATTGTCAGCACCTCCTTTGGTCTCCTGGATTGCTTCTTCCCAGTGTGAAGTCCTCACATCTGTAATGCATGTACTATAGGGATGAAAGCACTCCTTGCCCAGTTTAACTTGAACTTTATCACAGATGATTTCAGCCTCTTCTTTGTAGTGGTATTTTGATTGTAAGAGCTTTATTACCTAGACAGAGGAAAATAACTTGGTCAGCATATCTTATCTTTAATAGTCTTGTCTTAAGAAGGAGTGACTTCTTCTCATTACCACACCATCTCTCGAGAGATTTGGCCAAATTAAAGACTCTATACCCCTAGAGACAATCAATAATGCATATATCATCTGTCTGTTCCACTCACCTTGCTCCTTATGTCTCTGTCCCCAGCATCTAGTCTAAAATGATCTTAACACAAAGCCTAAAACAAGTCTTTGTTTGGTGGCCTACCATGTTTCATACTGGTTATGAAGACATGAAAATAAGAATTTCACTTAAATCTAGTGAAATGTTTTAATACTTCTGTAAAGCATTATTTATCTCTCTCTTTCACAAACACACACACACAGAGAATGAATAAATGAATGAATGTGTACTGGGAATAGAACCAAGGGCCTACATTAGGTACTTAGGCATGTTCTATACCAGAGCTACATTCCCAGCTCTATTATACTACGTTGCTATTTCTTAATATTTACCAAGGACTGGACTGTGGCTAGCTTTATGGCTAAATTAGTACATATCTTCTGTACATATCTGTTACAACCCTAGGATTCCCCTTTCAAGAAAAGGCAGTAAGTTCAGCACTGTTAAATTTTTTCTTGGGCTGAAATTTGAATCCATACTAGCCTACTTCCACAGCAGACATGCCCTGGCTGTCCTGGAACTCACTCTGTAGACCAGACTGACCCTGAACTCAGAAATTTGCCTGCCTTTGCCTCCCAAGTGCTGGGATTAAAGGCATGTGCCACCACTGTTTGGCTGAACTCATTCTAAGAGTAGCTGAATGAGGCTTGGCAGAGAAGTCATACCTAAAACAAGAGCTGACAAGCAGATAATGTGGACTTGTGGGGGGAGGGGTTAACTCACTCTACACAGAAGCAATAAGCATGGAATTCTGACCCCCAAAAAGTAAACTGAATTGAGCCAAAATGGAAAGCACAGGGAGGCATGGATGTGTTGGAGGGTCTTTAAACAGATGCTGCCAAAATCCCTTCTGTACCCATTTTCCCACATATAGCCAATGTTACATACTCTAAGTTTGTGACTTCTCCACTTGCAAGCTTGTCCACAGATGCATCCATGCCTGCGGATTGGGGCTCAAGTATTATCGAGGGAATACCATTCAACCAACAAGAGAAAGAAATTATGGACAAACATCAGACCTTCATTGTTCGTTTAACAACTGAAGCACGTTCTACAGTGTCATCCCAGACTAGTGTCTCATTCCAGCAGTCAACTGATCATTGAGAGACATCATAATAGCCATCCTTATTCGTATCTTCCACACCTTTCCTAGGATCCCCTCCCAATGAACTACCTATACTGAAGGATGTGCTTCTAAAGTCAGCCGTAGCAACCAAGTCAAATACTGGTCATCTTCAGACATGGCATTGCACTATGATGGCTGGGAGTGCTGCTGCTCAGCGGCCGCTAGCATGCATAAGGCTCTTGTCCTGTCCACCATCAAACAACATGTCTGCTGAAGCAAAGCAATCCAATAAGCAAAAATGACACAGGAACAAGTGGCATACTGTTCACAACAAAATCTACGAACTAAAAAGGAGCAAGGTATTAAGACGTAGACTCTCTCTTCTTAAGAGTATGCAAATGCCTCTAACAAAGGAAAAGGAAGTATTTCAGCTTATTTCTGTAAATCAATTGTGTAAACTCTGTAGCCCAGGCTGGTCTTGAACTTACAGTGATCATCTTGCTCCAGGTTCCAAAAAGAAAAGTTTTATTAATCAAGAATAATATATCAGTCCTAAGAATTTAAGGCAAAAATACAAAAAACTAGCCTTTTCAACTCCATGGTTTTGCTACCATCTTTAAAGAAAAAGAAAAGCAAAAATAAAAACAAACAACAAAACCAGTATGGAATTCAATTACTCTTCAGCTATAAGCAAGGACACTCTAAAAGTTTCAGCAGCCCACTGTTACATGGTAAAGTGTCACAGGCCTAGATGACCCAGAACACAAAGCTACAATGCCCCAATGTCCTGCTATTGCAGTTGGCAACACCATAACCTCACTCTTGAGACTCTGTAAATGTGGGATCAAACACTTTTGAAGGCACAGCATACCCTTCCCTAAGTTCCAAAATCTTTCCTGATCACATCTTTAATTTTCCCATTAGTCACACCATTACTGCTACATGGCAACTAGTCATATTTGTTTATTTATTATGACCATAGCATTTTAATCACATTAGCATTAGTCTTAGTCACTATTCTATTGCTGTGAAGAGTAACTATAAGCAAGGCAACTTTTATAAAAGAAAGCATTTAATTGGAGGCTTGCTTACTTTCAGAGGCTTAATTCATTATCATCATGGTGGGAATCAGACAGGCATAATGCTGGAGCTAGACCTGAGAGTCACATCCTGACCTGCAGGCACAGATGCTGGCCTGACAGGAGCTTTTGAATCCTCAAAGCCTACTTATGACACACTTCCTCCAACAAGGACATACCTACTCCCACAAGGTAACACTTCCTAATCCTTTTTGAATTGTGTCACTCCCTGATGGCTAAGCACTCAAATATGGGTGCTATTTTACTCATCCCATCACACAGCTCGAGCCTGAGGGTGGGGAGGGGGGTTGGCTCAGTGAGTAAAGAACTTACCTTCTAAGTGCAAAGGCCAGGGTTCAATCTCTAGAACTCATGGGAAAATGTTAAGCAATCACAAATGCTTGTGATCCCAGCCCTGATGAAGTCTAGAAGGAAGATACCAAAGGCTCACTAGCTAGCCAGTCTAACCTAATTGGTAAGCTTTGGTTCAAGAAGAGACCCTGTTACAAGGAGGGGATGGTGTTCTTGAGGATGACACAGGAGAGGTTCTCTTCCAGCCTCCACATGTATATACACATGTGCATGCACACTTATGAGTCTATAGTTATGCACATAAAAATATTAACAACTTTAGAAAAAATGTTTATCAATTACCCATGTTATTAGCTCAAACAGGAATACCACTTAAGTTGAATCAGCACCTTATTACCCCTCACTGAGAATAAGTTTGGGCTCATTTGGAGGTGGAGGACATATTGTATGGGAGTAAGATGGGTTTGGAAAAAACTGATGTAATGAATGCCCTAGGTAACTGCAGGCCTGAAGACAGGGGCCTCAAGTGAGAGCGCAGGCACCAGGCTAGATTAAAATACATTCACTTCAAAACTCTACCACTCTGAATGCATATGAAAAGAAGTATCTTTTCTATTTTTCACTCTTTTGACCTGGAACTAGAGTCATCGTCAGAAGTAAAAGCTAAGGTAACTGTGATTTTGCAAGACCCTTTGAGGGTTAGTTTGAGAACTATATAAAAATACTATTTTAAGAGAAGTTATTTTCTGAATACCTGTGATTTGGATGTGAAGGGGCTAAATTCTCTCTCTCTCTCTCTCACACACACACACACACAGAGACACACACACAGACACACGATGACTGCTAAACAGCCCAGAAATTTAAATGACTTGTTATTTTAAGATTTATTTTTATGTATCTCTATGTATGCATGTCTACCACATGTGTGGGGCTGCCCATGGAGGATTCCGTGAAGCTGGAGTTACAAGTGGTTGTGAACCATCCAACATGGGTGCTGGGATGTGAACTCAGGCTTTCAGGAAGAGCAGCAAGTGTTAACCCCTGAGCCATCTCTATGGCCGACTCCACCTGGTTGTTTGCTTTTCCTTTTAAAAAAAATGTTGTAGAGACAGGATCTTATATAGTCTAGGCTGGTCTCAAACTCTCTCTGTAGCTGAGGGATGACTTTGAATTTCTGAATCTTTTGCTTCTACCTCACAAATGTTGGGATTACAGGCATATACTACCATGGCTAGTTTTTGTGATTTTGGGGACCCCGACCAGAGACAAGCAGTCTACCAAATGAACTACATTCTCAGCATCCTTGGTTATTCCTAGTTAAGTCGAACATCACTCATTAATGCCAAATGTGATGACTCTACCTTAAAAATGAAGGTACTCTACTTTTACTAACACAGCTGTAAATGCATTTATCATGTTCACAGCTATTTCTATTAGACATTTAATTTATAAATGATATTTTTAAAAATCTGTTCAATGAGGAATTAAACATTCATACCTTTTTCTCTTGATTATGAAAGTATACTGTAGTAGTCTGAATAAGAATGGCCCCAATAGAGGAGAGGCCCTTGGTCCTATGATCAATGGATGCCCCAGTGTAGGGAAATCGAGGGTGGAGAGGCGGGAGTCGGGTGGGTGGAGGAATACTCTCATAGAAGCAGGGAGAAGGATGGGATAAGGTTTTCCGGGGTGGGGGGTAAACTGGGAAAGGGGATGACATTTGAAATGTAAATAAAGAAAATATCTAATAAAAACAAACCAAAAGTTTTGTTTACCTTCAAATAAAACAAAAAAAAACCCTGCCTGCTTGAACATGTAACAGTTGATTTATAAAAAAATAAAGTTGTTAATGAATTTTCTGTTAGATTAAAAAAAAAAGAAAAGAATGGCTCCAATAGGCTCATATATTTGAACGTTTGATTTCCAGTTAGTAGACCACAAGGTGTAATGTTGTTGGAAGAGGGTCGGCTTTTGAGTTTTCAGAAGCTAGGCCTGGTCTTGCTATCTCTGCCTCTAACTCACAAGTCAGATGTGAGCTCTCAGCTCCTGCCCCAGCATCCTGCACGCCTGCCACCATACTCCTCACCATGATCATAGACTTACCTTCCGAAACTGGAAACAAGCCCCAAATTAAATGCTTTCTCCAATAAGTTACTTTGTCACAGCAAGAGAGCAGTAACTAAGATATATGCCTAAAAAGAATGGAAAAAACTTCCCCAAATGGTTCTTTAGAAAGTAATTTTATTTTGCTAATTTCATAGACCATTTATAAGTAAAGGGGGTGGTAAAATAACCAAGACTGGAGATAGGAACTCTTACCCACCATCCACTATTCCTTCAACATTTATTACACGTCAAACAGGGATAATTAAGATAGCATATTCCCTTTCAGAAAACTCAGGATTCTGCTGTGGGCATGAGTTGCAAAAATTATTGATAACATCCTCTGACAGGTGCAGTGAAAGATAACGGAAGGAAAAAAAATAAGGTACAAAATATAGGGTGAACGCCATGAAGAAAAATTGTGGGGTGGTGTTACTTTGAGATAAGAGTCTTGATATGTTGCTTAGACTGATCTCAAATTCTGGAGCTCAAGGGATGTTCTTGCCTTGTCTCCCAAGTCCATTTCTTGCTTTAATAAATAAAACCCAGCATGTACACCTGCACACCAGAAGAGGGCACCAAATCCCATTACAGATGGTTGTGAGCCACTATGTGGTTGCTGGGAATTGAAACTCAGGACCTCTGGAAGAGCAGCCAGTGCTCTTAACCTCTGAGCCATCTCTCCAGAGGCTCAGAATACCCAAGACACAATTCACATATCAATTGATTTCCAAGAAGAAGGAAGGAGAGACCCCTGGTCCTGGAAAGACTGGATGCAGCAGTGTAGGGGAATACCAGGACAGAGAAGCAGGAGGGGGTTGACTAGGGAACAGGGGGAGGGAAGAGGGCTTATGGGACTTTCGGGGAGGGGGGAACCGGGAAAGGGGAAATCATTGGGAATGTAAATAAAAAATATAGAACATTTAAAAAAAGATAAAATAAATAAATAAAACCCAAAACTCACTGTGGCAGGGATGTGAAAGATGAATTGGATGTGGTCAGCCTGGAGACAAGCCCACAGCAAAACTCTACATAGGATGAGCCTTTCTGTAACTAAGGGGAGGAGTAAGGGAGGCTGGGAGACAAGCGGGGACATAGTTCACTGAATGAGCACTGGGTGCTACAATCTTCCCATGTATGGCACTAAAGCTATCTGACAGTGCTATGCAGACTATGCTCAAATTTATGAGGATTTGAGGCTAGGCATAGACAGGGGGTATGCTGAGGCACTGGGTACTGGGAGAACTGTGATTCAACCCAAACGTGAGGTTTAATAGGCCTATTTAACAAGAACCAGCCTAAAACAAAAACTGAGTTTCAAAACACAGGCCTCAGCTGGATAAGAGCACCGGGTAAGTGTGCACTGTCTGCAGTTAGAGATAATGGAGGCAGAACACACAGAGGTATGTACTTGTGAGGGCGCCAGAATGCAAGGGACAATCCACAGCGTGGAAAGCTTCAGTTAAGACTGATTCCAAGTGTGGGGGGGAAACGGCTCAGGGGAGAACCCGTTTAGGATGGCAAGGAGGTAGGTTCAAACCTCAGAACCAAGAAAACACACACACACCCCAATTCAAAATACCTAGTGACATTGGCACTTTGGGAGGCACCTAACCACTTGGCAAGCCTATCGCATTCTAGTGGCAGAGACAGAAGTTCTGTCCCAATGGATTTGGAAATACAGAGAGGAGAGCCCTGAAGGAGACAACGGGTGTAGATTTTCCTTAAAACATAACTGTGCAAAAAAAGCACAGTCCAAGAGAGGTGTAGTGTTAAAAAAAATTTAAAGACGGACACGAGCAAACTGTGTGTGCAATGCAGCAAGAAATGTGAAAGGTTTAAGATCCAGATAAACAAAAACTACCTGATGAAGCACAGGACCCTAGTATTGAAAGGGCCGGCTTTTTTGTAAGTGGGCTTTCCACATCCGATACTCCTTCGGTTTCTCCTTGAAGCTGAAGCTGATTCCATCCAGAGGATGGAATGTAGGGGTGGGTTAAGGGCTGGACTGGAGACGGAAGATGTCCGACACCATCTGTAGCTATACTTAGGACACAGATCAGCAATGCCTCACTAAAAAGGCTGCCCTCTCAGCATTTTATGTGCCGAGGGTCTCAGCACCAGAGGGCCCGGAAGGCCACAGGGAGGCTTTCAGGGGGAAAAAAAAATGCTATGATGTAGGTTAAGTCCAGGCCCACCTCTCAGAGTTATGTAACTTCCTGGGCCAAAGCCTTGTCTGAGCCTCTTCCCCCAAACCCACCGCAGCCCATCTCGCGCGGGGCTGCAGCGAGAGGAGGGCGGGGGAGTGGGGCGGGTCTCGTCCTGCGACGTCCGAGCCCGGGTGGCCGCAGGTGGCGGCGACTCTGCAGTCGTGGCAGTTCAGAGTCCAGCACCCGGCCCCACGCGCGGGAATGAAGCTCCACGGGCACGCGGCAGGGGATTGAGGGTGCGGAGTGCTGGCCCGGCAGGGGAGGGCGACGGCGCGGGGACGTTACCTCCAACATGCCTCTCCTACTCGCCCCGGCCGTGTCGATGAGTGTGTTGTCCAGGTCAAAGAAGACCGCGCGGACCCGACTCAGCCCCATAGCCTCGGCGACCCAAGCAGCGCGCGAGCCGCCGCTGCCGCTCGGCGCATGCGCAAGGTGGTCAGGAATACTTGGGCGGAGTCTCGGGGTCACCTGACTCTTCCAAAGCGCCCGGGTCTCTACAGCAAGATCGCGCGAGATTCGGTCACTATAAATTGTATAGGAGCTGCGTGTGCACGAGAGGTGTCTGAGTCCTATCGTGGCTTCTTGTTAAGTGTGGGTGGATGGTCTTCTCCGTTAATGGCTTGGTGGCCTTGCTTGGGACTGACTAGGACGTCCGAGCCGTACTGGGGAAACTCTCTAGACCCTTGGCTGGCTTGTCTTTTTATGGTGACCGCACAGTCACCGTCAGGAGATGGAGCAGGAGGGTGCGCTCTCCAACCTCCGAACCCTGCTGCACGGTGGCTTCTGTCCTTCACTTCTTGTCCATAGTCTGGTAGGAACTAGAGCCTTCATCTGAGCATCCTTTGAAAGATGCTAGAAGAACTGAAGAGTCTCTGCAGTGTCTGCCGAATGGTTGTTTTTTTTTTTTTTTTTTTTTTTTTTTTTTTTTTATTTTGTGCTTGCGGAGGACAGAGGAGGTCGTCCGTCCTGGAGCTGCAGTTGCGGGCAGTTGTGAGCTGCCCACTGTGGGTGCTGGGAACGTGGGTCTTCTCCAAGACCACTATGAGTTCTTAACCACTGAACCATTTCTTCAGCTTTATTCATTTTCCTGAAACTTTGCAACCCGAGTCTTGTGTGCCTATTAATTGCAAGGTTTTCTGCAACTAATTAACAGAAGGTAGGACAGCTAGGGCTACGCAGAGAAACCCTGTCTCGAAAAAGAAAAAAAGAAAAAAAAAAAGAACCCCAGAAGGACAATAACAAGGTTTGCCTTCTGTTGGTTGAAATTAACCCCAATGCACAGACCTGATTTTGAGCTTTCAAATTAGGGTTGGTTCTTAATATTGTGAGTTGTTTAGAGGGGCTGGAGAGATGGCTCAGTGGTTAAGAGCACTGACTGCTTTTCCAGAGGTCCCGAGTTCAATTCCCAGCAACCACATGGTGGCTCACAACCATCAAGGGTGGGATATGATGCCCTCTTCTGGTGTATCTGAAGATAGCTACAATGTACTTAGATAAATAAAATACATTTTAAAAAAGCCGGGCAGTGGTAGCGCATGCCTTTAATCTCAGCACTTGGGAGGCAGAGGCAGGCAGATTTCTGAGTTAGAGGCCAGCCTGGTCTACAGAGTGAGTTCTAGGATAGCCAGGGCTATACAGAGAAACCCTGTCTCAAAAAAACAAAAACAAACAAAAAGTTCAGAGAAATGAGCATTTCATGACATGAAAATTAATTAAATTTAATTGTCTATAGTTTTAGTTAGTTTTGTTTTTTGGGTCTCATTGAGTAACTGATTGGCCTGGAGCTAGCTGTGTAGACCATTCTGGCCTCCCTCTGTCTCCCAAGTTCTAAAAGCATGCGCCACCACATCTGACTTGAATTAATTTTGACTAGGATCTTTGTCTATACTTCAATGATACTGGCTCAAAGTGGCTTCTGTTCATAGTGAACTGAACCCTACCTGAGTAATATATACAAATCGTGAAAAAATGGCTGAGCCTCCAGCCAGTCAGGCCCAAACTGCCAAAAGTGTGTAAGGGAAAGGCTGACTTCAGCCAGTCAGATTGTTCTGTGTATCCTTGTCTTTTCATTGGCTACGGAGTTTACTTTGAGCTGTATTGTGTTCATCAGGAACTTGTTAAACCCCTCTGCTTGGCTGCAGAACCTCCTGTTTGTTGAGATCAATTTAACTCATTTTGGGTTTAAAAATTGGAATGCAGCATCCTTATTTCTGTGTAGTATACTTCTGCTTTTGCCTTGTGACAGTTGAGTAACATGACTGCGAGGTCTAAAATACTTGATGCACTTTTCCAAGAGTATTCCTCCTTTAATAGACTACCTCTCACTGATGCAGTAGTAGAATCAGTTGTGTACACTTAGGCTAGCAGTCAGCCAAAATTATGAATGCAATATTTGCAATTGCTTTTTATAGTTGTGTCAAATGTCATAATAGATAGAAGAAGCTTCTGATGTGTATATGAATCTTAGAGACATGGGGCAGGTCTTTGCCTTCTAATGTGCATATAGAATCTTGCTTGATTCAGTGAAAAATCTAAACTTAGACAAGGTACAGCAGTCTATGTAATCAATCCTAACAAACAGGTTTGTTGTCTTTGTGATACCATGTATTCATTGGTATTTCAAGATCGGTCTTTACAGCCTAGGTTCCTTCTGAATTTACATGTCTAGAACCCTCAATGTTCTCCTATGGAATTTTAAAGCACTGAGATGTACATATATATGTACATATAGATATGTCAGTCCTCACTGAATTCTTAAGGGTAGATTTGGCAGGATGAGAAAAAGAGAGAAAGATACAGCTAATGAATATCTAAAAGGTTCTGAGTAGCTTTTATTTATTGTCAGCCTCAACTGAAATGTTGCCTAGATGAGATTGAATTATGGCTATGTTTGTAAGAGATTGTCCTTTGCTATTCTTCATTTTGGTGTTCTGTGTTCTTGAGCCTGATCTTTCACACTTTTTATTCTTTTTTTTTTTTGCTTTTAGTGTGCTCACAGAAAATTACAACACTGGAAGTAGGAGTTGAATGGCAGTGCTCATAAGCAAGTTACATTCCAGCTCTACATCAAATGGGCCAGAGCTCCTCTAGTGTTTACAAAACACAGTAGATAAGATGCTACACTAAAATGCACCGTCTAAAAGACAACTGGAAAACAAAGCATTGTTTGTTTTAATAATAATAAAACTTTATAACAGTAACCATTATCATAGCTTGGTTGAGTTTAAAAAGTCCAAGATAACTGCAATTTTCTAAAAATGGGTAGGATGGACAGTTGCAAACTACATTTGTTTTTGAAGGATGTCAAGTTTTTTTTTTTTTAATATAACAACCACAAAAAATCCCTCTGGGTCCTGCACAGGCTCAAGCCAGATGGTGTCCTACTGCTGAGAGGAGGAGGTAGATGCAGGCCCCCTACCATAACCAAGAGGCTATTTCCAATTGACATTGGAGAAAACTAATTTCCCAGGTGGATGTCAATTAGTATAACCACACTTCAGGGTAGGTCCCATGCCTAGCAGTAGAGGGATAAAACAAAATTAACTCGTTGGTATATTTGTAGACTTTTTCTTTTTTTTTTTCTTCTTCTTTTTTTGTCTTTCTGGTCTTTTGCTTATATATCATAGATTACAATATTGTGTTCTTTTGGATTTTATTTGTATGTGTGTGCTTTCTTTCTTCATTTATTAAAGATTCTGGTTTGGCAGGAAGGTGGTGATGCACACCTTTAATCCTAGTACTTGGGAGGCAGAGGTAGGCAGATCTCTGTGAGTTTGAGGCCAGCCTGGTCTGCACAAAGTTCTAGGATAGCCAGGGCTACACAAAGAAACCAAGTCTTAAAAAAAAAATTCTGCTTTGTTTGTTTGTTTTCAAAGGATGCAAAAAAAATTAACACTGATTGTAGTACTTTGAATAAGAGTGGCCCCAATAGGCTCATATATTTAAATGCTTAGTCACTAGTGAGTGGAACTATTTGAAAGGATTAGAAGGATTAGGAAATATGGCTTTGTTGAAGGAAGTGTGTCATTACATTAATACCAGGTCTAATGTCTCCTTTTCAGCTTTCATATTAAGATGTAAAGCTCTCAGCTACTCCTCCAGAGCCTGCCTCCACACCACCATGCATCCCTACCATCATGATAATGGACTGAACTTCTGAAACTGTAACCAAGCCTCCAATTAAATGCATTAAAATATTTGTCTTCGTCATGACATCTCTTTATAGCAATAAAACATGACTAGACACTAATGAAATAAAAATAAGAATGAAGACAGACGAAGGTGTCTAAGCTTTCTCACCAGTCATAATGGTAGTAACAATGATGTAGTATGAGGACTGGAAGGGGAGTAATAAAGCTTTCTGCTTAAAAAATGTAAAACAAGAGAAAGACATCTTTAGAATTATGGGTTGATTATAATCTCTAAATAGTCCCATCTGGTAATATTGTTCTTTGGCATACAGATTTCCTTTCAGAGTTGGAAATAAGAATTCTGGCTTGCTCAGCCTATAGTCTTACAGAAATCAGGATCACCAGCCCAGGATTATCCCTACCCACAGTGGCTGGGTTCTCGCACATCAATTTCTAATTAAGAAAATTCCCTTCAAGGTTGTCTTATGGAGGCATTTTCTCATTTGAGACTCCCTTCTCTCAAATGACTAGTTTGTGGTCAAGTTGACATACAACTAGCCAGCACACTATTTTATACTTTTTTATTTTGCTCAAAAATTTTTTATTTTATTTTATTTTTTTAATTTACATTCCAAATCACTTCCCCTTTCCCGTTTCCTCCCTCCCCGAAAGTCCCATAAGCCCCCTTCCCTCCCTCTTTTCTCCATTCAACCCCCTCTCGTTACTCTGTCCTGGCGTTCCCCTACATCCAGTCTTTCCAGGACCAGGGGTCTCTCCTTCCATCTTCTTAGAAATCTATTGATATGCGGATTGTGTCTAGGGTATTCCGAGATTCTGGGTCAATATCCCCTTATCAGTGACTGCATACCATGTGTGTTCTTTTGTGATTGGGTTACCTCACTAAGGATGATATTTTCAAGATCTGACCATTTGCCTAGGAATTTCGTGAATTCATTGTTTTTAATTGCAGAGTAGTATTCCATTGTGTAGATATACCACATCTTCTGAATCCATTCCTCCGTTGAGGGACATCTGGGTTCTTTCCAGCTTCTGGCTATTATAAATAAGGCTGCTATGAACATAGTGGAGCATGTGTCCTTATTGCATGCAGGTAAAGTCTCTGGGTATATGCCCAGGAGTGGTATAGCCGGATCCTCCGGGAGTGTCATGCCCAGTTTTCTGAGGAACCGCCAGAAGGCTTTCCAGAGTGGTTGTACCAGCTCACGACGCTGATAGAGAACTTCAAGAAGGACATAAATAACTCCCTTAAAGAAATACAGGAGAACACAGGTAAACAGGTAGAAGGCCTTAAAGAACTACAGGAAAGCACAACAAAACAGGTGAAGGAATTGAACAAAACCATGCAGGATCTGAAAATGAAGGTAGAAACAATAAAGAAATCACAAAGGGAAACAACTCGGGACATAGAAAACCTAGGAAAGAAGTCAAGAGTCATAGATGCAAGCATCAACAACAGAATACAAGAGACAAAAGAGAGGATCTCAGGTGCAGAAGATACTATAGAAAACATTGACACAAAAGTCAAAGAAAATGCAAAATGCAAAAAATTTCCTAACACAAAGCATCTGGGAAATCCAGAACTAAATGAGAATACCAAACCTAAGGATTATAGGTATAGAAGAAAGTGAAGATTTCCAACTTAAAGGGCCAGTAAATGTCTTCAACAAAATTATAGAAGAAAACTTCCATAACCCAAAGAAAGAGATGCCCATGAACATACAAGAAGTCTACAGAGCTCCAAATAGTTTGGACCAGAAAAGACATTCCTCCCATCACATAATAATTAAAATACAGAATGCACTAAACAAAGAAAGAATATTATGAGCAGTAAGGGAAAAAGGTGAAGTAACATATAAAGGTAGACCTATTAGAATTACACCAGAATTCTTGACAGAGACTATGAAAGCTAGAAGATCCTGGGAAGATGTCATACAGACCCCAAGGGAACGCAAATGCCAACCCAGGCTACAATACCCAGCAAAAATCTCAATTACTATAGATGGAGAAACCAAGGTATTCCATGGCAAAGACAAATTTACACAATATCTTTCCACAAATCCAGCCCTTCAAAGGATAATGAATGGAAAACACCAAAAAAGGAGGGAAACTATACAATAGAGAAGCAAGAAATTAATCTTCTTTTAACAAACCAAAAAGAAGAGAGCCACACAAACATAACTCCACCTCTAATAACAAAAATAACAGGAAGTAACAATCACTTCTCCTTAACATCTCTTAATATCAGTGGACTTAATTCTCCAATAAAAAGACACAGACTAACAGACTGGATACATAAGCAGGACCCAACAATTTACTGCATACAGGAAACTCACCTGGGGCAGACACTACCTCAGAGTAAAAGGCTGGAAAACAATTTTCCAAGCAAATGGTACCAAGAAACAAGCTGGTGTAGCCATTCTAATATCGAATAAAATCGGCTTTCAACCTAAAGTAATCAAAAAAGATAAGGAAGGACACTTCATACTCATCAAAGGAAAAATATACCAAGATGAATTCTTAACTCTGAACATCTATGCTCCAAATACAAGGGTACCCACATCATAAAAGAAACTTTACTAAAGCTCAAAGCACACATTGCAACCCGCACATTAATAGTGGGAGACTTCAACACCCTACTATCATTATTGGACAGATCAAGGAAACACAAACTAAACAGAGAAACAGTGAAACTAACAGAAGTTATGAAACAAATGGATTTAACAGATATCTATAGAATATTTTATCCTAAAACAAAAGAATATACCTTCTTCTCAGCACCTCACAGTATCTTCTCCAAAATTGATCATATACTCTGTCACAAAACAGACCTCAGCAGATTTAAGAAGATGGAAATAATTCCATGCACCGTATCAGAACACCATAGACAAAGATTGGTCTTCAACAACAACAAAAACAACAGAAAGCCCACATACACATGGAAACTGAACAACATTCTACTTAAGGATAACTTGGTCAAGGAAGAAATAAAGAAAGAAATTAAAGACATTTTAGAATTTATTGAAAATGAAGGCACAATATACCCAAACTTATGGGACACAATGAAAGCAGTGCTAAGAGGAAAACTCATAGCTCTGAGTGCCTCCAAAAAGAAACTGGAAATAGCATACACTAACAGCTTAACACAGATTAAGGGTCTAGAACAAAAAGAAGCAAACATACCCAAGAGGAGTAGATGGCAGGAAATGATCAAACTCAGAGCTGAAATCAACTAAGTAGAAACAAAAAGAACTATACAAACTAACAAGATATATAAACCCTTAGCCAAATTAACCAGAGGGCACAGAAACAGTATCCAAATCAGCAAAATCAGAAATGAAAAGGGAGACAACACAACAGATACTGAGGAAATCCAAAGAATCATCAAATCCTACTACAAAAAGCCTATACTCAACAAAAGTGGAAAATCTAGATGAAATAGACAGGTTTCTAGACAGATACCAGATACCAAAGTTAAATCAGGATCAGATAAATGATCTAAACAATCCCATAACTCCTGGAGAAATAGAAGCAGCCATTAATAGCCTCCCAACCAACAGAAGCCCAGGACCAGATGGGTTCAATGCAGAGTTCTGTCGGACCTTCAAAAACCTGCACTGTTTTTGTGATTTGTGTATCCATAAGGCAGCAGTATAATCTGTGAAAGAGGTTTGCAATTTGATTTTCTTGGTCTCTTGCTGTTTCAGCAATGCTCTGTCACACCTTGGGGCAGGCTGTTGAATTATTCTTTAGGTGAATTCCATAGGGGTTTGATTGCATGTTCCTGGCTAGTGAGGCATGTAGATATGTCTGCAGATGGAGGATCCTCAGAAGGAATTCTGATATGATTTCATTTCTCTGTGTAGTACGTGATCATGCCTTTCTTTCAGAAGTTGTGTAAGTCTTTGACTCTCAGACATGTTCCTGAGAGTCTCCTGAAGGTGAACTGTACCTAGAGTGAATCCAAATATGGACATGTGCTGTGTACTGTGGAGTACATGCCTGCTTGAAGAGTAGAGTGAACCATTTGATTACAGAGACAAGCTGAGAACAATTGTTGTTCCTGTGAGGACCACATACTGAAAGAGATTATTGGCAATCTGGTACTTGTGATTTGGTTCAGTGGGTAAAAATACGTATCATGAAACCTGGTGATCTTTAGTTAAATCCCCAGAATCCATATAAAGGTGGAAGGAGAGAAGCAACTCCATAAAGTTGTCTATGCACAACAGGGCATGTGAACATACTCTCTACACACATCTATGACCCATAGATTGACATAAATCCAACCTGGGAATGTTTTACAGGATTAAAACAGAATGGAAAAAGCTGTAGGTATATCTAACGAAACAAAGAAGAGCTCCATCCACACAAGATGTCAGGCACAAAAGTACAGCTAGAAAATTCTTGGGAGCAGTATGTCCTATCAACGCACACAGTACCTGACAAAATTATTGCCAATATTGTACAGCCTGTGCCTGTAAATGTAAGAAAGCTAGAAGGATACAGTCGAATTTTTCACATGCTACCTTGCCCAAGTTGTCCATCCCATAATAACTTGACAAAGAGGATGCCATGTAAGACTGGATAAAGATTTCAGAGGCATTTAGAGCAGGCTAAGATCTTTGGAAGATAGGCTAACCAGCTGTGTGATAGTTTGTTGCAGTACCTTTTCCTGTTTGAAGTCACCAGAACCACAAAGGTCTATGATTGGGACTATGGAAAATATAAGCTCAGTAAATGATTACAATGGGTTTTTGTTCTCTTTCATGGGAAGGAGCAGAGGCTCAGTTCAGCTTTAGAATGTCAGTTGCTAGCAGCATATAAGGCATTAAACCAAATGGAGTCCATCCATCAGTGGTTCCACCCCAGCAACCATCAGGACATGCTTACCTAAATAAGAATTATACTGAAGGCCTTTTGACAAAGCCTCTTTCCATGGTAGCACAGAATAAACCCTACAATGCTAGTTTCCTGGTGTGAATATGGCATTATTAAGGATTCAACAACATCTTTCCCATTGAGTTTAAGACATGCACCATCAGAAGGAATTTATGTCTGATATAAAGAAGGAATTTATGTCTGGTATTATAAGCAAAAATAGAAAGTATGGATGTGATATTAATTCTCCAATATGAAAGTAACTGTTATTGCTTTGTTAAGTGGATGTGGGATGTATGTCAAACTGCCTTCTAAACCCTTGTGCATATTTGCACCTATACATCACTGTTGCTATCAGCTGTAACTGACCATGGAAGAAAATTTCTTTTACAGAAATGATGATGAGTAAAACAAACTCATAATCACTGAGAGAAATCCCAAGATTGAGTAACTATTACTGTGTCATAGTGGCCCAATCCTTAGCCAGAAGCACACATCTCTATCACCATTTTCAAGGCTCAGGGAATATTGCAGAAGACGGAACAGAAAGATTGTAGGAGTCAGAGGAAAGGGTAGAATGTTGTGTGCCATTTTTTGGTTTGTTTGTTTGATTTTTTGCCCAGAATTGAAATGTTCCCTCCTGGAGTGAGGAGGGAGGCTCCCCCAACTCAAGAAATAAACAACTCACAAGTGCCAGGAAGTTCCTGGAGCTAAAAAGATTCATGAGACCCCCCTCCACAAAATTATGGTTATAAGAAACAAATGTGGGCAGAGATTCTCTTATGTGTGGAGCTGTTTGCAAACCCTATAGAGAGCTCTGTGCTTAAGGCTTTTGTGAGTTATTTCTGTGAAGCATGGGCCTATCAGTATTATAGTTGCTTATGAATCACTATGGCCTTGCTTGTAGCCCCATATACTTCTTAATAAGGCTAATAAACATACTTGTTTATCATGATGGACTTTGACAGAATTATTGGTTTTGTCTGGTATTGGTTCCTTTTCTGATGTGCTTAGAAATTGGATGGTATTTCCCAAAGAAACATCACACAACAACCCTTGACCCTGTTTGTATTTCTGGACTACACTTCCTGAAGGTTTCACAGTTTTTGAAAAGAGTAACTCCTGTTGGGAAACTAGTGGTCAAGCACATGAGCTGGTTCATGACATTTCATATCAGACCCATCACAGAGACTGTCTCCATCACTTAAGATAATTATAAAGGTAGTAGTGAGGATAATGATTATACTTTATTTTTATTTCTATACAAGGACAGTGATATGCATGATGCCATAATGACTTTTTCTGTCCCTATATACTCTAGTCATTTAATTCTCATCATAACACTCAACCTTAAACTCTGATTGATAGAAAAAGGACTGTAGCAGAGTGTTTTATTAATATCAATGGCTGAAAGGGAGAGGGCTTCAGCATAGATTTCCAAAAATACCTCTAATTTTTTCTAATTGATTGTTTAAGTTTCTGTGTGTCCCTATATGTGAGAATATGCAAATAGAAGAGAGCATTGGATTCCCTGGAGCTGGAGTTACCAGCCATGGGGACCACTAAAAATACATGGTATTCTGCAAGACCAGACAGGTGCTCTTAAATGCTGAGCCATCTCTCTAGCTTTCCCCGGAAACTATATATTTCCCCCAAAAGTATATTTCTCACCAGAACTCCAGAGTCCTAACATAATGTGTGTTGATGTATTTCAAATGGTGAAGTAAGACCAGTGAGTCCAGAATCCCACAGAAAACAAAAGCATCTTACTCACAGATGTGGTTAATGAAACCATGTTATAGTTATGATTTTTATTGCTGCAATGAAACCACATGACCAAAAAGAAAATTAGGAAGGAAATAATTTATTTGGCACACACTTACAAATCACTGTTCATCATTAAAGGAAGTCAGTATAGAAACACAAATAGGATGGGACTCTGGAGGCAGGGGCTGATAGAGAGGCCATGGAGTGATGCTACTTACTGACCTGCTCTCCACGGCTTTCACAGTTTACTTATTGCCTAACTTTGGACCACCAGCTAGAGATAGTACCACCTACAATGGTCTGGGTCCTCCTCCACAAAGAATTTAGAAAGTGCCTTGTACCTACATTTATGGAGGCATTTTCTCGATTGAGTTTCCTTCTTATCAGATAAGACTAGTTTGTGTGAATTTAACATAAATTAACAAGCACAGGCCATTCCAGATATTCCAGTGGTTCCCAGTGATGCAATAAAAATGCCTTAAACTAGGAAAATAAAGAACAGAAATTGATTCCTCACACCTCTAGGGGTTGGGAAACCAGGTCAGTATTTGTGGAGACTGAGAGTGTGGTGAAGGGCAATTCTCACTCTAACAGGGCACTTTGGTGAAGGACCTCCCAAGTGAACCAGTACCTGACTTCTTCAAATTTTTATCCAAAAGAAATGCATTGCTTTACACCAGTGAGCCTCATGAACTCTAGCCACCTGACTCCCTACTTCTTTATACTGTTGCGTTAGGCACACACACTAAACAATATACCTCATGAGCCAGAGCTGGTTACTATTAGGTATTCCTGCCTGAGGGGAATTGAGCATATTTAGCTGAGGTACACTAGGCATGAGGCTGAAAAAGTAGAAGGGCTTTAGTGAGATGAGTATGCTAGTTATAACGTTCTCATACTAAAAACAGGGAGCTTAAAGGGGTAGAATATAAGGTATAGCAGACTAGAATTGTTATGAAATTTTAAGTGATGACAATGACAGAAACATAGTGGGCAATTAATCAGCATATCTCACCCTTTGAACTTAAAAAGAAGTTATGTGTCTGTTTCTTCAGTTAATTATATGGAGTCATATTTGAATAGAGTTCAGTATGTTGAGGCAGTAGATTGTATATCATTCTTCTCCTTAAGACAAGCCATGTAGATTGAAGTTCTAGACGCCATTAAGATTTAGGTTTCAATTGTTTCTGTAAGACATCAATATCCACTGGGTAAGGCTTCAAGCATTTATGAGAGACACTTAGAAAACCAAGATTTTTTTTGGCTTTTTATCATTCCACAAGTAATTATATATATATATTTTTTTGGGGGGGGAGGGAGGTTGGGCATGTTTTCCACTATGTAGCCCTTACTAGATTTCACGTAATTTGCTATACAATTCGAGACCATCTACATAAGGGCCACACCCATCACATTTGGGTGGGCCTTCCCACATCACATTTTTAATTAAGGAAAATGCACCAGAGATTTGTTCATGGGTCAATCTGTTCAAGTTAATTTTAAAGAGGTGTTCCCTCTCTGTTTCCAGGAACCTCCAACTAGTGTTGGGTTGACAGAAACTAACCAGCATACTCATAAATGAGGAGACTACAACTCACTGGATTCAGGGTAGGCCTGTAGCCCAAGCAGTCAGTAATAGGATGCAACCAAGGAAAGACCAAGATTGAAAAGTTTCCATGGGTGCAGGCAAGGACCCAGGGCCTTGAGACTAATGCATGTCCTGTACTGTGGGGACTTCCCATAGACTGTTGTAAGGGCAGAAATTACCCATGGGGCATCTTCATACTTCTACCCAGTTCTGACTCAGTACCCAGGGGAATGATCACACTGCTTCACAATGTAGGGACGATACTCAAGGAAACACATTTTACATTGCTCAATGAATGAAGAAATAGTACCCAGGTGAGTGACACATTGTTCAACTCAGATCAGGCACTGAATATGTATTTCAGCCCACATCTGGTTCGATAACCAGGGACCCAACTAAAGTCGAGTGGAGTTTTATATTCCTGCCACCCCCACACAATTAAGACTTCAATACCTAAGGGGCCACCTTCTATACAGTTCAATTACCAAGCCCTGTGACCAGGGGCTTATCATTTGCTGAGTTTAAGGAAGACCCAGGTCTGAGGGCCCCAACAACATGCTGGCCTCAGGCAAATCTCAAGGACCCAGGAGTTTCTCTGAATGCTGTTTCTAGAGCAAACCTAATAAACAGGAGTCTACAAATCAGACCATAGGACAGAACCAACACCCAGAGGTTGAATAAATGACAAGCACACAGCTTGCTTAGTATCTTAAAGTCTGAATGCATACTAGCTCTCAGGGCTGGTCAGGTCCCTAGTGGTCTGCTCACATACTGCTCTGCTCTGCAGAATCTATACCCATGGGGTGGAGACTATACATTGTCCCAAGGACAAGACACATAGCCTCCAGGATCATTGACCAGTTTGTAATATCAGTGGCCAGGCCATGCAAATTACAAAGCCTAAGAGTGCATTGTCCAGAGGACACAGCCCATTTTCATTATAAGTAGAGCTGAGACACAGACAGCCACACACTGTCCCTCAAGGCAGGAGCAGTGCCCAGGATTGGGACTGCAGGCTGACACACATACACATGGAAGCTGAACAATGCTCTACTCAATGACAACTTGCTCAAGGAAGAAACAATGAAAGAAATTAAAGGCTTTTTAGGACTTAATGAAAATTAAGACATATCATACCAAAATTTATGGGACACAATGAAAGCAATGCTAAGAGGAAAACTCATAGCTCTAAGTGCCTCCAAAAAGAAACTGGAGAGAGCTTACACTAGCAGCTGGACAACACTCCTGAAAGCTCTAGAACAAAAAGAAGCAAATGCACCCCAGAGGAGTAGACGGCAGGAAATCTTCAAACTCAGGGCTGAAATCAACCAAATAGAAACAAAAAGAACTATACAAAGAATCAACCAAACCAGGAGCTGTTCTTTGAGAAAATCAACAAGATAGATAAACCCTTAGACGGATAACCAGAGGGTACAGAGACAATACTCAAATTAATAAAATCAGAAATGAAAAGGGAGACGTAACAACAGAAACAGTGGAAATTCAAAAAATCATCAGTTCCTACTACAAAACTTTATACTCAACAAAATTGGAAAATCTGGATGAAATGGACAATTTTCTAGATACATACTAGGTGCCAAAGTTAAAACAGGATCAGACAAACCATCTAAATAGTTCCATAACCCCTGAGGAAATAGAAGCAGTCATTAAGAGTCTCCCAACCAAAAAAAAAAAAAAAAAAAAAAGCATGGGGCCAGATGGGTTTAAGTGGAGAATTCTATCAGATCTTCAAAGAAGACCTAATACCATTACTCTTTAAACTGTTCCACAAAATAGAAACACAAGGAACACTACCCAATTCATTCTATGAAACCACAATTGCATTTATACCTAAACCAAACAAAGAAAGAGAACTTCAGGCCAATTTCCCTTATGAACACCGATGCAACAATAATAAAATTCTTGCCAACTGAATCCATGAATACATCAAAATGATCATTTACCACGATCAAGTAGGCTTCATCCCAGGGATGCAGGGATGGTTCAATATACAGAAATCCATTAATGTAATCCACTACATAAACAAACTCAAAGAAAAAAAACCACATGATCATTTCATTAGATGCTGAGAAAGCATTTGACAAAATTCAGCACCCCTTCCTGATAAAAGCCTTGGAAAGATCAGGAATTCAAGGTCCATACCTAAACACAGTAAAAGCAATATACAGCAAACCAGTAGCCAACATCAAACTAAATGGAGAAAAATTGGAAGCAATCCCACTAAAATTGGGGACCAGACAAGGCTGTCCACTCTCTCCCTACCTACTCAATATAATACTTGAAGTTCTAGCTAGAGCAGTTATAGAACAAAAGAAAGTCAAAGATATACAAATTGGAAAGGAAGAAGTCAAAATATCACTATTTGCAGATTACATATATATATATATATATATATATATATATATATATATATATATATATATATATATGTATCTATTTAAGTAACTCCAAAAATTCCACCGGAGAACACCTATAACATAACATAAACAACTTCAGCAAAGTGGATGGATATAAAATTAACTCAAACAAATCAGTAGCCTTCCTCCACTTAAAAGATAAACAAGCTGAGAATGAAATTAGGGAAATGACATCCTTCACAATAGTCCCAAATAATACTACATACTTTGGTGTGACTCTAACCAAGCAAGTGAAAGATCTCTATGACAAGAACTTTAAGCCTCTGAAGAAAGAAATCGAAGAAGATCACAGAAGATGGAAAGATCTTCCACGCTCGTGGACTGGCAGGATTAATATAGTGAAAATGGCCATCTTGCCTAAAGCAATCTACAGATGCAATGCAATCCCCATCAAAATTCCAAATCAATTCTTTATAGAGGTAGGAAGAGCAATCTGCAAATTCATTTGGAATAACAAAAAACCCAGGATAGCAACCACCATTATTAACAAAAAAAAAGAACTTCTGTGGGAATCATCATCCTGATCTCAAGCACTACTATAGAACAATAGTGATAAAAACTGTATGGTATTGGTACAGAGACAGGCAGGAAGATGAATGGAATAGAATTGAAGACTCAGAAGTGAACCCACACACCTATGGTCACTTGATCTTTGACAAAGGAACTAAATCCACCCAGTGAAAAAAAGACAGCATTTTTTTTTATTGAATATAATCTTCATTTACATTTCAAATGCTAAAACCTTTCAGGTTCCTTCCTCCCGGAAATCCCCCAACCCCTCCTCCCACCTCCTGCCTCCAAGTATATACCCCTCTACCTGACCGACTCCCCCTTTCCCCACCTCAATTTCCCTTTGTTGGGGCATCTATTGAGCCTTCACCGGACCAAGGACCTCTCCTCCCTCTGATGCCCAACAAGGCACTCCTCTGCCACATTTTTGGCTGGAACCATGTGTACCCCTTTGTTGATGGTTTAGTCCCTGGGAGTCCTGGAGCGTCTGGGTGGCCGACATCATTGTTCTTCCCATGGGGCTGTAAACCCCTTCAGCTCCTCCAGTTCACCCTCCAACTCCTCCACTGGGGACCCCATGCCCAGTCCAATGGTTGGTTGCTAGTATCTGCCTCTGTGTGTGTAAGGCTCTGGCAGGGCCCCTCTGGAGACAACCATGACATGCTCCTTTTGGTATGCACTTCCTGTCGTCCATAATAGTGTCGGGGTTTGGTAATTGTTTATAGGATGAATCTCCAGGTAGGGCAGTCTCTGGGTGGCCTTTCCTTTAGTCTCTGTGCCACATTGTTTCCTATATTGCTCCTGTGAGTATTTTGTTCCATTTCTCACAGGAACCAAAGCACCCCCACTTCAGTCCTCCTTCTTCTTGAGCTTCCTGTGGTCTGTGAATTGTAACTTGTTTATTTTGAGCTTTTGGGCCAACATCCACTTATCAGTGAGTGCATACCATGTGTGTTCTTTTGTGATTGGGTTACCTCACTCAGGATGACACTTTCTAATTCCATCCATTTGCCTAAGAATTTCATGAATTCATTATTTTTAATAGCTGAATAGTACTTTATTGTATATACATACCACAATTTCTGTATCCATTCCTCAGTTGAAGGACATCTGGATTCTTTCCAGCTTCTGGCTATTATGAATAAGGCAGCTATGAACATAGTGGAGCATGTGTCCTTATTACATGTTGGAGCATCTTCTGGGTATATGCCCAGGAGTGGTATAGATGGCTCCTCAGTAGTACTATGTCTAATTTTCTGAGGAACTGCCAAACTGATTTCCAGAGTGGTTTTACCAGCTTGCAATCCCACCAACAATGGAGAAGTGTTCCTCTTTCCCCACATCCTCGCCAGCATCTGCTATCTCCTGAGTTTTTCATCTTAGCCATTCTGAGGTGGAATCTCAGGGTTGTTTTGATTTGAATTTCCCTGATTACTAAGGATGCTGAACATTTCTTTAGGTGCTTCAGAGCCATCCCAGTTTCTTCAGTCAAGAATTCCCTGTTTACCTCTGTACCCCATTTTTAAATAGGGTTATTTGACTCTCTGGAGTATAATTTCTTGAGTTCTTTGCATACATTGGATATTAGCCCTCTATTGGAGGTAGGATTGGTAAAGATTTTTTCCCAATTTGTTGGTTGTTATTTTGTCCTATTGACCGTGTCCTTTGCCTTACAGAAGCTTTGCAGTTTTATGAGGTCCCATTTGTTGTTTCTTGTTCTTAAAGCATAAGCCATTGGTGTTCTATTCAGGAAATTTCCCCCTGTGCCCATGTGTTCAAGATTCTTCCCCACTTTCTCCTCTATAAGCTTTAGTGTGTCTGGTTTTATGTGTAGGTCCTTGATCCACTTGGACTTGAACTTTGTACCAGGAGATAAGAATGGGTTGATTTGCATTTTTCTGCATACTGACCGCCAGTTGATCCAGAACCTCAAGACCAAGTGGAACCTGACGGATATGGGTTTGGCCATGGACCACAACAAGATGGTTCCCCTCCATAAGAGGAAGGTAAAGGCCATGGAGGTAGACATGGAGGCGAGACCCAGAGATATTGTACGGAAACCCTATGCGGTAAATGACCTGGAGGCAGAAGCCAGCCTCTCAGAGAAGAAAGGAAATACCTTGTCTCAGGGACCTCATCGACTATGTTCAGTACATGGTGGAGAATCACGGGGAGGACTATAAGACCATGGCCTGGGATAAGAAGAATTATTATCAAGACACCCCAAAACAGATTCGGAATAAGATCACCGTCTATAAGTGCTTTTACCCAATGGAAGGGCAAGCCTTCTTTGACTCTTCACAGAGTAAGAAGATGGAGGTAGACTGAGTGGTACATCCCCCAGGCCTAGGTTCACTGGTCCAAAGAAACCAGACCCCGGCTATAAGGCAAGGGATGTATAGTTTCAGATGATGCTGGTTAAGTCCTATGGATTCAGATTTTACATGCACACTGTCTCTGTCTCTCCCACTGCCCTCCTCCTTCCTTCTGGAGAAGGAACTCTCATTTTGTTTTATTTGAGAAAAAGCTTCTAATAGCCTTAACTGTCCTAGAACTCTCTCTGTAGACCAGGTTGGCCTTGAACTCACAGAGATCCACCTGCCTCTGCCTCCCAAGTGCTGGGATTAAAGGTGTGCAACACCACCACCTGGAGGAGAAGGAACTCTTTTGAGGCCATGGTTTATGTTCTGTTGGGAGCTTACAGAAAGCCAGGACCTTCTGTTCTGTGTTCACAGGGGATTCTCTATTTCAATGTGTTCTGTACATGATAAAGGAGTGTGTAACCTGTGTAACATGATTAGGTGTTTTCTTTGTTTGACACCGGGCTTCTCTGTTTAGCCCTGGGTGAGATTAAAGGCACACTTGCTTAAAAAAGAAAAAGAATCAACAAATGGGACCTCACAAAATTGCAAAGTTTCTGTAAGTCAAAGGATACTGTCAATAGAACGAAACAGCAACCAACAAATTGGGAAAAGATCTTTACCAATCCTACCTCCGATAGAGGGCTAATATCCAATGTATGCAAAGAACTCAAGAAATCAAATAACCCTATTAAAAAATGGGATACAGAACTAAACAGAGAATTCTCAACTGAGGAAACTTGAAAGGCTCTGAAGCACCTAAAGAAATGTTCAACATCCTTAGTTATCAGGGAAATGTAAATCAAAACAACCCTGAGATTCCACCTCACACCAGTCAGAATGGCTAAGATCTAAAACTCAGGTTACAGCAGATGCTGGCAAGGATGTGGAGAAAGAGGAACACTCCTCCATTGCTGGTGGGAATGCAAGCTCGTTTAACCACTCTGGAAATCAGTTTGGCTGTTCCTCAGAAAATTAAACATAGTACTACCTGAGGACCTGGACATATACCCAGAAGATGCTCCAACATGTAATAAAGACATATGCTCTACGATTTCATAGCAACCTTATTTATAATAGCCAGAAGTTGGAGAGAACCCAAATGTTCTACAACAGAGGAACGGATACAGAAAATGTCATATATTTACACAATGGAGTACTACTCAGCTATTAAAAACAATGAATTCATGAAATTCTCAGGTCAGTGGATGGAACTTGAAAATATCATCCTGAGTGAGGTAGCCCAATCACAAAAGGACACCCACCTATGGTATGTACTCATTGAATATTAGCCCAAAAGCTCAGAATAAACAAGATACAATTCACAGACCACAGAAAGCTTAAGAAGAAGGAAGACCAAAGTGTGGGTGCTTCCCTTTTTTTGAGAAAGGGAAGAAACTACTCACAGGAACAATTATGGAGATAGTGTAGAGCAGAGACTGAAGAAAAGGCCACCCAGAGACTGTCCTACCTAGAGATTCATCCTATAAACAGTTACCAAACCTCAACACTATTGTGGATACCAAGAAACGCTTGCTGAAAGGAGCCTGATATGACTGTCTCCTCAGAGGCCCTGCCAGAGACTTACAAATACAGAGGTTGTATTAGTCAGGGTTCTCTAGAGTCACAGAACATATGGGTAGTCTCTATATAGTTAAGGAATTTGTCGATGACTTACAGATTGTAGTACAACTCCCCAACAATGGTCAGCAGCAGCTGTGGATGGAAGTCCAAGGATCTAGCAGTTGCTCAGTCCCATGAGGCAAGCAGACAAGGAAGAGTGAGAGAGTCTTCCTTCTTCAAGTGTCCTTATGTAGGTCTCCAGCAGAGGGTGTGGCCCAGATTAAAGGCTTGTGCCACCGAGCCTTTAATCCCAGATGACTTTGAACTCAGAGATCTCCTTGTCTTAATCTTCTGGAATTCAAAGCCACTATGCTTCAAGATCTCCATGCCAAGATCCAGGTCAGAAACTTGTATCTCTGAGCCTCCAGATTAGAATCATAGGTGAGCCTTCCAATACTTGATTGTAGTTCATTCCAGATATCATCAAGTTGACAATCAGGAATAGCCACTACAGAGGTGGATGATAGCAGGTAACCATTGGACTGAGGGCGGGGTCCCTAATGGAGGAGTTAGAGAAAAGACTGGGGGAGCTGAAGGGGGTTTCAACCTCATAGGAAGAGCAACAATGTCAACCAACCAGAACCCCCAGAGCTCCCAGGGACTAAGCCATCAACCAAGGGGTAGAACATGACTCCAGCTGCACTTGTAGCAGAGGAGGGCCTTGTCAGGCATCAATGGGAGGAGAGGTCCTTGGTCCTATGGAGGCTGGATAGATGCCCCAGTGTAGGGAAATCCAGGTTAGGTGGGAGTAGGTTGGGTGGGGGAACATCATCATGGAGGCAGGGGCAGTGGGGATGGGATAGGGGTTTTCTGGGAGAGGGGGAAACCAGGAAGGGAAATAACATTTAAAATGTAAATAAAGAATATATTCAATAAAAAATGGGATACAGAGCTAAACAAAGAATTCTCAACTGAGGAATACTGATTGGCTGAGAAATACCTAAAGAAATGTTCAACATCCTTAGTCATTAGGGGAAAGCAAATCAAATCTACCCTGAGATTCCACCTCACACCAGTCAGAATTACTAAGATCTAAAACTCAGGTTACAGAAAATGCTGGCGAAGATGTGGAGAAAGAACACTCCTACATTGTTGCTGGAATTGCAAGCTAGTACAACCACTCTGGAAATCAGTTTGGTGGTTCCTCAGAAAATTGGATATAGTACTTACTGAGGATGAATTGCAAGCTAGTACAACCACTCTGGAAATCAATCTGGTGGTTCCTCAGAAAATTGGATATAGTACTTACTGAGGATGAGCTTATACCACTCCTGGGAATTTACCCAGAAGATGCTCCAACATGTAATAAGGACACATGCTTCACTATGTTCATAGCAGCCTTATATATAGTAGCCAGATGCTGGAAAGACCCAGATGTCCCTCAACAGAGGAATGGATATTGAAAATGTAGTACATTTACACAATGGAATACTACTCAGCTATTAAAAACAATGAATTCATGAAATTCTTAGGCAAATGGATTGAACTAGAAAATATCATCCTGAGTGAGGTAACCCAATCACAAAAGAACACCCATGGTATGCACTCACTGATAAGTGTATATTAGCCTAGAAGCTCTGAATAACCAAGATATAGTTTATAGACCACATGAAGCTCAAGAAGAGGGAAGACCAAAGTATGGAAATTTGATCCTTCTTAGAAGGGGGAACAAAATACCCATGGGAGGAGATACAGAGACAAAGTATGGGGCAGAGATTGAAGGAAAGGTCACTTTTAGGGTTACCCTGGGCTCAGGGAGGGGGTCCAAACCCCGTCCCCCCTAGTTACTGTCCTCTTGGATAGTTAGTACCTTAGGGCCCGGTGATCTCTTCTCAGGACCATGAGGCCCCCTCTTCTTGTTCCTGGGACAGTCTCTTTCCCAATGACCTTTCTCTTTACAATAGGCACACTGATCCTTAGCTAAAGGCTCTCTCCTGTTGCCAGGTACTGTCTTACTAAACTCTCTAGTTTCTCTGACTACCATGGCCAGTATCCTGTGTAAATTTCTCTCTTGTCTTTTATCCCTTTTTAGCTCTCTAGCATCCTGTTCCTTCTGTTTTCTCTCTTCCTTCTCTTCCTTTGTCTCTCTATTATGATATAATTTCTCAGCTACTTGCACTAATTCCTGCAGAGACTTATCCTGTAATCGTTCAAGTTTCCGTAGCTTTTTCCTAATATCTTTGTAAGACTGGTCAATGAAGGCAATGGTAACCTTTGCCTTGTGTTCTTCACTGCTAGGATCATAGTGGGTAAGGCGGTGAAAGGCTTCCATGAGTTGCTCTAAGAAAACAGAGGGAGACTCATCTGGTCCTTGAATCACTTCCCTTACCTTAGTCAAATTGGCGGGGCATTTTCCTGCTTCTTGGAGACCTGCCATTAGAGCCTGGAGATAAGACTTTCAAGTGCTCTCTACCTTCTGGAGTGTTAAAATCCCAGTCCAGCCATGTCAGGGGAAAACCAGCATCTATGTCTACTGGTAGGAGGGAGGGTTGGCTGTCAGCCCCTGGGACATTTTTCCAAGCCTCTAGGAGAATCCGTTGTTTCTCCTTCATCATGAACAGGACCTGGAGTAATTGCTGACAATCATCCCAAGTAGGTTGATGAGAGAAAAGGAGGAATTCAATTCATTCTGTCTGTCCTTTAGGGTTCTCAGAGAAAGAAGGATTATGAGTTTTCCAGTTATAAAGATCAGCCAAAGAAAACGGCCAATATTGCATAGGCTGGTGACCCTGGTCATCCAGGGGACCCATAGCGCGCAGAGGGAGAATCTGGGTTTGCTTGGAGCTAGTTCCGTGTCTGCTCTGTGTCCCCTGAGCAGGTCTCTCAGTCTCAAAGGTGGGTAGAAGAGGGTAAGGGTTAGGAGGATTGGATGGGGCAGGGGGAGACGAGGGGGCAGGATCCCCTGGAGGTTGCTGGGGTGCCAGAAAGGGAGGGTAAGGAGGGGATCTGAGAGTAGATCAGTCTCCAGAGCTGTGAGAATTAGCTTCGACGTTGTTGCCGTGTCTTTCTCTTCTTTTAAGGTCAGAATAGGGACTCCAACCTGATCGACAGGACCTGAATGGGAAATATAGGGGCAGACCCACACTGGTGGGTCTATAACGAGGTCCTTCCAGACAATAATGTAGGGGACCTGGTCAGGGTGACTGGAAGAGCCCATCAAACCAAAGATGCATCGCTTGAGTGCATCAATCAAGGGAACTGCAAAGGATCCCTCCGGGGACCAGCCAATCTGATCAGTCGGCCACTCCGAGGTGCAGAGGGTCTCCTATTTGTGTTTCTTGACAACGACTGAGAGATTATGGGATCTCACTTTGACCTCTCTCCAGTGATCTAGGATCATACTCAAAGGGGTTGACACACTTTGTCTCATTCTGTCTGAAAATAGCGTCAGTACAAGTCCACACACAAAAAGGAGAACAAAAACTAAAGTACCAATGTGCCCTGGCCACGAGCGCCACAAAAGAAGAAGCAAATGGCTCAGCTGTGGTCTCTCCTCCACCGAACCCAAATGAAGTCAGACCCTCGAGGAACCGACTTCCCACAGAGAGTCTAGAGCATCCTCTGGGGACTCTCATTGCCACAACGTTCTGGTACGTCTACCCATAGTTCTTGGCAACCCCAAAGAGCAACTCTTCGAGTTGCGAACCAAAGCAAAACTAATAAGCAGCTGCTCAGAGAAGAAAAGACACAGAGTCACAGAGGACAGAGAGAAACTCAGACAGACTAACCGTGGTACCTGCTTGAGCGAAGTCTCTCCGGTCTCACGAGAAGAACATTCTCGGCCAATGCACCAAATGTTAGACCCGAAGGACCTAGTGTCCGCGCGCCCTTGCTCACAAAGACACAGAGGCTGAGATCTCTGTAACCAGCATGAGGTTTTTATTGGTCCAACATGTTGTGGTCACCCTGCAAGTGAGGCAGAGGTAACCCAGATGCAACATTGTAGGCAGTTTTTATATTTTTTAGAGGTGCAAGTTGCATCCGTCAAATTGCAGTTTAAACCCATTAGCTAACATCTATAAACCATCAATCCTTAGATCTGCCTGAAGTTTCCCGAAGATCGGGTAGTTATCAGTTAATATGTTCCTACTCAGGAATGCCTCGTGTGTGGAGAATGGAATTCAGCTAATCTTTGACTCCATGCAGGAGCAGGAAGCCGCAAAGAGAGTATCTAGTAAAATCACAAAGGGTATCTAAACATCTTATCTCTTAGGCATTTATGGATGGTATTAACTCTTAGGCATTTATGGTTGGTATTCTAACATCTTAACTCTTTTCTTTGTGTAGGGTCCTGTCCTGGGGAAGGTGGTGGGAACCCTGGGGAGAGTTCCCTTTTGGCACCAGAGTGTACGTTAGGAACCGAAAGATGGTGAACTAAGCCTGGGCAGGGCAAAGCCAGAGGAAACTCTGGTGGAGGTCCGTAGCGGTCACTGGTGCCACAGCCATTACTTCTCAGAAGCACCCAAAAAATGTTTAACATCCTTAGTCATCAGAAAAATGCAAATCAAAAAGACTCCTTGAGATTACACCTTACGTGACAACACACGCTGTGGAGGATGTGGAGATGGACAAACACTCCTCCATTGCTGGTGGGATTGCAAACTGGTACAACCATTCTGGAAATCAGTCTTGCAGTTATTGAGAAAATTGGAAATTGTTATGCCTCAAGACCCAGCAATACTGCTTGTAGTGGCTATTCCTGGTTGTCAACTTGACTAAATCTGGAATGAACTACTCAAGAATTGGAAGGCTCACCTATGATCCTAATCTGGAGGCTCAGAAATACAAGTTTCTGACCTGGAGATCTTGATGCATAGTGACTATGAATTCCAGAAGATTAAGATTAGGAGATCTCTGAGTTCAAGGTCATCTGGGATTAAAGGTGTGGTGTCATACGCCTTTAATCTGGGCCACACCCTCTGCTGGAGACCTATATAAGGACATTGGAAGAAGGAAGATTCACTCTGGCTTTTCCTGGCCTGCCTCGTGTGACTGAGCAACTGCTAGATCCTCGGACTTCCATCCACAGCTGCCTTGTGGGACTGAGCAACTGCTAGATCCTTGGACTTCCATCCACAAGTACTGCTGACTATTGTTGAGGAGCTGGACTACAAGCTGTAAGTCATCGCCAAATTCCCTAACTATATAGAGACTACCCATACGTTCTGTGACTCTAGAGAACCCTGACTAATACACTGCTCCTGGGCATATACTCAAAAGATGTTCCACCATACAAGGACACTTGGTCCACTATATTCATAGCAACCTTACTGGTAATAGCAGCAAGCTGGAATAAAACACAGTTGTCCCTCAATGAAAGAGCTGATACAGAAAATTTGGTACATTTACACAATGGAATACTATACAACTATTAAAAAAGATGACTTCATCAAATTTGTAGGCAAATGCATGGAACTAGAAAATATCATCCTGAGTGAAAAGTAGCCCGGACTCTAAAGAACATACATGTTGTGCACTAACCTATAAGGGAATATTAGCCAAAAATCTCAGAATACCCACAATACAACTAACAGACCATATGAAGCTCAAGAATAAGGAAGGCCCAAGTGTGGATGCTTCAATCCCACTTAGAAGGGGGGGAAAATAATCATGGGAGTCAGAGGGAGGGATAGACCAGGGAAAGAGAGAGAAACAGAACAAAGAGGGGATAGGATCAGGTAAGGAAAGGGCAGAAAAGAAGAAAAGACTTCAGGAGAGAAGCACAGGGGGACAGGAGAATGAATAGAAATAAGTAGAAGTTAGGGATGGAGAACTCGGAGAACCACGAGAAAGTCCCAGAAGCCAGGGATTCAAGAGTCTCCCAGGACACACTGGAGATGTCTGTAGTCACCATGCTCAACAGCATGGAGATAAAACCTGAAGAAACAAGCTCCAGTAGGTAGACATGGCCACCAACTGAGGGATGGGGCCACACAACCATCTCAAAATTTTAAACCCAGAATTGTTCCTGTCAAAAGGAAATGCAGGGACAAAAATTAGGTCAGAAACTGAAGGAAAGGCCACCCAGAGATGACCCTATCATGGGATTCATCCCACGTGCAGACACCAAACCCTGACATTACTGCTGATGCCAAGATGTGCTTACAGACCGGAACCTGGCATGGCTGTCCTCTGAGAGGCTTGGCCAGCCACTACTTACAGCCAACTCTTGTACTGAGCCTGGGGACCCCAATGGAAGAGTTAGGGGAAGGACTGAAAGAGCTGAAGGGGATTACAACCCTACAGGAAGAACAATAGTAGCAACTAACTGGAACCCTCAGAGTTTCCAGAGACTATATCAACAATGAAAGAACATAAAAGAGCTAGTCCATGACTCCCACTACATATGTAGCAGAGGACTGCTGTGTCTCACATAAGTGGGAAGAGATGAGCTTGGTCCTGTGGAGAATTGATTCCTGAGAAAAGGGGAATGCTAGAGGAGTGAGATGGGAGTAGATGTGTGGGTGTGTGAGCACACTCGTAGAGGGGAAGGGGAGGAGGGAAAGATGTGGGGAGTTAGTAAAGGGGGAACTTGGAATGGGGACAACATTTTAAATATAAATAAATAATATAATTAATATAAAGGGAAAAGGTCACTCAGGAGGAATCAGCCAGTGATCTATCCTATTACAAGAAGTGCACGGTCAGGGATAAATTCAATGTCATTAAATTTCCTTTCCATGTCTTTCTGCTCTCCAATGCTGAGGGATCAGTTGGGCTCTCCAGAGACTGCCACCTAGTATGGATTCAGAAAACCATAGCAGAAGGCCCACCCCATACCTGGGCAGCTGTGTGCTAGCATCCTGGTCAAGAGGATTCTCTTTAGCACAGAGGATTTACAAACCACCATGTGTCCTTGCCCACATATCATCACACTCACAAAATTACCTTAGCCCAGTGCTGAAATTCTAACGTGTCCTGTTAAGAGCAGAGGTAGATTGAACCCAAAGATGATGACTGGCATCTGGTGACTAAAGCTCTTGTGTGTCCCTGAAAAGGGGAGGTCAACAACCATTGATTTATCCCAGGACCAGCAGACAAGGCCTTAATAGTTTGAAAAGAAAGGTTGCAAGAAAGCAGCAGCCCTCATATAACTTTAGCATCCTGGCACATAATATACACCAAACATCCTGGATATCCTGTTAACTTACCAATCTCCAGAAGTACAAAAATAAAATTTCTGTTCTTTATAAATTTCTCAGTCTAAGGCAATTTGTTATAGAACAGGATGAGACTTTGACATGTGAAGATTCTCTGCCTCCCATGCCTACAGCTTTGGCTGTCTGTAGGATTCTAGAGTGATATTATTCTTTTTTGATCATCTTGAGGATGTCTGCCATCTCTCTCCTGGGCTTCTAGGTCTCTGATGAGAAACCTAATCAGAGTCTTTTGGGGAAGCTATGACCAAACTCCTTTCCTCTCAGTCCCACATACTTAATTAACTTGTCTGATGGTGTTAGACAAAGAGAATATTTTGTGACAAGAGGACAATGGCAGTGAGGAGCATAGTTTGGACAGCAAGTATAGAGAGAGAGAGGAAGGAATACTTTGATATGTTGAGGTCTGCAACAGACAGGTGTTAGCACAGATTTTTGGGTCCTACTTGCAAAGGACATAGAGGCATCTTCTGGGTTCACTTTCTTACTGGTAAGTATCAGAGTCAATACTCAGTAAAGCATAATGCTTTGGGGGCCTATATCATCACTATTCCTATAACTGTTTCTATTACCTTTAAAGTGGAGACAGTCCTTGCTGTGGTTTGCATTTAAAAAATCCCCTATAGACACTTGTGTCTCACTACATGGTCTCCAGCTGGTTATGCTGTCATTGGAAGCTGGAATCTAGCTTTAGGAGGTGGGCTCTAGTTCTAGGAAGCAGTTGTCTGACCTGGCATTGGACATAAGGTGACCAGAAGCACCGTGTGAACAGCCACATGTTAACACTGTACACCATGCTTTCCCTGTTCCCTCTAAGTGTGACCCAAAATGAACCATTCTGTTGCTTGTGCTTGGGTACTTGGTAGCAGTGACTGCAGAGTAGATACTACAGTCCTTTGGGGCAGGAGTATCCCCATCCCTCATTGGTCCATGTCTTGCTCTGACCTCACAAAGAACCACTGTGATAAATGACAGACATCTGCCCATATAATGTACTGCCCAGGGCTGGTTATTGTCCTAGTGCGGAGAGTGGTTTGGTGGTTATTTGTGAGATTTGGACTGTGGTGAAATTTTTGGACTCGGATACTGGTGACGTTTTGGACTTGGATTCTGGCAAAGGTTTGGACTTGGATACTGGTGACGTTTTGGACTCGGATTCTGGCAAAGGTTTGGACTTGGATACTGGTGACGTTTTGGACTCGGATTCTGGCAAAGGTTTGGACTTGGATACTGGTGACGTTTTGGACTCTGATTCTGGCAAAGGTTTGGACTTGGATACTGGTGACGTTTTGGACTTGGATTCTGGCAAAGGTTTGGACTTGGATACTGGTGAACCTGCGTGGACTTTGACACGGTGAGTCCTTTTCTAAGTTTACTGTTTGAGATTGCAGGTATTGCTTTTAGTTTTTCATTTTATTTTTTTAAGCTTGTCTTTGATTTTAGATTTTCACGTTTACATAGTTTAAATAATCTCCATTCATTATCTCCAATTTGACTTTTGTTACCTACTCATTTTCATTGCCTTTTATTTACTCTTTTTGAAGGTTTAGTTAATTTATACATAAAAAGCTGGACATTTCCCCCAGAAATTTCTGTATATGCACACAATGCACTTTGATGGTTTCGCCCAGTCTAAGAACCTATACTCTATCCCCTTCTTTCTCCTTCACATTCCTAACGAATCCCTTTTACTACAGGCCCCTTCCCTACCTATGCCTCAGCACTTGAGAGTCAACATCTTTGGCCGGGCTTGTTAAACACAACATGGTGACTTCCAGATCCGTGTACTTCTTCCATGACAATTTCACTCTTCAGCTGAGCATGTGATTCTTGCCCTTCTGTTTCTATGCATTGCTGTCAATCAGTTGGTGGGTGTTGTAGCCCTGGCATGACTGGATGAACCCATCTTGATCAGGAAGTTTGGTCCTTTCAAGTGCTGTTGAATTCTGTGGTGAGACATTAAGCTCTCTGACTAAGGATGGTTGTGCCTGTGTTCACGGGTGTTGATTATGCTTTCATCTTGTTACTGTGCCCAAGTGGTCTCAGTATCTGAGTAATACAGACTCAAAGGATGAATCTGGATTCCTCCTGCTCCTCTTTCTAATTTATTGAATTGTGTCAGAAACATTGGTGTAGGCTTTTCTGTAAAGATTTGATAGAAATCACCAGTGAGTCTGTCTGGCCTGACCTTTGTTGTTGCTTTTGCTGTTAAGAAATTCTTTTAAATTACTATTTCAATTTTGTTGCATTTTGTTTGCAATTAGATCTTTGAGAATTTTACAGAATATTTTGGTTGTATTTATCCTTTCCCCTAACTCCTCCCAGATCCTCCACTTGGCATTTCCTACCATCCTGGTTTGGGTTTTTTATTTTGTTTTGTCTCTGGCCATCAAGGACAGTTTCTCTTGTCTTTATACTCTTATAAGATATGTGGCCTTCCACTAAAGAGTAGTCTGTCCAACCTTATCAGGGGCCACAACTTTAAAAATGATAGCTCTCCTGGGAGCAATCAGTTGGGAAGGACTCATCAACTAGGTGTGTGATTTCTTGTCCACCTCCCCTCTTCATGCTGAGGTTTTGGCTGACTTGAGTCTGAGCAGGTCACAATGCTGTGAGTTCATATGTGCAACTGCCCTTCTGTACCCACAAAACACTGCTCCTCCTAGACATTGAATGCCTCTGGATCATACAGTCTTTCAGTGTAGATGTTTTCTCTTTTCTTAGTTCATAGTTTAATGTGTGCCTAGAGGTATATAAATTTCTTCTAGAATTTTTCATTTCACTGGAATATTTCTAAAATATTCCCTAGTGATTTTTTGGATATTTGGATTTCAACTCTCTAATATTATTAATGTATACCTTCATATTTCTATGAGTTATTGTGGTGAAGATTATATCAGTTATGTTTATCCCTAGAATAAACAAGTCTTTGTTACTGGAGTGGTTTTTTATATGCTTGGTCCAGGGAGTAACACTATTAATAGGTGTTGCCTTGTTGGGTGAAGTGTGTCACTGTCTGAGTGGGTTTTGAGGTCTACTCCTAACTTCCTAGAAGAGACAGTCTTCTCCTAGCAGCCTCAGATGAAGATGTAGGACTCTCATCTCCTCCTGCTCCATGCTTGCCTGAATGCTGCCATGCTCTTACACTGGTGATAATGGACTGATCTCCTGAATCTGTAGGAAAGCTCCAAATAAATGCTGCCCTTTACAAGAGTTGCCTTAGTCATGAATGCCATTCACAGCTAAGAACTCCAAACTAAGACAGTTACATTGGTCTTTGTATTATTTTAGTCTCCATTTCATCAATTCAGACCCTGAAGTTGATTCTAATTCTTTTGGATTTGGCTTGTTCTTATATTTTTATGACCTTGACATGTATCACTAGATTATTTAGACCACCTTTGTGTTTGTTTGTGTTAGCACAGGAATTTAAGGCTATAAATGTTTCTCTTAGACCCACTTTAACTTCCCTTTTAACTTGCATCACTAGGTGCTGTGGACACAGTCCATTCCTATCAAAGATGAAGAGATGGCAAGTATGTCAAGACCTAAGTCCCAATCCCTTTGAGGAAACTGCCTTAACAGACCATTACAGAATACTAACAACCCTTGGCCAAGGAGCCTTTGGGGAGGTAAAATTGGCTAGGCATCTCCTCACCCAGACAAAGGTAGCAATAAAAGTTCTCCCCAAAAGCAGGAAAACCCCCCTCGTCAAGTCCGAAATCGAAATAATGAAATCCCTCGATCATCCCCATATTATTAAACTTTTACACATAATCGACACCACCAAAAACATTTTCATCGTTCTGGAGCATGCTGTGGGAGGAGAACTTCTGGCCAGAATCGTGGAGTTTGGCTACTTAGCAGAGGAGGAGTGCCACAGGCTGTTTAAACAGATGGTATTTGCCCTCCAGTACTGTCATCGGAAAGGGATTGTCCACAGGGATTTAAAGCCAGAAAACATTTTATTGGGCCACAGAGGAAACATAAAACTCAGTGATTTTGGATTGGGAACCAAAATAATCTTGGGGCAGAAGCTAATAAGCTTCTGTGGGACCCTCCCTTACTGTGCACCAGAACTGTTTGAAGGTAAAGGGTACGATGGCCGGGCAATTGATGTCTGGAGCTTGGGGGTGGTGCTCTACTACATGGCCACAGGGTGCCTCCCTTTCCAGGGATATACCTATGAAGCAATAAAGCAGAAAATCTTGGCAGGAAGGTATTCCATGAACTTCAGGCTGTCAGCAGAACTTTGGGATGTGATAGCCAAATTGTTAACTGTCAACCCTGGGGGAAGGCCAACACTCCATGATATTGTCAGATTTAAGTGGCTAAAGCATGACAATGAAGCTTCTCCTGGTTCTTTGGGAGAGAACTCCGACAGCCACCCTGACCCCACAATTATGGTGATTATGGATGTTATGGGCTATAATCCAGCAGAGATAAGAGAAAGTTTGAGGGAGAAAAAGTTTGACCAGTTGATGGCCACTTATTTAATGCTCCGAGAACAGTCACCCTTCGAAAACAAGTCAACAGAAAAATCCAATCCTAGGCAGTGTGATCAAACATTGAAAAACACATGGCCAACTATGGAAAACCAATCAGCTGTGAGTAGGGAATCTAGCGTGTCTACCCTTTCCACCTTCAATTTCTCCAATGAATCAGAAAGTCTAGAGAAGGGACAAAGAACTACAATGAACCACACTATGCCATCCACCCCGAACTGCTTCAACAAGAAGATAACATCAGTTCACAGAACCTGCCCCCAGCTTGTCCAGAAGGCTTACTTCACAAGGAGAGCCTGGGAAGAGCCAGAGAGCAGTGACACGTCAGAAGAAATTTCTACCATAGAGTCTTTAAAAAATCCATCAATGAAAATACACCCCCACCAGTCATCCATGAATATGTTCAAATCTGGCTCTACCTATTCAAAGAGTAAGTGTGTTTCGTGTCATCATGCCTTTGTGGAGGAAGACCAGTGTAAGGGCACCAATATTCCCAGAGGAAAGATCAACCCAACTCTTCCACCGACCTCTCCTCAGGAGCACCTCATGCCAAAACTCCACATTGGGACTACACATAGGTCAATGGACAACATTAACTCACAAGAGATATCACCTCCATTCTCTATCAAGGAGGCCAAGGGTGAGGGTCCTGCTATACGACAAAGAAAGTCCAGACCATGCTTCCGAAATACACCCCAGAGACACCTCCGTGGCAGGTGTCAGACTGCGCCCCAGCCACCCTTGCACAGACGTGTCTGGAAGACCCTGAAGAATGGCTTTTTAAAAATCCTTGGAACTTTATGTTGCTGCCTGCCAATCCAAGAGAGAGTGCACCTAGCTAACAACAGAATCCTGGCTGTGAGTTAAAAGGGATGTAGAGACAGACATGCTAACAGGTAAGTGGAGAGTCTACAGTGCTTTTCTACCCCTAGGATTTTTGTTTAAAATAATGTCAATTTCTTTGAAGAAAAAAAACCATTTATTTACTCTATGTGCATGGTGAAGTCAACTGGCCAGAGTCGGTTCTATGGATAAAAGTCCCCACCCTTGGCCACAAATGCTTAAACTCATTGAACTGTTTCCTGAACTAAATGATATGATTCAAAATAAACAGGTTATAAGAATATACATCTTTAGGGGTTGGTGATAACATATAATCATACCAGAAATCCAATCCCAGAGGATCCTTTGTGAATAATTTAACCACATGTAGAGAGCAGAGGACAGTGTCTGGAGCCTGGCCAAGGTCTTGGAGAAGGATAGGTGAAGGGATCAATGGAGCACACTGGAGGAATCAGCCTGAGGGCCCATGCCAGCAGAGGGCCAGCACAGCCAAGCATAAGTCCTGAAGGATTCTCCTAAGAGTACCCTTCTTATGTCTGTTTAAAGAGCATTTAGAGGCACTCTGCTCCCTGAAAGATGATATTAGAGACTGAAGAGCTTTTGCTGAGGATGCAGACAGGTGTAGGAGTGAGCCAGGTGGAAATTTACCATGGCTCGGTGCCAGAGGAAAGCCATGTCTACATCACATTCTGAAACCAAGGGTAAATTCTTCCTCTGTCTGCAGATTAATAGAGAGTGTCTGGATGGTTTGACTCACTTCTCAGGTCCTTTGAGACCTGAGGACTGAGGAAGGATTCTGGGAGGAAGTTCTGAGCTCATGATGGTCCTGACTCTGCCCTCTAGGTTGGTCCATGATGGTTGGTGGTTCCACAATTTTCCCAGCCAAGCGAGGTACTCCATGGAACTTAGAAATCCTGTAAATAATGTACCATGGCATGCAGGTCATAATCAGGAAAACAGGTCTCAGAGGAACTTCAATGCATGTAGGGATCATCAGCTGCCTGTCTCCAGAAGAACTTGTGAGCCATTAGAAGAGACAGTGGGCACTGGAAGCCGAAGAGGACCCCAGAGTGCCCGACCTCCTTGTGTTTGTGTCCACGATGACTATTGCTGACCACTTTTAAGCCAGAAACAGAGCAACGAGAGCCCAGGGAGTGTCAATCTTGTGTGTGTAGAAGAAGGTAGTGTATATATGAACAGGTGAGTCCAATGCTTATGGCAAAGCTCATAAAACCATCATGGCTTGCTAGACAGCATGCTTCTAACCCACCAATATTCAGAAACCATTACAACTCACCCCATTTGGACAGAAAAGGACACACCTACACACACACACACACACACACACCTACACACACACACACACACACACACACACACACACACACACTCACACCTCCACACATTCTTTTGGCACATTTGATGCTATGGAAATTTGCTTGAAATGGAGAGAATCTGCATTCTAAACAAAGTAATATCATTTTTTGTGACTCTAGGTGTCCCTCCAAATCTGTTTTCTTTTGTTTATGCCCCATCTGAAACATTAACCAGTTCATCTATCAATTCATAGGAGCCATGTGAAGTCAGATCATGCCATGGTGCACAGTACCCCAGGTCATTAGAGAGCATGCATGGGTAAGTCCACAAACTGTGTTTTGAGTGGAGCCAAAATGAAATCTGGAATGTTTAATAGTTGAAGCCCGAGTTGGACCTGTTTCCAAGCATGATCATTGATAAGAATCTGTTGGTAGGGGAACAACTAAGACCCTCTGGTTTGACAGCAGGGGCTTTCTTTTGAGTGGTTTATGATCTCCTGCCACCTTCTGTCACCTAATAAAACCTAGGGAAGTAAGTAGTCAGATTCACAGTCCTCCTTACCCCCACACTCTTGTATACACACCCTTTCTTATTTTCAACAGTACCTCACAAGATCCAATCTATTTTCTTTCTGATACTCAGTAGGGATGTGGCTGGTACTGTAGCTTTGTATCCCTGGACAACAAGTCTAGTGCCTTTAATGCCTGTATGATCTTATGGTGCAGCTACCAAAGGATCCCTTGGAACACACTCAACAAGGAACAAAACCTGAGAACAACTTCATCTGCATGGCGCATAGTACAGGAGATACCTGTCAAGCCCTGGCACACTGGACTGAGGATGGCCACACAGGTTTTGCTTCCTATCTCATTCCATGGAGAAGGCATGATTTTCTAACACTTGGTAATCTTACCAAAACCACCTGTTTCCAGTTCTCATTGATAGAAGTGTCTCCTGCTAATTGGCAGGGAAGTGGTACCAGAGACAGAGGTGGCATCATCAGCCAGATGGATTGGGAGCAAGAAGAGAAGTGTTATGATCTCAGGAACATCCAGCACCTCACCCTGACCCTTTGTTGTGCAGGACGATTATCTGAGGCAGCTTGGGGAACTTCCTCATGGGGCACAGTTCCTCTCTCTCCAGCAGGAGTCATGTGATCAGGGTAAGATATAGCTCAAATGCTTTCCATCCACCAACTCCAGTGCTGTGTCTCCGTCTATGGGACAAGGAGAGTCAACTAGGCATGTACACCACTTCCCCAGTAAAAAGTCTCAAGAAACAGTGTCAGCTGCAAGACCCAGACACCAGACATATACAACACTGACAAACATTGTATGGTAGAGAGGGGGAAACCTTTTATTGGGTCCCTTCTATAGCAGTGGCATAAACCAATACTTACCAAAATTAACCATGAAGATGGCCCATAAAAAATAGGTTCTAGATGTTGAAGGGTGAATGATTTCTGATTTTAGGCATTGTGTGTCCAAGTGAATATCAGCCATCAAGGATATCCACAGAGTTGAGTTTAAGATTTGCTTAGGCAGAAGTGTCATCAAGAGTGTCACATGCTGGAACCTGAACAAAAATTGTTCTGAATACAAAGACTGTTTTGTATTTACAGCAAACTTTTGTGTTTGAACCACATATTGTGGTGTCCTATTTTATATCTCTATACATGTCTTAGTACTGGCACTAGTTAGCATGTCTGTCTTCTAAATGCACCATTTTCCCAGTGGTGAGAGCACCACTTGCCTGCATGATGCGCTGTGGTCTTCATCTTGTGCATTACATCTCTGTCCTCTTCTTCCCACATACTGCCTAGAACGTATCCTAGAAACATCTCTCCATCTTGTTATTGTTTATCAGTCGTGGAGATTTGTGTTTTAGGCTTCAATTAGGCAGTATTGGCCTCTGTTTTGTAGATTAATTTTCTTAGCATAATGTCCTTCAAGTCTACTCAAGTGGACCACAATTCTCCTCTTCATTTTTTTTAAAGATTTATTTATTATATCTAAGTACACTGTAGCTGTCTTCAGATGCACCAGAAGAGGGTGTCAGATCTCTTTATGGGTGGTTGTGAGCCACCATGTGGTTGCTGGCATTTGAACTCAGGACCTTCAGAAGAGCAGTCAATGCTCTTAACCGCTGAGCCATCTCTCCAGTCCCTCCTCTTCATTTTTTTATGAGGCAAGATCTTGCTGTATAGACTAGGCTTGCTTACAGTACCTGACCCTACTGCTCAGAGTCCTTGGTCCTTTGGTGACAGGTTGCACCTCCTGAATTTGGAAGTCCAAATACATTCATCCTCAATAGACATGTGGATGTGTGGTAGCCACCTGTTAAAGTACTCGCTTTTGATTCATTTTGAAATAATCCTAATTCCCTCTGCAGTTGTCCTATCTCAGTGTCTTCAAAAGCTTCTTAAACTGGGTGTGGAGATGTTCACTAGGTCCCTGACTTCCGTTTACAAAGCCCTATGATTATGTAGCCTGAAATCTGGTTCATTCACAACTCATATTTCTGCTCTGACATTCATATACTGTTGAGGGGGCAGAACTTTTCTTCAGGGCACAAGGGATGTTTTGTGCTTTCATGTGAGCTAGTGATGGTGAGATTCCTTGATGACATGAGCACTGGCCTCCTTCAAGCAAATCACTGTTGGAAGAAACTCTAAAAAAGTTTGTCTTTTCCTGTGGATTTCCAGACCGCATGCTCCATCTGGCAGGTCCCTCTTGGTGTTGTGACTGATCCTGTACTATATTGTATCAGTTCTCTGCACACTGGTTGAGTCCAAAATTTGCCTGAGGGGAACAGTTTTCTGATACATGGGACAGTACAGAAGTCTCCTTGACATTCTGACATTTTCTTTTGTAATGTACACAATGTTGGGATGCCTAGATCACAGGAAAGACATGCTTTCACATGTTGAGAAATCTCTACACTGTGTCTTTTGATGGTTGTATAGATGTTTGCTCTGAGAGCAATGTACAAGTGTTTCCATTTCAAATTCAGGCAAATTATTTGTCCCTTGATAATGTCCACACTTGTTTTATATGGTGACACTTAACGACAACTCAATTATCAATGGCAGGCCATATATCCTGGACAACTGCACTTCAATTCACAAAATGCTCACCTTTGTCTCTCCTTTGGTTTGTTTCCCATACTTTTCCAAAAGCACTTTCATAGTATCAGGTCTTCTTTAAGGTCTTCAATCTATTTGGAGTTGATTTTATGCAGTCAGAGATAAAGATCTAGATCCAGTCCTTTACATTCGGTTCCCAATTTTACTTATAACCACCATTTGAAGTTTACATAGAAAAAATCCATTCCAGTCTGGGCTAAGAACTGAGGTTATATCTGTACATAAATACATAAATAAATAACATAAATAGAAAAAATGCAACAGATGAACTATTAGGATTCAAATAAGATATGTTTTTCTTTTCCCAGTCATCTCTTAATTATGAGATCATAAATAATTATGAAGATGCTGAAATAGGAGATGGTTCAGCTTCTTGGTTACTAAACTGTACGGTGGGTAAATATGAGCTCTATTTAAGGGATAATTTGAGTCCCTTGTACATCATTTGTCTACTATTTGAGACCTGGGGAAATTGCAAGTCTGACTATAACCAGAAATAGTTTTTTTTATCACCTTCTGACATTATAAAACTTAAAAATGTCATTTAGTTGATACAATTGGATCTTTCTGTAATTGTGATAACTTGTTCCACCCTCACCACTGAGTTAGGCAACGACTGAGCAGGGTATGAGACATAACTTAGCACCCTATACACATTATAAAAATCTGGAGTGTGTGGAGTTGTAAGGTTGGCTAAAAGTCTTTTCTGCTGAAAGAGGGAGCTGGAAGTTCAACTCCAGGCAAACACACAGGGTGGGCTACAACTGGTTCAGCTCAGTATCCAACACATCTTTCTTCCATGGGTACCTTTACTCACATGCTTTTGGAAAGTTGTTTCTTCCTTTACCTTTATGGTAAGAACACCTTTGGCTGTCTATAGTATTCCACTAAGGTGCTGAGGGTAAGAGTGGAAGCCATGAGCCTCAGATGACAAAAGCCCATACTTCAGAGATACTTGCAGGAGCATCTCTGAGGGTAATGCCAGGGTGGGCCCAGCGTCCCATGAAGACAGTGGTGCTGGAAGCGCAGAAACAGAAATGCCAAAAGTTTATCCAGCTTGTGTTGCTGCTTCCCAGTGCAAAAGAAACCGCCCAGCCTGGGAAATAGCAAAATAATTGTAACAAAGTAGATTTCTTTATTGTATGCTCTAGAGATAATCTCTTGAGTACCATCTGCAGGCATCATCCGTCAATCAATAAAACTATTCGCTTATCAGCAAAGGGCAGGAATTAGAAGGGGGAATTCCAGTAGAGAAACTGGAACTACAGGAGAGAGTCAGAGGAGGGAGAATTACCCTGGACAAAGTCTGAGGAAGATGTACACATGAAATTAAGGGGAGATAACATAGTATAGTTTAAGTAGATTAAATATGTTACAAGCTGGTTGGGGAAAAAGCCTAAGTTATGGCTTAGGCATTTTATATTAATAATAAGCTTCCTAGTAATTATTCAGGAACTGGTGTGTAGGTGGGAAAGCCCATGGTTACAGTGTACTTTTAAGACTGTCTCCTTCCCTAGACAAATTATTAGCATCCATGATCAGGGGATTGGTGACACTGTAGCTACTCTCCTAGGGAAAAACTTCATCCTGTCTTCAATCCCAAGTGGAGTCCTTCAAAGCTGGACTACATGGTGACAGCAGAGGAAAGTGTCCTGAGTCTGGTCATGGGCGCTATAAAAGGGTGGGTTAATGGAGGAATGGAGTACTCTGGAAGAATCAGCCTGAGGGCCTGTGCCAGCACAGGGACAGTACAGATCACCGTAAGTCCTGCAGATTTCTACTAAGAGGCCCCTTTCATGTGGCTGTTTCCAGAGCTGTTTGAGGCACTGTGGTCCCTGGGGGATGATTCCAGAGAGTGGAGAGAAGCTGGTTGAAGATACAGACAGGAGCAGGAGAGGACAGAGCCAGGTAGGAATTTCAGGTGACTGTGCCATTGGGAGGCTCCTTTTAAATCACAGGTTGAAAGTAGAGGAAAAACGTTTTTCCCTGAGGACTGAGTGCAAATTCTGGCAAGGAGTTCTGCCCATGTTCATTCTACCCATTCCCTGTAGGGATATCAATATCTCAGAATAGCTGTGGCCCAGTGTATTCCTCTGCAGAGCACCCAGAAGCGCCTGGATCAAAGATCCATGGAGTGCTGGTGATTACCAAGGAAACTGAGAAGAAACCGCAGACTTGGAAGAACCTTCATGCACAGGAGAATGTCAATCCAGCTGCCTGGCTCCAGGTTTACCTGTGAGCTGAGCAGTCAGTGGTCCTGGAGTCAGAGCAAGGAACCCAGAGGACCTGACCTGTTGCATGTGTCCAATAGATGTTTGATAAGGTAAGAGGCAGGAACAGAACTGAGAAACCATGAGTATTCATTGGAGTCCAGAAGTGAATCCGGAGTGGACAGAGACAGCTGAGACCCACAGCTCTGCTGCAGGCCTCCATAGCATCCTGACTACTGCAGTCACTGAGAGAGACCACAAGAGCTTTGCACATCTCTGTGCAAGTTGCATTCACACTTGAGTCATTTTATGGGTACCCTTTACATCTTTGAAATACAAACACACACGCAACACACACAGAAGAGAGAAAAAGAGAGAGAGAGGGAGGGAGAGAGAAAGAGAGAGACACCCTTCCTATTGTGTTTCTTGCACAGTTGATGCTAATCAAGTTTTCCTTAATGTGGAGATAATCCACATACCAAGCAAGGTAATTTCGTATTTTCAGTGACTCTCATTTCTGGAAATATTTCTTCCAATCTAATTTCAATTCACTCCCTTCTGAAACGTTAACTACTTCCTAGGAGCAATTGGAAGCCAGTATGACCCTTCTGCCTTACTTTGCCTGAGAGTACCCAGCCATGTGCAAGGTGAGGCTTACTTATTGACTGGCTTTTGAGGAGATCTAATGTAAGGTATGAATTCCTCGCCACTTGATTCCAGAGTAGGAGCTGGTAACAACTACTGTGGGGTGGTTGGGGCCAGGAAAATATTGATGGGAAAACGGACAAGGTCCTCTGATCTGACTCTGTGCGTTTTCCTATGGGTGGCCTATCATGACTTGTCACATTCCCTTCAAGCTGAAATTCACAGAGACCCTCATTTGTGGTTAAGGAGGAACTGGATCCCTGCATTACCTGAAACCACTCTTGTGCAAACTATTTGGTGGTTATTTATTTTTTTATTATGTATTTTATTTTATTTTTTTAATTTACATTCCAAATCACTTCCCCTTTCCCGTTTCCTCCCTCCCCGAAAGTCCCATAAGCCCCCTTCCCTCCCTCTTTTCTCCATTCAACCCCCTCTCGTTACTCTGTCCTGGCGTTCCCCTACATCCAGTCTTTCCAGGACCAGGGGTCTCTCCTTCCATCTTTTTAGAAATCTATTGATATGCGGATTGTGTCTAGGGTATTCCGAGATTCTGGGTCAATATCCCCTTATCAGTGACTGCATACCATGTGTGTTCTTTTGTGATTGGGTTACCTCACTAAGGATGATATTTTCAAGATCTGACCATTTGCCTAGGAATTTCGTGAATTCATTGTTTTTAATTGCAGAGTAGTATTCCATTGTGTAGATATACCACATCATCCGAATCCATTCCTCCGTTGAGGGACATCTGGGTTCTTTCCAGCTTCTGGCTATTATAAATAAGGCTGCTATGAACATAGTGGAGCATGTGTCCTTATTGCATGCAGGTAAAGTCTCTGGGTATATGCCCAGGAGTGGTATAGCCGGATCCTCCGGGAGTGTCATGCCCAGTTTTCTGAGGAACCGCCAGAAGGCTTTCCAGAGTGGTTGTACCAGCCTGCAATTCCACCAGCAGTGGAGGAGTGTTCCTCTTTCTCCACATCCTCGCCAACAACTGCTGTCTCCTGTGTTTTTGATCTTAGCCATCCTGACTGGTGTGAGATGGAATCTCAGGGTTGTTTTGATTTGCATTTCCCTAATGACTAAGGATGATGAACATCTCTTTAGGTGCTTCTCAACCATTAGATATTCTTCAGGTGAGAACTCTTTGTGTAGCTCTGTACCCCATTTTTTAATAGGGTTACTTGCCTCTCTGGAGTTTAACTTCTTGAGTTCTTTGTATATATTGGATTTTAGCCCTCTGTCGGATGTAAGGTTGGTAAAGATCATTTCCCAGTTAGTTGGTTGCCGCTTTGTCTTTTTGACAGTGTCTTTGCCTTGCAAAAACTTTGTAATTTAATGAGGTCCCATTTGTCTATTCTTGATCTTAGAGCATAAGCTATTGGAGTTGTGTTCAGGAAATTCTCCCCTGTGCCCATATGTTCAAGGTTCTTCCCTAGTTTCCCTTCTATTAGTTTCAGTGTGTCTGGTTTTATGTGGAGATCTTTGATCCACTTAGAATTGAGCTTAGTGCAAGGAGATAAGGATGGGTCAATTTGCATTCTTCTGCATGTTGACCTCCAGCTGAGCCAGTACCATTTGTTGAAAAGGCTATCTTTTTTCCACTGGATGGTTTTAGCTCCTTTGTCAAAGATCAAGTGACCATAGGAGTGTGGATTCATTTCTGGGTCTTCAATTCTGTTCCATTGATCTACATGTCTGTTACTGTACCAATACCATGCAGTTTTTAACACTATTGCTCTGTAGTACAGCTTGAGGTCCGGGATACTGATTCCCCCAGAGGTTCTTTTACTCTTGAGAATAGTTTTAGCTATTCTGGGTTTTCTGTTATTCCAGATGAATTTTTGAATTGCTCTTTCTAACTCTATGAAGAATTGAGTTGGGATTTTGATGGGGATTGCATTGAATCTGTGTATTACTTTTGGTAAGATGCTCATTTTTACTATATTAATCCTGCCAATCCATGAGCATGGCAGATTTTTCCATCTTCTGAGGTCTTCTTCAATTTCTTTCTTCAGAGACTTGAAGTTCTTGTCATACAGATCTTTCACTTGTTTGGTTAGAGTCACGCCAAGATACTTAATATGGTTTGTGGCTATCGTGAAGGGTATTATTTCTCTTACTTCTTTCTCAGCCTGCTTATCCTTTGAGTATAGGAAGGCTTCTGACTTGCTTGAGTTGATTTTATATCCGGCCACTTTGCTGAAGTCGTTTATCAGCTGTAGGAGTTCTCTGGTGGAGTTCTTTGGGTCGCTTAGTATACTATCATATCGTCTGCAAATAGTGATAGTTTGACTTCTTCCTTTCCAATTTGTATCCCTTTGACCTCTTTTTGTTGTCTAATTGCTCTAGCTAGAACTTCAAGTACTATATTGAAAAGATATGGAGAGAGAGGGCAGCCTTGTCTAGTCCCTGATTTTAGTGGGATTGCTTCAAGTTTCTCTCCATTTAGATTGATGCTGGCTACCGGTTTGCTGTAAATTGCTTTTACTATGTTTAGATATGGGCCTTGAATTCCTGATCTTTCCAAGACCTTTAGCATGAAAGGATGCTGAATTTTGTCAAATGCTTTCTCAGCATCTAATGAGATGACCATGTGGTTTTTTTCTTTGAGATTGTTTATGTAGTGGATTACATTGATGGATTTCCTTATATTGAACCATCCCTGCATCCCTGGGATGAAGCCTACTTGATCGTGGTGGATGATCGTTTTGATGTGTTCTTGGATTCGGTTAGCAAGAATTTTATTGAGTATTTTTGCATCGATATTCATAAGAGAGATTGGCCTGAGATTCTCTTTCTTTGTCGGATCTTTGTGTGCTTTTGGTAGTAGTGTAATTGTGGCTTCATAGAACGAGTTGGGTAGTGTTCCTTCTGTTTCTATTTTGTGGAACAGTTTGAAGAGTATTGGTGTTAGGTCTTCTTTGAAGGTCTGATAGAATTCTGCACTAAAACCATCTGGACCTGTGCTTTTTTTGGTTGGAAGACTTCCAATGACAACTTCTATTTCTTCAGGGGTTATAGGACGGTTTAGATGGTCTATTTGATCCTGATTTAATTTTGGTACTTGGTATCTGTCAAGGAAATTGTCCATTTCCTCAAGATTTTCTAGTTGTGTTGAATACAGGTTTTTGTAGTAGGATCTGATGATTTTTTGAATTTCCTCAGTTTCTGTTGTTATCTCTCCCTTTTCGTTTCTGATTTTATTAATTTGGATACTATCTCTGTGCCCTCTGGTTAGTCTGGCTAAGGGCTTATCTATCTTGTTGATTTTCTCAAAGAACCAACTTCTCGTTTTGTTGATTCTTTGTATGGTTTTATTTGTTTCTACTTGATTGATTTCAGCCCTGAGTTTGATGATTTCCTGCCTTCTACTCCTCTTTGGTGTATTTGCTTCTTTTTGTTCCAGGGCTTTCAGGTGTGCCATTAAGCTGTTAGTGTATGCTGTCTCCCGTTTCTTTTTGGCGGCACTCAGGGCTATGAATTTTCCTCTTAGCACTGCTTTCATTGTGTCCCATAAATTAGGGTATGTTGTGCCTTCATTTTCATTAACTTTCAAAAAGTCTTTGATTTCTTTCTTTATTTCCACCTTGACCAAGTTATCATTGAGTAGAGCATTGTTCAGCCTCCATGTGTACGTGGGTTTTCTTTTGTTTTTGTTGCCATTGAAGACCACCCTTATTCCATAGTGATCTGATAGGAGGCATGGGATTATTTCTATCTTCTTATATCTGTTGAGGTCTGATTTGTGACCAATTATATGGTCAATTTTGGAGAAGGTACCATGAGGAGCTGAGAAGAAGGTGTATTCTTTAGCTCTAGGATGAAATGTTCTATATATATCTGTTAGTTCCATTTGGTCCAAGGCTTCAATTAGATTCACTGTGTCCCTGTTTAGTTTCTGCTTTCCTGAACGATCCATTTCAGAGAGCGGGGTGTTGAAGTCACCTACTATTATTGTGTGCGGTGCGATGTGTGCTTTGAGTTTTAGTAAGGTTTCTTTTACAAATGAGGGTGCTCTTGCATTTGGAGCATAGATATTCAGAATTGAGAGTTCTTCTTGGTGGATTTTTCCCTTGTTCAGTATGTAGTGTCCTTCTGTGTCTTTTTTGATGACTTTAGGTTGAAAATCAATTTTATCTGATATTAGGATGGCTACTCCACCTCGTTTCTTGGGGCCATTTGCTTGTAAAATTGTTTTCCAGCCTTTTACTCTGAGGTAGTGTTTGTCTTTGACACTGAGGTGCATTTCCTGCATGCAGCAAAATGCTGGGTCCTGTTTACGTATCCAGTCTGCTAGTCTATGTCTTTTAATTGGGGAATTGAGACCATTGATATTAAGAGAGATTAAGGCATAGTGATTATTGCCATCTGCCATTCTTGATGCTATTTTTATGTTTGAGTGGTTATCTACTTTTGGGTTTGATTCAAGAAGGTTATTATCTCATTTTTTCCAGGGTGTTGTTTCTCTCCCTGTATTGGAGGTTTCCACCTATTATCCGTTGCAGGGCTGGATTTGTGGAAAGATATTGTGAAAATTTGGTTTTATCATGGAATATCTTGGTCTCTCCATCTATGGTGATTGAGAGTTTTGCTGGGTATAGTAGTCTAGGCTGGCATTTGTGCTGTCTTAGTGTCTGCATGAGATCTGCCCAGGATCTTCTGGCTTTCATAGTCTCTGGTGAGAAGTCTGATGTGATTCGGATAGGTCTTCCTTTGTATGTTACTTGGCCCTTTTCTCTTACTGCTTTTAGTATTCTTTCTTTGTTTAGAACATTCGGTGTTTTGATTATTATGTGACGGGAGGTATTTCTGTTCTGGTCCAGTCTGTTTGGAGTTCTGTAGGCTTCTTGTACGTTCATCGGCATCTCTCTCTTTAAGTTAGGGAAGTTTTCCTCCATAATTTTGTTGAAGATGTTTACTGGCCCTTTAAGTTGCAAATCTTCACTCTCATCTATACCTATAATCCTTAGGTTTGGTCTTCTCATTGTGTCCTGGATTTCCTGGATGTTTTGGGTTACACGTTTTTTGCATTTTGCATTTTCTTTGACTGTTGAGTTGATGCTTTCTATGGAATCTTCAGCACCTGAGATTCTTTCTTCCATCTCTTGTATTCTATTGTTTATGTTTGCATCTATGACTCCTGATTTCTTCCCAAGGTTTTCTATCTCCAAAGTTGTCTCCCTTTGTGATTTCTTAGTTGTTTCTACTTCCTTTTTTAGTTCCTGGATGGATTTGCTGAGATCCTTCACTTGTTTGTTTGTATTTTCCTGTATTTCTTTAAGGTATTTTTGCATTGCCTCTTTCAGGATTTCTTCCTGATGACCCACGTTCTCCTGCATTTCTCTGAGTGATTTTTGTGTTTCCTCCTCATGGGAATCCATCTGTTGATCCATTGTCTCCTGCATTTCTTTAAGCAGTTCTCGTGTTTCCTTTGTAAGGGCATCTAACCGTTGATTCATTTCTTTAAGCAATTTTTGTGTTGCCTCCTTATGGGCATCCATCTGTTGACCCATATTCTTCTGCATTTCTTTATGCCAATTTTGTGATTCCTTTGTGAGTGCATCTACCCGTTGATTCATCTCATTAAGCGATTTTTGTGTTGTCTCCTTGTGCGCCTCCATCTTTTGATCCATGTTCTCCCGCATTTCTCTAAGCGATTTTTGTGTTTCCTTTGTAAGGGCTTCTAACCGTTGATTCATGGTCTCCTGTAACTCTTTATGAGATTTATTTGTGTCCTTCTTGTGATCCTCTAATAGCATCATGAGAAGTGATTTTAAATCCAGATCTTGTCTTTCGGGTGTGGTGGGGTATCCAGGATTTGCTGCTGTTGGAGAGTTGGGTTCGGATGGTCCCACATTACTTTGATTTCTGTTAGTAACATTCCTACGTTTGCCTTTTGCCATCTGGATACCTCTGATGTTAGTTGGTCCTGCAGCCACTGGCTGTTGGTTGGACCTCCTGTGAGCCTGCAAAGCTATTTCTGCCCCCCCTGGATTGCCAGGATTCCCCTGGCACCGATTTCTGGGGCCTGACTGCTCCTGAGTGACTTTGGAGCCCTAATGTGCCTTGCCCCAAGTTATCTTATATTGGGGAGGCCTTGCACATCCAAAGGCTCAGCCTAGTGGATTCCTGGAGCAGAGGTCGCCAAAGAGAGGCTGGTAGGCTCCTGCCCTGTGCAGGGGTGTGTGATCTCTCCTAGGGGCGTCCCTCTGCCAGGCAGAAGTCCCACAGTAGAGCTAGCACGCTGGTTACTGCAGATCTGCCCAGCACTTGGGAGCTGCACACACACAAGCCGCCCGAGACCCAAGTGATATTAAGCCTGTCTGTCTCAGAACCTGGCTGTCCCAACTTCCCAGTCACTGGAGCAAAGATGGCGGAGTGCAATCTGCACATTCTCCGTGGCGCCGCTCACCCTGCAGACGTGATGGCCTGCCGATCTGGCACCCAGACGACCACAGCGCTGACCCGTTCTCGGGCACAGACGGAAGCCCCAACAGGCCGTGTCCCAAGTGATGTTATATTGGGGAGAGAGAGCTTGGGGTACCTGTCTCTTCAGTGCAGTCTGCGGGAACAGAGGTCGCGGAAGGAAAGCTGGTAGGTTCCCGCCCAGTGCGGGGTCCCTCTGCCAGGCAGAAGTCCCACTGCAGAGCTGGCGCGCTGGTTACAGCAGATCAGCCCCGCACTTGGGAGCCGCATACACACAAGCTGCCCGAGACCCAAGCAATATTATGCCTGTCTGTCTCAGAACCTGGCTGTCCCAACTTCCCAGTCACTGGAGCAAAGATGGCGGAGTGCACTCTGCACACTCTCCGTGGCGCCCCTCTATTTGGTGTTTATTGATCAGTTTTACCACAAAGCTGGCTCCTGGCCGGCTCATGTCCTTTAATCCCCTGCCCTCCTGGTGCTGCTGTCACTGCTGTGGCTGCAGCTAAGGCTGCTTCATTATCTCCATTGCAAGCAGGGGAAGGCTACGCTTTTGAGTCCAGTCCTTGAACATTCCGAAGCCTGATGCTGTGGAAACTTGAGAAAAACACCAGGAACATCACCCAAGATAGAATAAGGCCTGTGCCCAGAATCACCTGCAAGGACATAGGAAAGGGCCACATCTTGAGTATAGACACCCTGGGTGGAAGAGAGGTGTGCAGGTGACGCTTCCTCGCTCAGGCCGTTGGGAAGAAGTGTTCTATTACAGATTCACAACTGGCCTCTTGTGATTCTTAGCCAAACTCCTTACTTTCAGATCTCTTTCATGGAAGAGGCTCCTTCTGAGAGACAGAGAAGCAGAGCCAAAGCCAGAATCACAAGTGCATGGACTGAGAGGAACAAGAGAAGAAATCTGTGTTCTGATCTTGGGAGCACCCAGCACCATTTCCTTACCCCTTGTAGTGGGAAAACACAGTGTGCAGCAGCTTAAAGAACTTCCTCACAAGGGCAATTCCTCTGTGTCCTGCCAGAAGATGAGTGATCAGGGTAAGGTGCTTCTGAAATCCCTTCTATTCACCAACTCCATCACTGTGTGCATGACACAAGGAGAGACAGCTGGTTTACCTGCCCCCTTAGTCTCCTGGGAATGGACACCATTTTGCCAGTAGAAAGTCTCAGAAAAACCTGCCGTCTGGAAGAGAGCCAAGACAAACAGAACACTGACTGTCGCTTTGGGGACTATCTGTGTTGGCCTCATGTATAACAGTGACATCAACCAGGGCCTGAATAAAGGAACCATTTTTAAGGGACCCAGAGTGGTTGCTGATTTTAGGCATTGTGTGCCTGGGTGAACATCTGCCACCCGAGATGTGGGCAGAGAGCTGGGTACCATGCTGTACCTGCACAAGTGTTAGCAAGTGTGTCACACACATGAACCTGGAATAAACCTCCATTTCTCCAGTACAAAGATGATTCTTTCCTTTTCTGTCTGTTTTTTTTGAGAAAAAGGAGACAGTCTTAGAACTCCCAACTCACTCTTTTTGTTAAATTTAAAGGACTGTTTTTATTTATTTATTATATAGTTTCTTTATATATATTTCAAATGTTATCCCCTTTCCTGGGTTCCCCTCAGAAAACCCCCTATTCCATCCCACAACCCCTACTCACCAATTACCCACTCCCTCTTCCCTGTCTTGGCATTCCTCTATATGGACCATCGAGCCTTCACAGGACCAAAGGACTCTACTCTCACTGACGTCTGATAAGGCTCTCCTCTGCTACATATGCAGCTGGAGTCATGGATCCCTTCATGTGTACTCTTTGGTTGATGGTTTAGTCCCTGGGAGCTTTGGTGGCACTGGTTGGTTCTTTTCTTTGTTTCTCCTATAGGACTGCAAATCCCTTCAGCTCCTTCGGTCATCATCAGCTCATTACTGTAGTCCATGAGCGGTGCACCACAAAGCTGTCAATACACAAGCAAGACCCTCCTTCCTGCCCCAGCCTAAGGTTGCAGAAACCCCTACCCCATCCCCAAAGGAGCCGTCCAAATGGGGACTCCGGTCGAAATGGCTGCACCAGGACATCTCCTTAGCCTACAGACCTCACAGGAGCTGTCCGCTGTGGCACTTCACCTTTCCTAACTCAGCTCTGTGACTCGAGCTGGCCAAGAGGACTATGCTAGTTCTTCCTCAGCCTACTGCAGTCATGAGGAGCCATTCAGGGTCACCACCTACCTTCCCTCAGCTCACTGCCTTGGTGAAACACCCCTGTAGGAGCTGTGCCATAGGAGCTGTCCATAGTGGCAGTAGCTCATTTCAGCCTCCCTAGCAGGGCAACAGAGATGGTACCTCATCAAAACCAGCTGCAGGTGGGAAGGATTCCCACACTAACCCTCAGGCCTGATTCAGGGGAAAAGAGGTTAAAAAAGCCATTAATCCTGTACCAGGAAAACCTACCAAATCCTGAGCAGGAGAGCCCACAAGCCCTACATTCCTCAATCCCACCTATCCACGCAGGAAATCATTGCATTGACAAGCTCCACCCCGTCATAAATTCTATATATGCAGTTCTCCTTTGTCCATTCCCTGCTGTCTGCTCCTAGGAGCAGAGGTTACCTGTCCAAGAATTTCTTCCTCCACATCCTGGACCCTCCAATAAATCTCTTTTATGATATTTCCTGCCTGGTGTGACCGTTGTTTAAGAAGAAGAGAAGTAATGAGGAGAAGAAGAAAAGTAGGATCGGGGCTGAGCTTTTAAGCTACTCAGATTAGCTCTGAACTCTTTCCCCTGGCAGCTGCAATGCCTCTGCTGAATAGACTTTCTCTCAGAGCTATGTCATTCCTGGTCTCCCTTGTCTCAGAATACTCTTTTTGTGGGACACTGTCTTTCTTTAGAGTATTTGTTTCCTGGGCCTCCATGTCTCTGGATGTCCTCCACTGAGATACCGTTCCCCTCAGAACTGTACAGTTGCTGGGCTTCCTAGTCCCTAGATGCCCTTCCCTCTGAGCTTAAAGACTTACAAACATACAATTTCCCCAGTTGACCAGAAGCCGGGTAATTTACAATAATCCACCACACTCCTTGCCTTCAGTACATCTCTGACTTCTTCCTGCTGCACACTGGCTCATTTCCATCCTTAGGAAACATCATTTTAGCATCTTGTCTTAGGTTCCTCTATCCATGTTTTCCTCCTTTTGTAGCTTCCTATGCTCAGTACATCACTCTCCCGTTTTACCCATCCTGATACGTCAAGGTCTCTTTGCCCTTTCTCTGAAGGAGGTTGTGGTTGTGAAGCACAGGCTCACCAATAACTTTCCAGCCTTTTCTGGATCCCGGATGGTGTGATGACAGATCTCCACCTCTGGTATTTTTAGGCCTAATTTTGAAATCTCTCTTCTTAGACATGAGGGTGTTCTGATCAGGCACTTCATGGATTCTAACCCTTCTCGTAATCACATGTGTTGACTCCTCCCGAACATTCACTATAACCTGTGCTGTGCTGTACTTTCTTGGTTCATTTTTTCAGACCTGTTACCTTAGGTACTTTAAAGAGTTAATGGCTTGAAGATGTTCCCAGGAGTCCAAACCTTGATGTGAAAGCACTTTCTTCCAGGGTCTCCCTATGGGACCAAGAGGCAGGGGCCCTGTTTTACATGTCCCCCTGAGTACTCTAAGTAAGGAATGGCACTATTGATAATTCAGGGCTGCTCTAAGCGCTCTGCCTAAGGGGGTATAGTCTGAGGGTGGTAAGATGGTATGTTCGTTCCTGAGAGGACAATGTTATAAGGGTCTTGGTTGAAGTATGTTTATCTGGGGATACAAAAGGTCATTCCATGGAATGGACAAGTAATTGACAATGCTGGACCTAAGGTCCATGCAGAAAGTTTGAAATAGACAAGGAGAGAGTTAAGCAAATGCTATGGGGGAATATATGGTATAGTAATAAACTCAAACAGCTTATTTGAACAAACATCATTGTGGTCATGGACATTTCGTGGGCCAAATGGGTGTCCTGTTCCCCTTCCATTAGATATTGATATGCACTTGAGGGCCTTAGTTCTTGCTTTACATGATAATGGCTACTGTGAACTAAACCTCCCCTAAAGGGAAGTAGTTTGGGTTCCCTGGATACTACTACTACCATATGTCACCATTGGTGATGCCCCCTTGAGGCAAGGCATTCACTAAGTTCATTGCGCAGTTAGTGCCCAGGATACCAACACTTCCTTGGCTGCCATGTGCTTGGACTAAAGCAGCAATGAATTTAATCGTGCCCAGTAAGGACTAAATTTCCTTGGTCACATCCTAAGGTCCAGCTTCAGGCATTTTGCCTTTCCTGAGGTCAGTTAGGGGATGAGCCCTGTATATATTTCCCACCAGGTAGGTACAACGTGGTGGTCATTGGCTATTGTTTCCTCCTGGAAGATGTCATATCTGTGGCCTGTGTGGTTGCTTGCCTGTCCTGGTGTCAGCCTGCAGTCCTAATCCTGGGCACTGCTCCTGCCTTGAGGGACAGTATGTAGCTATCTGTGTCTCAGCTCTGACTTATACTGAAAATAGGCTGCGTTGTATGGACAATGCATTCTCAAGGTTTTGTTATTTGCATTGCCTGGCCACTGATATTACAAACTGGTTCTTGATCCTGGGGGCTACATGTCTTGTCCTTGGGACAATATATAGTCTCCACCCTATGGGTATAGATTCTGAAGAGCAGAATAGTATGTGAGCAGACCACTAGGGACCTGACCAGCCCTGAGGTCTAGTATGCATTCAACCTTCATGATACTAAGCAAGCTGTGCGCTTGGCATTTACTCAACTTCTGGTGTTGGGTCTGTCCTACTGTCTGACTGGTAGACTCCTGTTTATCGGGTTTGCTCTAGAAGCAGCATTCAGGAAAACTCCTGGGTCCTTGAGATTGCCATGAGGTCCGCATGTTATTAGGGTTCTCAGACCTGGGTCTTTCTTAAACTCGGCAAATGATAAGCCCCTCATCACAGGGATTGTTAGTTGAACTGTATGGAAGGTGGTTCCTTAGGTAGTGAAGACATGATTGTGTACGTGATGAGGGGAATATAAAACTCCACTTGATATTTGAATTCAGGATAAGTTTCAGTTGGGTCTCTGGTTATTGCATATGATGTGGGCTGAAACACATATTCAGTGCCTGGTCTGAGGTGAACAATGTCACTCTCCTGGGTACTATTTCTTCATTCATTGAGCAATGTAAAAGGTGTCTCCCTGAGTATTGTCCCTACATTGTGAAGCAGTGTGATCATTCCTCTGGGTACTGAGTCAGAACTGGGTGGAAGTGTGAAGATGCCCACTGGGTAATTTCTGACCTTACAACAGCCCATGGGAAGACCCCACAGTACAGGACAAGCCCTAGGCTCAACACCCTGGGTCCTGGCCTGCATCCAAGCAAACTTTTCATTCTTGGTCTTTCCCTGGTTGCATCCTATTACTGGCTGCTTGGGCTACAGTCCTGCCCTGAATCCAGTCACTTGTAGTTTCCTCATATATGAGTATGCTGATTAGTTTCTGCCAACACAACACTAGTTGGAGTTTCCTGGTAACAGAGAGGGAACACCACTTAAAAACTGACTTCAACAGATAGACACATGAACAAATCTCTGGTGCATTTACTTGATTAAAAATGTGATGTGGGAAGGCCCAGTCAAATGTGATCAGTGTGGCCCCTATGTAGATGGTCTTGAACTGTATAACAAATTATGTGAAAGCTGGTAAGGACTACATAGTGGTAAAGAAGCCCACCCCCAAAAATATAATTTGTGGAATGCTAAAAAGACAAAAAATTCCCTGTTTTCTAACTGTCTCACATAAATGCTTGAAGCCTTACCCAGTGGATATTGATGTTTTACAGAAACAATTGCAACCTAAATCTTAATGGCTCCTAGTACTTCTTTTTTTAAACTCTTATTTTAAAATATTTATTATTTTATGAATATTCATTTACCACACTCACATTACAGTAGTAGTAAATCATGTGTGCTCAAATCTTTGATTTCTGTGTATTTTCGTCAAGGTGCTGTGTTGAGTCACCTAATATAATTTCTCAATGTATGTCATCTTTGCTAGTTTATAAGCTGCTTGAAACACAACTTTAAAAATTCAGCTTCACTAAGAAATAATCTGCATAGAAATGCACTATATTAGGTGTAAGGTTTGATGAGCTCCCCATATTAGGATACAGAAGATGTACAACACCCCATGCAGAAACCACTAACATTCTCCTGCCATCACAGGTGAGGTTTGCCCATTCCAAATTAGTGGAATTATGGCATATGCTTTTGTCTGTATTCAGCATGATGTTGTCGAGATTCATCAATATTACTGCACAGAAAAGCTAAGAGATGCTTTTTGTTGGACATTTTAATATATGCATAATTACCTTGTGGCTTTATTAGGACATATTAAGTACACAGAATAAATGACTTTATTATGACTTGGCCTTTCTACACATTCATATGATGTGCTCAAGTCACATCCATCCTTTCTATTACCCTTTTGGATTCTCCCTCCCACCTCCTTCTGCATCCCTAATAACCTGGCTTTAACCTTCATTCCTCATTTTAAACACTAGATGCCACATATCAGATAAAACAGGAGAAACTTGCCTTTGTACATCTAGCTTAATTTGCTTAAAATAATCATCTTTCCTGCAGGTGATAATATTTTGTTCTTTGCATACAAGTAAAACTCCATTGTGCATATATACCATATATTTGTCATTCATCCTTTGGCTGATGGATATCAAGGCTGATCACTTCTTTTTTGAACTGATTTATTCTTTATTGTGAGCTGAAGTAGCCATTCTAATATCAAATAAAATACACTTTCAACTGAAAGTTATCAAAAGAGATGGTGAAGCACACCTCATACTCATCTTCTACCAAGGTGAAGTCTCAATTCTGATCATCTATGCCCCAAATGCAAGGGCACCCACATTTTAAAAGGAATTTTACGAAAATCAGGGAAAATTTTTCTCCGAGAAGTTCATTTATTGTTAAGAATTGTTTTCACTAACCTGGGTTTGTTGTTTTCCATATGAAATTGAGAATTGCTCTATCTATGTCTGTGAAGAATTGTGTTGAAATTTTTATGGTTCTTGCACTGAATCTGTACATTGCTTTTGGTAGGATGGCCAATACATGAGTGTGACAGACCTCTCTGTTTTCTGAGGTTTTCTTCAATTTCTTTCTTGAGAGATTTTAAAATCTTGTCATATAAATCTTTCAAGTGTTTGGTTTGAGTTACCCAAGAAAATTTATACTATTTGTGATTAATGTGAATGCTCAACATGAGATTTTTTCTATATTTTTTATTTACATTACAAATGATTTCCCCTTTCCCAGTCCCTCCCTCCCCGAAAGTCCCCTAAGCACTCTTCCCTCCCCCTGTTCCCCATTCAACCCCCTCTCACTTCTCTGTCCTGGTATTCCCCTACATCCAGTCCTTCCAGGATCAGGGGTCTCACCTTCCATCTTCTTGGAAATCTATTGATAAGTGAATTGTGTCTTGGGTATTCCGATATTCTGGGTTAATATCCCCTTATCAGTGACTGTATATCATGAGTGTTCTTTTGTGATTGGGTTACCTCACTAAAGATGATATTTTCCAGTTCTGACCATTTGCCTAAAAATTTCGTGAATTCATTGTTTTTAAGTGCAGAGTAGTATTCCATTGTGTAAATATACCACATTCTCTGTATCCATTCCTCTGTTGAGGGACATCTGGGTTCTTTCCAGCTTCTGGCTATTATAAATAAGGCTGCTATGAACATAGTGGAGCATGTGTCCTTATTGCATGCAGGGGAAGCCTCTGGGTATATGCCCAGGAGTGGTATAACCAGATTCTCCGGGAGTGTCATTCCCAGTTTTCTGAGGAATAATCACTATTCCTTAATCTCTCTTAATATCAATGGTCTCAATTCCCCAATAAAATGACATAGACTAACAGACTGGATATGTAAACAGGACCCAGCATTTTGCTGCGTGCAGGAAACGCACCTCAGTGTCAACACGAGGAGTTGTGGAGTTCTCAGAATAGACCTTCTCTTCAGTTTCCTTACCTGTCCAACCCATATATCACTAGTTCAAATCTTCTTTCTCCCTTAGTGATGTAACAAGTTTAAATAGTGTCCTTTTCCTTAAAGAAAACACTATTTATTTACTGTATGTGCATGGAGGAGTCATTTCCATCCTTATACCATGTTTGACTTGGGTAATATACTAAGGTCCCCAGCTTTGGCAGCAAATGCCTTACTCACTGAACTATTTCCTGGACTAAATGATATACTTTGAAATAAACAGATTATAAAAGTATACAATTTAGGGATTGTTAATAATATATTATCTCACATGAAATCTAATTCAACAATATACTTCCTGAGTAACTTGACTACACGTAGAGACCAGAGGAATGTGTCTTGAGGCTGGGCAAGGATGCTGGAGAAGAGTGGGTGAAGCAACCAATGGAGCATGCAGGAGGAATCAGTCTAAGGGCCCATTCCAGAACAGGACCAACACAGGCAAGCACAAGTCCTGAAGAGTTCTCCTAAGAGTCCCCTTTCTTATGTCTGTTTAAAGAGCACTTGGAGGCACTGTGCCTCCTGGAAGATAATAGCAGAGAGTTGAGAGCAGCTTGCTGAGGATGCAGACGGGCACAGGAGAGTAAGGTAGGAATTTCCCATAGAAAGTCATGTCTACATCACCAGTGGAAATTAACGGCAAACTGTTCCTGTCTGCAGATGAGCAGTGTGTGTTTGGTGGAGGGTTGCCACACCCTTCTCACATCCCCTTTGACCTGAGGACTAAGCAAAGGTTCTGGGAGGCAGGTTTGAGATCATGGTTCTCCTCTCTCTGCCCTCTAGGTTGGTTCTTGATGGCTGGTGGTGTCACAGCTGCACCAGTCAAGTGTGGTTCACCATGGATCTCAGAAATCCTATAAATGAGGTACCACAGCATGTGCATCATCATTAGTAAAACAGGCCTCAGAGGACCTTCCTTGCATGGTGCGAGGAAGGTCTAATGCCTGTCGCCAGATCTACCCGTGAGCCATTAGACTAGGCATTGGGACAGCATGAGGAGCAGACAGTCATCCATACATTCTCTACTTTAGTCTGAGATAGCAGCCCTACCCCCACCACCACCATTTCTGGAACCTCAGCCTCCTGCTTCTCTGGGTCAGTTATCCTTTTTCATGCTATAGAGGGCATCTGGTTCTTTGTAATGTGCACTGTTCTGAACAGCCTCAATGGAACATTTCATTTGATTACTGTGGAACTGATCTGTAATTATACCAAAGAATCGCATCCACACCAATATGTGCTGTGTGAGTTAGTAGCCATGCCTTGAGACTGGCTCAGAAGTTGAAGATGTCCTTGGCAGAGCTCACTTCCTGCTTTTCATTCTCATAGTCTGACTCTGTGGAACAAAAGGCTGGGAGGGGCTCTTGCACAGACCACTCCCTGTGAGATCCCCATTGTCTGACCCATGTGTTATTTCATCCGTTCACTCATTCATTCGTTAGGAGGGGCTTCATGCACAGTGATGCTGCTCTGTGTCAGGTATAGGAAGAAGAGGAGAAAAACAAAGCATGTAGTCAGCTGATGGGAAGCTCACTGAACACTCAATCAGTTCTGTATTGATGGAATTGCTGCTCACCAACTTAGCAGAGTATAGGATGGTAACAGTTTAACCTTGAAAATGAGGGATAAACAGATGGACTTGGCAGGCTCCCATTTTCACTTGTCTCCACTTTTCTCGAAATAAGGTTTCTCTGTGTACACCTGAATACACCTTGGTAAGGCCACAGCAGAGGAGCAGCTGCAAAAGGGACTACATGATATGGTAAGATGTGGTGGAAGTCTTTTAACTGATGAGGGTTTGGTTAGGTTTATTTCATGTGCCGTTTGTGAAGTCATCTGTATGGAAAGGGATGGGTTGAGTTCTTGCAATCTAGTTAGATGGTACAATTTTACTACTTCTTGTCTCCTGAGGCTGCACATGTCAAACAAGGTTCTGAGGGTCACCCAGGCTGTGCTTGCTCTAGAAATAGTCTTCAGGGAGACTGACCAGGGTCTATGAAATACTCATTGCCATACATGAACTTTACCTAAAATACCAGAGAAAGCAGACACGCACCAGAGCTGAAGCAAAGCTTTCTTCTACCACGTATTTTCAATCAAGCAGATTGCAGGCAGAAGGATTGTCATACTTTCAAGCTGTCTGTGGTGGAATAAGCCCAGTAGTGCCTGCTGTCCGAGAAGCTGATAAGGAAGGATGCAAACTCCAAGACCCACGTTGGGTTGAGTGAGTTCACAACAAGATAGGGTGCAAAGTATCTATTCCTGGGGAACAAGGAGCAAGAAAACAAAACAAAACTCATATAAAAACGTATGTATACCATGTAGAATTAATTCTATTTTCTACTATATAAACCACAGGACCTGGGAGAATTGGAGCCCATAAATAAAAGGACTGACATCTCACACAGTAGCCAACTTTGTTCAGAGCATCAGGCAATTTGTAATCGGAGGGTTTAGAGGAGTCCCCTGAGAATGTGTAATCACAAGGAAAAGCTGCATATGACAAAAACATGCTTTTCAGTAGAGGCATAAGACAACAGCCAGCTGTAATGAATAATCTAAAGTAAGCTTGCTCTTATCCAAGACAGTTGGGAGGACTGGCCTACTTCATACACCGGTGGGAAGCCATGAGATTTCTACAAAGGTAAGATGGGAATCTGTGGAGATGCTGTGGGCATTGGACTGTTAGGTTCAACAACATCGACAACAAGTAGACAGGATACTTTGTTCTACCTCAGTTATTTCCACAACCATTGGAAGAACATTCAAACCATAGACATCTCTCAGGAAATGCTCCCAGAAAGAAATTAATGACCAAGTAATTAATTAACAACAGAAAGGAGACCATGAGTAATTGCAAGATCTTAATTCTTCAGGAGTCCTTCATCCCACAGGGTCCTTCCTACACACACCATGAACCTTCCACTTTCCCTTTGGGGTGCAGTTCATGTAGCATCCATCAGAGGGAACTAAGCAGCTGGGTTTCTGTCACAGAGGGCTTTGCCTGTGGCACTGAGTGGGGCTGAGCCTAAGGACAGGCACCCAGAAGCTCGGAATGGCAGAGAAGCCTGGGGGTATGCAGCCTTGGGGTTTGGGAGAATCTGATGAAGACGGCACCTTAGTGGCAGGACACACTGGGTGTGTTCCGGGCGATAAAGGGTACTGAGGAGGCCTGGGCCCATTTCCTCTTGAGTCAGCTGGCAGGGACCTGCGGGTAGCCCCCACTAGGATGGCAGATTTGGGAAGGCTATGGAAAGAGGAGCATGGGATTGGCTCTGTAATTCCTAAGCATCACAGAGTCCTCTTTGCCAGGATAAGCCATGTCCCAGGACTAGTGATATCTGGGGCCTCTTGTCATGCACCTCAGGCTCATATCCTACATAAATGTTTTTAATTGTGAGACAGACAGAGAAGCAGCTGCCAGCAAGAGAGAGTTGAAGGGTGGGAGAAAGCCCTGCCCTCTGAAGTGTAATTCATAGAGAAAGCCATGTGGTGCAATGGGTCTAGAGTCTTCAGAGCATGTGGCAGAAATTTCAGGGTGTGCATGAATCTAGGAATTCATTACAGAGCAGTGACTGGTACTCACTGCAAAGAAATAGAATGAGAAGAGAAAACTACTCTTCTCTGAGACAGGACTGAAAGGCTAGGCAAGCTCTGTGGTGTTCCATGGGGAAAGCTGCAAGCTTCATTCTTGAGGCGGGACTTTTATAAGCAGGACTCACTCCTACTAGGAACATAACTGCTCTTCCCATCTTCATAGCATGGCTTCAGTTGAGCCAGCTCTCATGGGTGATGATCTCTGGGCCAAGCCCAGATTTCCCACAGGGCCTGTCTGCATTTACCTTTTTTAAAAGGATGAGAGAGTACTATGTTACTTTTTGAATCCTTACAAATGACAAGACTATGCAGGGACAGAGGGAGAATTTTCTTTGGAATAGGAATAAGTATGTTTCTCTTAATGGCCCTTCAACAAAGCCCAGATATCTACACATAGGAAAAAGTGCATGTTTCTCCTTTTTCTGTCTCCAGGAGAATAGAAGGAGGCATCCACAGTTGACAATGGGAGAAGGCTTACCACCTCCATGGCCTCTAAGGATGTCCACCCCTGTGACAAGATGTCTGATAAGTCATGGTGGTGAAAGCAAATGGTCACCATAGCTGAGGTCCATGGTCTGGATGTTTACTCAGTCCTGGCAGTCTCCTCTTCCCCAGGTCATCCTCTTCTTATATCACATCTCCCAAGGGCTCTAGAGTTTCCCAACATGACCTACTGCAGAGTGTTCAAACACGTGAACATGTGTGCTCACATTCCAGGCACATCCCACACCATTCAAACCATAGCATAGACAGTCTTCCCTGTACAACAGCAGTTATAACAAGGATAATGCATGTGTTTGGGAAAAAAAGAAAGAAAGAAAGAAGACAGGGCAAAAGTGGCACGCTAGCGCGGGAAAGGAGCGCGAATGGCAGGGCTGCGTGTGGGTCTTGCTCGCGCAGAGGCAGCGGCGGGCACGTCTCGAGTATGAGATACAGGCAGGCACTGAGCCCGCATGGGAATTAGGGAAGCTGACAGTACATGCGTGCACCTCAGCCTGATAGCGATGGGCGAGGGCAGGGAGATCTTGCTCAGAAGGCGGTGTCGCTCTGGCGTAGATTTCCCAGTACCTGTTCCCGTTGGCTGTTTGGCTGTGTGACCGAGACACTGTTGCTGCTGGGATGGGAGGTGGTGGCCTGGCTGAGTCTCTGGCGGCTTGGAACGTGCTGTGGCTAGCTCCGTGCTGCGAATTCAATAAGAGATGGCTCATGGCTTTGATACTTTATTATTAAGAAAATAAAATAGAGAAAGAGATAGAAAAATAAAGAAAAAGGAGAAAATAGATAAGAAAAACCATGGCCACGTGGAAAAGAGAGAAAATAGAGAGACAGAGAGATGAGAGAGATAGATAAGGAAAAAGGCCGAGAGAGAGAGAGAGAGAGAGAGAGAGAGAGAGAGAGAGAGAGAGAGAGCACTATTTATAGTGAGTTGGGTCACCTGGCTGTTGCCAGGTAACTGAGGGGTGGGGAAAAACCTGACTGTAGCCAGGTGACTGTAGAGGTGGAGTCAGGTTAGAACCCAAGAGCCTGGCTATAATATATGTGACAGACGGCTATAGGAGTATGGACTTGTCTCACACCAAGGTCCCACACATATGCTTCATTGTGGGGGACACTGACATTTATTAGTTACTGAATGTGCAGGATGCTCTAATGGTCTGTCTTTTCAAACTGTCCCTAACATCATGTTGTCACTTTTTTGGTTTATCAAATCTCATCATTATCCAATCTCAGGTCCCCATGTAACTTTAATCAAGCATGAAAAATCTCAGGTTGATTCCTCTAAAAGGGCTGATATCCCATTGCTGGCATCATGTTGCTCTAATAACTGCTCAAGACAACCTGAATCATGTTATTAACATACAGAGAGAATCGGACAAGATTTTTGATCGAGTAGGAATATAGACATGTAGGTCATGGGATACCTAAAGTTTATTACCTCCGCCACAAGCAGGGGCCATGGAGGATTGGCATAGCTAGCCTGTGGAGCACAAACACCAGCTTCCTGTATTCTTGGGAAAGGCACCACTAGGCCCTCAGCAAAAATATCCATTCAAGGGCTAGAGGAGGGATCGCAGCTCCCAGGAAAAATGGCCAGCCGACCATTGTCAGCGGTGAGTGAGACCAGCAGCCTCTGATCTCAGAGCCAGGCGGAGAGCTGGGGCAGAGCACCAAGGAAGGCAGAAGTGTGTTTTTTAAAATTACAGGCAACAGCTGTGGGAATGCTCTTCTCAGGGCTCAGGGCCCTGGGCACTGTCCTAGAGCTGATCTTATTTAAGGCTCAATAATCAGGGTTCCAATGTCTCCTTTGTAGCTTTCAGATCAGGATGTAAAGCTCTCAGCTACTGCTCCAGAGCCTGCCACCTCTGAAACTGTAGCCACATTCCTAATTAAATTCATAACAATAGTTGTCTTGGTCATGGCATTTCTTTATCACAGTAGAACAGTGAGTAGACACTAATGAACAAAATTAAAAAATAACGAAGGCAGAGGAAGTTATCTTAAGCTCTCTGGCCTGTTGCAATGCCCAATGGTAGTAACAGATGTGATATGGGATCTGGAAGCAGGGTGGGATAGGGAGCAAGAAAGTTTACTTCTTGTAAAAGATCTTTAAAAGGCATCTTTACAAGGATGAATTGATTGCATTCTCTTAGTACTGCAATCAATAATATTGCTCTTAGCTATACAAGTTTGCTTTCAGAGACTAAAGTAAGAGGTGGGCCTGCTAGCACATGCCTGCCATTCCACACCTCAGAGAAGAAATAGGACTCCGAATGTTATGACATCCCTGACTATAGCAGAGCCTGTGTTAAAGTGATGATTAACACGATTAAACATTACACAGTGTACACACCTGTGATGGTTAAGATGTCCTCTACATTAGAGGCATTGAAGTGTCTAAGTGATATTATAATGGTGTTTGTTTTAGTTGTGGTTTTTATTGCTGTAATGCAACACCATGACTAAAGCCAAACATAGCATAGAAAGGAAAGGGTTTATTTGGCTTACATTTCCCCATTGTAGCCCATCACTGGAGGATTCATAACCGGAATTCACACAGGGCAGGAACCTAGTGCCAAAAGCTGAGGCTGAGGCTCTGGAGGAGTGCTAGACTGCTTACTGGCTGGCCTGGCCTGCCTTGCTCAGCCTGTGATCTTATAGAACACAGGACCACCAGCCCAGAGTTGACCCTCTCTATATAAGAAAATTCCCTTCAGAATTGCCTAGAGGCTGGCCTTATGGAGGTGTTTTCTCATTTGCGGCTCCCTACTATCTCATGATTACTTTGATGTCAAGCTGACATAAACTAGGCAGCATACTATTTTATACTATTTTTTCTTAAACGTTTTACATTGTCAACAAATACAATTGTATGACTTGTGCAAAACCATGTCTTGAAATGTCTAAACATTGGGAATGGCTAAACTGTGCTAACATACATTGTCTTTGTCATTAGTTGCAGTCTATGTGGTACAATACATTTCCTGAACTGTTCCTCTAACAGTCTGTAGTATCTGACCAACACCTCTTCAATACACCTTCCCTAACCCATCCCCTGTAACCACTCCTCTGTTTTGTTTCTCAGATCACACTTTTTACCTTCCACTCATCACATATTTTCTTCCTGTGATAGACTTGGATCAGCTCTTGCTTCAGGTTCCTGTCCTATTTGAGTTCCTGCCCTGACTTTCCCATGACAATGAGCTATGGTGTGAAAAGGTAAACTGAGTCATCCTTTTCCTCCCCAAGTTGCTTTGGTTATGATGTTTCATCACAGCAATAGTATCTCTAAGTAAGATGAAGCTACATACATGAGCACTGCCAACCTCATATGTTGCCTGCACCCTATGCCCATGCAGGGAAGCAAGTGGAGGAACATAGAGGTTGGGATGTCACCAGAAGCCATAGCACTGTCACTTCCAGTGAGTGACTGGTGTTTATGAGAACCAAGTTTGTCTTACTGTTTGTAAGATTCTTGATCTTACAGCTCCTCAACAGTCTGAGCCTCTATACTCAAGGCACCTACAGAGAACTTCCTCACAGGTATGGACAAGAGTGTGTATCTTGGAGTATCTGGGCCTTCAAACAGGCCAGAATGTGTTCATGTGAGTGCAGGCAAATGTGGGCCCTACGGTGAAAGAACAGCCTTCTTCCTGAGGCACAGCCAGCCTTGAGAATATGTTCCGCTTTGCTGTGTCACTGAGGTTACCTTAGCAGACAAGCATTTCTGACTTTGAGTTTCTGATTCCTGTCTCTCTCGGGCAGGACTGCTTCTCACCTGGGCTGGAGGATTGGTTCATATGAGGTGTGGACCAGAACATGTGGTAAAGTATATAGATGAATATAATATTTGGCAATTATGAATATTTGCCAAAATGATGAATAAAAAATTATGAATATTTGCCAATTCAGTCTCCCTGAAGACTGTCTCTAGAGCAAGCACAGCCTGGGTGACCCTCAGAAACTTGCTTGACATGTGCAGCCTCAGGAGACAAGAAGTAGTAAAATTGTATCATTTTACTAGATTGCAAGAACAGAACCCATCCATTTATATACAGATGCCTTCACAAAATGCAAAGGTACCCTCATTCGTAAAAGAAACTTTACTAAAGCTCAAAGCACACATCGCACCGCACACAATAATAGTGGGTGACTTCAACACCCCGCTCTCTGAAATGGATCATTCAGGAAAGCAGAAATTAAACAGGGACACAGTGAAACTAATTGAAGCCTTGGACCAAATGGAACTACTATATATATATATATATATATATATAAATATAAATATAAATATAATTTCATCCTAAAGCAAAAGAATATACCTTCTTCTCAGCACCTCATGGTACCTTCTCCAAAATCAACCATATAATTGGTCACAAAACAGACCTCAACAGATATAAGAAGATCAAACTAATCCCATGCCTCCTATCAGATCACTATGGAATAAGGATGGTCTTCAATAGCAAAAAAAAAAAAAAAATAACAACAGAAAGCACACATACATGTGGAAGCTGAACAATGCTCTACTCAATGATACCTTGGTCAAGGAAGTAATAAAGAAAGAAATTGAAGACTTTTTAAAACTTAATGAAAATGAAGGCACAACATACCCTAATTTATGGGACACAATGAAAGCGGTGCTAAGAGGAAAATTCATAGCCCTGAGTACTTCCAAAAAGAAATGGGAGAAGGCATAGACTAGCAGCTTAATGGCACACCTGAAAGCCCTGAAACAAAAAGAAGCAAATACACCAAAGAGGAGTAGAAGGCAGGAAATCATCAAACTCAGGGCTGAAATCAATCAAGTAGAAACAAATAAAACCATACAAAGAATCAACAAAACGAGGAGTTGGTTCTTTGAGAAAATCAACAAGATAGATAAGCCCTTAGTCAGACTAGCCAGAGGGCACAGAGACAGTATCCAAATTAACAAAAACAGAAACGAAAAGGGAGAGATAACAACAGAAACTGAGGAAATTAAAAAAATCATCAGATCCTACTACAAAAACCTGTATTCAGCACAACTAGAAAATCTGGAGGAAATGGACAATTTCCTTGACAGATACCAAATACCAAAATTAAATCAGGATCAAATAGACCATCTAAACCATCCTATAACCCCTGAAGAAATAGAAGTTGTCATTGGAAGTCTTCCAACCAAAAAAAGCACAGGTCAGGATGGTTTTAGTGCAGAATTCTATCAGACCTTCAAAGAAGACCTAACACCAATACTCTTCAAACTATTCCACAAAATAGATACAGAAGGAACACTACCCAACTCGTTCTATGAAGCCACAATTACGCTGATACCAAAATCACACAAAGATCCGACAAAGAAAGAGAATCTCAGACCAATTTCCCTTATGAATATCGATGCAAAAATACTCAATAAAATTCTTGCCAACCGAATCCAAGAACACACCAAAACGATCATTCACCACAATCAAGTAGGCTTCATCCCAGGGATGCAGGGATGGTTCAATATAAGGAAGTCCATCAATGTAATCCACTACATAAACAATCTCAAAGAAAAAAACCACATGGTCATCTCATTAGATGCTGAAAAAGCATTTGACAAAATTCAGCATCCTTTCATGTTAAAGGTCTTGGAAAGGTCAGGAATTCAAGGCCCAAAACTAAACATAGTAAAATCAGTTTACAGCCAACCGGTAGCCAACTTCAATCTAAATGGAGAGAAACTTGAAGCAATCCCACTAAAATCAGGGACTAGACAAGGCTGCCCTCTCTCTCCATATCTTTTGAATATAGTACTTGAAGTTCTAGCTAGAGCAATTAGACAACAAAAGTAGGTCAAAGGGATACAATTTGGAAAGGAAGAAGTCAAACTATCACTATTTGCAGATGATATGATAGTATACTTAAGTGACCCAAAGAACTCCACCAGAGAACCCCTACAGCTGATACATAACTTCAGCAAAGTGGCTGGTTATAAAATCAACAAATCAGTAGCCTTTCTATACTCAAAGTATAAGCAGGCTGAGAAAGAAATAAGAGAAATGATACTCTTCACGATAGCCACAAACAATATAAAGTATCTTGGTGTGAATCTAACCAAACAAGTGAAAGTTCTGTATGACAAGAACTTCAAGTCTCTGAAGAAAGAAATTGAAGAAGACCTGAGAAGATGGAAAAATCTTCCATGCTCATGGATTGGCAGGATTAATATAGTAAAAATGACCATCTTGCCAAAAGCAATATACAGATTCAATGCAATCCCCATCAAAATCCCAACTCAATTCTTCATAGAGTTAGAAAGAGCAATTCTCAGACTGATCTGGAATAATAAAAATCCCAGGATTGCTAAAACTATTCTCAAGAGTGAAAGCACTTCTAGGGGAATCAGTATTCCGGACCTCAAGCTGTACTACAGAGCAATAGTGTTAAAAACTATAGATCAATGGAACAGAATTGAAGACCTAGAAATGAATCCACACTCCTATGGTCACTTGATCTTTGACAAAGGAGCTAAAACTATCCAGTGGAAAAACAATAGACTTTTCAACAAATGGTGCTGGTTTAGCTGGAGGTCAGCATGCAGAAGGATGCTAATCGATCCATTCTTATCTCCTCGTACTAAGCTCAATTTCAAGTGGATCAAGGACCTCCACATAAAACCAGACACACTGAAACTAATAGAGAAGAAGCTAGGGAAGAGTCTTGAACATATGGGTACAGGGGAAATTTTCCTGAACAGAACGCTTATGCTCTAAGATCAAGAATTGACAAATGGGACCTCATAAAATTGCAAAGTTTCTGTAAGGCAAAGGACACTGTCAAAAGTATAAAGCGGCAGCCAAAAAACTGGGAAAAGATCTTTATCAACATTACTTCTGACAAAGAACTCAAGAAGTTAGACTCCAGAGAGCCAAATAACCCTATTAAAAATGGGGTACAGAGCTAAACAAAGAGTTCTCACCTGAAGAATATCTAATACCTTAGAAGCACCTAAAGAAATGTTCAACATCCTTAGTCATTAGGGAAATGCAAATCAAAACAGCCCTGACATTCTACCTCACACCAGTCAGAATGGCTAAGATCAAAAACACAAACACAGGAGACAGCAGTTGTTGGTGAGGATGTGGAGAAAGAGGAACACTCCTCCACTGCTGTGGGGATTACAAGCTGGTACAGTCACTCTGGAAAGCAGTCTAGTGGTTCCTCAGAAAACTGGGTATGACACTCCCAAAGGATCCTGTTAATATCACTCCTGGGCATATACCCAGAGGCTTCCTCTGTATGCATAAGGACACATGCTCCACTATGTTCATAGCAGCCTTATTTATAATAGCCAGAAGCTGGAAAGAACCCATATGTCCCTCAACAGAGGAATGGGTACAGAAGATGTGGCATATTTACATAATGGAATACTACTCTGCAATTAAAAACAATCAACTCCCTCCTGCTTCCCTGTCCTGATACTCCCCTACACTGCTGCATTGAGCCTTTTCCAGGACTGGTAGCGATTCCTACCTTTGATGTCCAACAAGGCCATCCTCTGCTGCCTATGCTTTTGGAGCCATGTGTAACACTATGTGTGCTAACTGGTTGAGTTTTTTGTCCCTGGGAGATCTGGGAATACTCGGTGTCTCATATATCATATAATTGGTCACAAAACAGGCCTCAACAGATACAGAAATAATGAAATTATTCCATGCACCTTATCAGATCACCACGCCCTAAGGCTAGACTTAAGCGCAAACAATGGAAAACACACATACACATGGACTTTGAACAATGCTCTTCTCAATGAGAACTTGCTCAAGGAAGAAATAAAGAAAGAAATTAAAAACTTTTTAGAATTCAATGAAAATGAAGACACATCATATTAAAACTTATGCGACACAATGTAAGCAGTGCTAAGAGGAAAACTCATAGCTCCAAGGGCCTCCAAAAAGAAAATGGAGAGAGCTTACACTAACAGCTTGACAGAGCACTTGAAAGCTCTAGAACAAAAAAAAAGCAAATACATTCAAGAGGAGTAGGCGACAGGAAATAATCAAACTCAGGGCTGAAAACAACCAAATAGAAACAAAAAGAACTATACAAAGAATCAACCAAACCAGGAGAAGATTCTTTGAGAAAATCAGCAAGATAGATAAACCCTTAGCCAGACTAACCAGAGGGCAAAGAGAGGACTACCCAAAAAATAAAATCATTAATGAATAGGGAGACAGAACAACAGAAACTGTGGAAATTCAAAAAAAAATCATCAGAACTTACTACAAGAACTTATACTCAACAAAGTTTGAAAATCTGGACAAAATGGACAACTTTCTTGATACATACCAGGTGCCAACGTTAAAGCAGGATCAGATAAACCATCTAAATTGTCCCATAAGTCCTGAGGAAATAGAAGCAGTCGTTAGTATTCTCCCATCAAAAAAAAACCCCAGGGACAGATGGGTTTAGCGGGAAATTCTATCAGATCTTCAAAAAAGAGCTACTACCAATACTCTTCAAATTATTCCACGAAATAGAAACTCAAGGAACAGTATCCAACTCATTCCATGAAGCCACAATAATGCTTATACCTTAGCCAAACAAAGACCAAACAAGGAAGGAGAACATCAGACCAATCCCGCTCATGAACATCGATGCAAAAATACTCAACAAAATTCTGGCCAACCGAATTCAAGAATGCATCAAAACTATAATTAACTACGATCAGGTAGGCTTCATCCCAGGGATGCAGGGATGGTTCAAAATACGGAAATCCATCAACATAATTCACTACATAAACAAACTCAAGGAAAAGAACCACATGGTCATTTCATTAGATGCTGAAAAAGCTTTTGACAATATCCAGCATCCCTTTAAGATAAAAGTCTTCAAGAGAGCGGGAATCCAAGGCCCATACCTAAACATAGTGAAAGCAATATACTGCAAACCAGTAGCCAACATCAAATTCAACGGAGAGAAACTTGAAGCAATCCCGCTAAAATCGGGGACCAGACAAGGCTGCCCACTCTCTCCCTATCTATTCAATATAGTACTTGAAGTTCAAGCCAGAGCAATCAGACAACAAAAGGAGGTCAATGGTATACAAATTGGAAAAGAAGAAGTCAAAATATCACTATTTGCAGATGATATGATCATATACTTAAGCGACTCCAAAACTTCCAGCAGAGAACTCCTAAAGCTGATAAACAACTTCATCAAAGTGGCTGGATATAAAATTAACTCAAGCAAATCAGTAGCCTTCCTCTACTCAAAGGATAAACAAGCTGAGAAAGAAATTAGAGAAATGACACCCTTCACAATAGTCCCAAATAATATTACATACCTTGGTATGATCCTAATGAAGCAAGTGAAAGATTTGTATGACAAAAACTTCAAGCCACTGAAGAAAGAAATCAAAGAAGCTCTCAGAAGATGGAAAGATCTTCCATGCTCATGGATTGGCAGTGATAAAAACTGTTTGGTATTGGTATGGAGACAGGCAGGAAGATCAATGGAATAGAATTGAAAAACCCAGAAAAGAAACAACACACCTACAGTCACTTGATATTTGACAAAGAAGCTAAAAACACCCAGTGGAAAAAAGACAACATTTTTAACAAATGGTGATGGATCAACTGGTGGTGCAGAAAAATGCAAATCGACCCATTCTATCTCCTTGTAAAAAGCTCAAGTCCAAGTGGATCAAGGAACTACACATAAAACCAGACACTGAAGCTTATAGAGGAGAAAGTGGGAAGGAATCTTGGACAAATGGGCACAGGGAAAAACTTCCTGAACAGAACACCAATGACTTATGCCCTAAGAACAAGAATTGACAAATCATGAAACTGCAAAGCTTCTGTAAGGCAAAGGACATGGTCAGTAAGACAAAACGACAACCAACAAATTGGGAAAAGATCTTTACCAATCCTACATCCAATAGAGGACTAATATCCAAGGTATAAAGAGAACTCAAGAAGGTTGGCTCAAGAGAGTCAAATAACCCTGTTAAAAATGGGGTACAGAGCTAAACAGGGAATTCTCAACTGAGGAAACTTATATGGCTCTAAAGCACCTAAAGAAATGTTCGGCATCCTTAGTAATCAGGGAAATGTAAATCAAAACAACCCTGAGATTCCACCTCACACCAGTCAGAATGACTAAGATAAAAAACTCAGGGGACAGCAGAGGCTGGAGAGGATGTGGGGAAAGAGGAACACTTCTCCATTGTTGTTGGGATTGTAAGTTGGTAAAACCACTCTGGAAATCAGTTTGTCGATTCCTCAGAAAATTAGACAGAGTACTACCTGAGGATCCAGCCACACCACTCCTGGGTATATACCCAGAAGATGCTCCTACATGTAATAAGGACACATGCTCCACTATGTTCATAGCTGCCTTATTTATAACAGCAAGAAGCAAGAAAGAACCCATATGTCATTCAACTGAGGACTGGATACAGAAACTGTGGTATATATACACAATGGAGTACTATTCAGCTATTAAAAACAATGAATTCATGAAATTCTTAGGCAAATGGATGGAACTAGAAAGTGTCATCCTGAGCGAGGTAACACAATCACAAAAGAACACACATGGTATGCACTCACTGATAAGTAGGTATTAGCCCAAAAGCCCAAAATAAACAAGTTACAATTCATAGACCACAGGAAGCTCATGAAGAAAGAGGACTGAAGTGGGGGTGCTTGGGTTCCTTTGAGAAAGGGAACAATATACTTATAGGAGCACTAATGGAGGCAAAGAGTGGGGCAGGGACTGAAGTAAAGGCCAGCCAGAGACTTCTCTACCTGGGGATTCACCCTATAAACAGTCACCAAACCCCAACATTACTATGGATGACAAGAAGCGCATACCAAAAGGAGCATGCCATGGTAGTCTTCGGAGCAGTTCTACCAGAGCCTTATATATACAGAGGCAGATGCTAGCAGCCAACTATTGGTCTGAGAGTGGGGTCCCCAAGGGAGGAATTGGAGGGTGGTATGGAGGAGCTGAAGGGGTTTACAGCCCCATGAGAAGAACAACGATGTTTGCCACCCAGATGCCCCAGGACTCCCAGGGAGTAAACACCCAGATGCCTCAGAACTCCCAGGGAATAAACCATCAACCAAGGGGTACACATGGTTCCAGCCAAAAATGTGACAGAGGAATGCCTTGTCGGGCATCAGTGGGAGGAGTGATCCTTGCTCAGGTGAAGGCTCAATAGATGTCCCAACACGGGGAAATCGAGGGGGGGAAGAGGTGGGAGTGTGTCGAGTAGAGGGGCATATCCTTGGAGGCAGGGAGTGGGAAGAGGGGTTGGGAGGTATTGGGGAGGGGGGAAACTGGGAAAGGTTTTACCACTTGAAATGTAAATGAAGATTATATTTAATAAAAAAAAAGAACCTGTATAAAGTAGGGTTCGAAAAACATATAATCCTACAATACAGAAACAATGGTTATCCATCTATTTTTGTTTAAGCAGTAGGCATTGGTAGTTGCTTCTGAAAAAGAACTCATTAATTTAAAAAGGATATCTTTTCCCATGACTATCATTTCTTAACCACATTTGTAAACAGCTTACATTACAATAGATTAATACTTTTCACTCTAGCTTCCTACAGGGTATTTTCAATTTATATTTGTATTAGTGAATATTTTATTACACAAAGTAAAGGAATTCACTGTAGTATCTCAGTGTATTTGACCATATTCATTCCCTCTACTTCTTTCTTATTTCTCTTTTCACATTGTAGAATGTTCCTTTTTCCTTAAAAGTATCACTATGAACTTTATAATATACTTTTTAAACTTAAAAAATTATTCATTAATATGAGTGCTCTGTCTTTGTGTAGACCTGCTGTCAGAAGAGGGCATCAGATCCCTTTCATCAATGGTGATGAATCACCATGTGTTTGCTGAGAATTGAACTCAGAACTTCTGTAAGAACAGCCTGTCACATCTAATCAGCCTATAATATATTTTAAATTAAGTAGTATTTTTTTAAAAAAATTATTAGATATTTTCTTAGTGGATCTACCCATCCATAAAATCTTTTCAGGCATGCATTAAATATGTAAAGTATTAAGAATATCCAAGGTATTTATTGACTTTTATATTAAACTTATGGATTTCACATCATTTCTACCACACATAAAATTTATAGCCTATTTAAAAATGGTGTTCTCTCTACAAGGATAATAAAATCTAAATGGAAATAGATATTATGAGGAAACAGATATGGGCATAACTAATAATATCATAACAAATCTATTGTGAGTAAATTTTAGGTCAGGCATACCTAAAGGGAAAAATAACATTGAGTTCATTATTTGATAAAATAGAAAAAAGCAAGTCTTTTATTGCCATTTCCATAAAAATATTTTTATCAGAAATCCATTTAAAAAGTATTCCAATAAAACTGACTCATATTAGGGAAACTCATTCACTTTTATAGTTTTTTTTAAAAGAATTCATGCATGTGTTCCATATTTATGTAATTTATATTTTTTGTCTCCTACCTCAATTCCATGACCTCTTTTTCTTTAAGTGTTTTCGCTACATTGCAAAATATTCTAGGAGACTCTAACCATAACTCTTAACAATAGGATTTTCAGTTTTAGGAGTTCTTTATGGGTACCCAAAATGGCTGGATATAAAATTAAAGAATATACAAGCTGAGGAAGATATTAGGGAAAAGACACCCTTCACAATAGTCATGAATAATATTACATACCTTGGTGTGACTCTAACAAAGCAAGTGAAAGATCTGTATGACAAGAACTTCAAGCCTCTGAAGAAAGAAATTGAAGAAGATCTCAGAAGATGGAAAGATCTCCAATGCTCATGGATTGGCAGGATTAATATACTAAAAATGGTCATCTTGCTGAAAGGAATATACAGATTCAATGCAATCCCCATCAAAATCCCAAGTGAATTCTTCATGGATCTAGAAAGAGCAATTCTCAAATTCATCTGAAATTACAAAAAAACCCAGGGTAGCAAAAACTGTTCTCCACAACAAAATATCTCCTGTGGGAATCACCATCCCTGACCTCAAGCTCTATTACAGAGCAATAGTGCTAAAAAACTGTTTGGTATTGGTATGGAGACAGGCAGGAAGATAAATGGAATAGAATTGAAGGCCCGGAGAAGAACCCACACACCTACAGTCAGAAGATATTTGATAAAGGAGCTAAAAGTATCCAGTGAAAAAGGAAACATTTTTAACAAATGGTGCTGGATCAACTGGTGGTCAGCATGCAGAAAAATGCAAATCGACCCATCCTTTCTTCTCGTATAAAGCTCAAGTCCAGGTAGATCAAGGACCTACACATAAAACCAGAAACACTGAAGCTTATGGAGGAGAAATTGGGGAAGAATCTTGAACACCTAGGCACAGGGAAATTTTCCTGAATAGAAGACCAATGGCTTATGCTCTAAGAACAAGAATGGACAAATGGGACATCATAAAACTACAAAGCTTCTGTAAGATAAAGGGCACTGTCATTGGACAAAATGGCAACCTACATATTGGGAAAAGATCTTTACCAATCCTACATCCAATAGAGGGCTAATATCTAATGTATATAAAGAACTCTAGAAGTTAGATTCCAGAGTGTAAAATAACCCTATTAAAAATGGGGTGCAGAGCTAAACAGGGAATTCTCTACTGAGGAAACTCGAATGGCTCTGAAGCACCTAAAGAAATGTTCAACATCCTTAGTTATCAGGGAAATGCATATCGAAACAACACTGAGATTTCACCTCACACCAGTCGAATGACTAAGATGATAAACTCAGGGGACAACAGATGCTGGAGATGATATGGGGAAAGAGGAACACTTCTCCATTTTTGGTGGGATTGCAAGTTGGTAAAACCACTCTGGAAATCAGTTTGTGGATTCCTCAGAAAATTGGACAGAGTACTACCTGAGGACCCAGCTATACCACTCCTGGGCATATACCCAGAAGATACTGCAACGTGTAATAGGGACACATGCTCCACTGTGTTCATAGCAGCCTTATTTATAACAGCCAGAAGCTGGATAAACCAGATGTCTGTCAACAGAGGAATGGGTACAGAAATTGTGGTATATATACACAATGGTGTACTATTCAGCTATTAAAAACAATGAATTCATGAAATTCTTAGGCAAATGGATGGAACTAGAAAGTGTCATCCTGAGCAAGGTAACCCAATCACAAAAGAAACCACATGGTATGCACTCATTGATAAGTGGATGTTAGCCCAAAAGTTAAAAATAAACTAGTTATAATTCACAGACCACAGTACACTCAAGAAGAAGGAGGACTGAAGCAGGGGTCTTTGGTTCCTCTGAGAAAGGGAGCAAAATACAGGAGCAATAAAGGAGACAAAATGTGGAGCAGAGACTGAAGAAAAGGCGACTCAGAGACTGCCCTACCTGGGGATTCACCCTATAAACAGTCACTAAACCCCAGCACTATTATGGACAACAAGAGCACATAACAAAAGGAGGATGTCATGGTTGTCTCTGGAGGGGCCCTGTCAGAGCCTTACACATACAGAGGCAGATGCTAGCAGTCAACCATTGGTCTGGGCGTGGGGTCCCCAAGGGAGGAGTTGGAGGGTGGTACGGAGGAACTGATGTGGTTTACAGTCCCATGGGTTGGCCACCCAGAGGCCCCAGGACTCCCAGGGACTAAACCATAAACCAAGGGGTACACATGGTTACAGCCAAAAATGTGGAAGAAGAATGCCTTGATGGGCATCAGTGGATGGAGAGGTCCTTGGTCAGGTGAAAGCTCAATAGAAGATGTCCCAACAAAGGGAAATCAAGGGTGGGGGAGGTTGGAGTGGGTCCCGGGGAGGGGCATATACTTGGAAGCAGGGGGTGAGAGGAGGGGTAGGGGGTTTTTGGGAGGGGGGAAACCAGGAAAGGTTTTAGCATTTGAAATGTAAATGAAGATTATGTTCAATAAAAACAGATGATAAAAAAAATCCAATATATGTTTTTCTAGACAAGATCTGAATGATGACAATCCAAGTTGCTCTGCCATTGTGGACAGATGAATTCTCACAAGACCACTATATGAAATATTAGAGAGAATTAAAGACTACCAAGAGAGGGAAAATTAGTGTTTTCTAGGGATGAATTCTCTAATCCAACACCAGGTGGTCAGTCGGTCCTTAAAACACTTACATATGAGAAACTCTAAATGGATTCATCCAGTTGTATGTATATTTTTATTTGTGTGTGTGCATGTGTGTGTGTGTGTGTGTGTGTGTGTGTGTGTGTGTGTGTGTGTGTTTGTGTGTGTGTATTAACTAAAGAGGGAAACTCCGTTTTCAAAAGGAGTGAGTGAGTTTTCCCAGGGACTACCATGCCGGTGTGAGGCCTTACTCTAAGAACTGTACATACGGTTCTCTCATTGGAGGTAGGTTACATTTAGGTGTTACAAAGAAGAAGAAGGCAGGACAAGGCAGGTCCCTTGTTTGTGCACAAATAATGCTCTTTGGACAGTCCTGAGTGTTGGCCCAGGATTCTGGCTCCACAGCTGTTGGAGATATGCTGTGACAGCAGTCTTTATACAAGTGCTTGTATGCCAACAATAGCAGAGGATACCAAATCAGTCAGTTTATGATGATAATTGTTAAAAATAGTTTTTGAATGTTCCAACTCATTCTGAGAATAAAGATAATACCTGGGCAATTTGGTAAACCCGCTTTCCACAAACTAGGTAACTCCCTCCCCGCCTCCCCAACTGACAAAGGTGCTCACTGGGCATTAACTCATGTTTTTAGCTATTTATCTGTATTTTAGTACTTATTTAACCCTGCTGTAAGGTCTTTAAACTTCGTTTTCTGTACTGTATTGCCAATATTTCATTGTCTCTCACATATAAAGAAATTCCCTCTTTCCTAGAACCTAAACAGCCGTGCAGTTGACACATCTGGAATTCTGGGCAACCTTGGAATACACAGCTCATCTTGACAGGGCCATGAACTTCACTACAAATCACTTAGGTTTTCAGGAAGCCAGCATTACAAACCCACTTCCTCCACTGGGAAAACCAAGGCTCAATGTGCTGCGTGCTCATTGGCACCTCAAGTTGTCGTGTCTTTCTGCCTGAAGCAATGACACTGGTCTTTCCTGTATTGCATGTAGGTAGGAGAAATGGGCCTTGCATGTCTTTGATCCCTGCGGCTGCCTGGGGCTCAAAGGACAATGGTGAGGCAGTTGCCTTGCAGTATACTTGAGCGCAAAGGCTTCTGGGTAAAGCAGTTAACAAACTTTGCTGTTGCTCCTGGGCAAAGGCCTCCAGTTGAAGCAGTTGGTGGGCGTGGCTGCTGCCCGTGCTTGGATGACTCTCCTGGATTCCGGAGCAGTAAGCTCAAGGAGATTGTTGTTTCAGGTGAAAAGGGGTTAAACATAGTAAAGGTCTAAAAATTTTGGCTGTCTAGACATTGAAGCAAAATATCTAATATCTACCTAATTCAAGTATTCACTTCAGGAGATCATTGTTTTTTCCCTTTATATGAACTTCCTAGGGGCAAACATTGGATTTAGAAACTAGGTATAGTAGACAGTATAGCAACGTTTTATTTCCGAACTGGATTTGTAAAGTACCAAATAGCTTTGTCTGCCCATTACATTTTTGTACACATGTGAAGCAGGAGACCCCATGTTTTTAAAGACCCCTTCTTCATAATGGAAAGATATGCCAGCAATTGATGGTGGGATGGTTTTGAGGGAGGGAGGGGAAGTGAGATTCCTAGGACTACTGAATAAGTATGAATTAAGATAAATTTATTGCCTCACACTGGTGTCTAGGAGTTTAAAATCAAAGTCTTGTCAGCGTTATGTACTCTGGAAGCTTCTTAGAGAGAATGTTAGCTTCAGATGTTGGTTTGCAATCCTAGGTGTCTCCTGGCTTTTGGCTCACCAACACTACACTCTCTGCCTGTCTTTCCATTAAATTCTGCTGTGTCTGTGTCTATGTGCTTTACTTTGTTGATGAAAGCCACTAGATTAGAGCCCACTCCAGTCTCATGAACTCAACATGATTACATTATGAAGGATCCTTAACACGGTTTGAAACTAATCTGTGCCCCATAGATTCGTGTTTTGAATTCTTGGTTGGGGTTCTCTCAAGCTTTGCTATTTTGGGAGATTTTGGAAGCTTCTGGACAATGGAAGGTGAGTGATATTGGTTTTGACCCATGAAAATATCTTATAGATTCTCTCTGCTTCTTTGAGTACTGCTATGTGTGTGGACAGCTGCTGTCTACTAAACTCTGCTGACACTATGACCTTGTGCCCAAGCTCACAAGGCCAAGCAAATGCAAACACTGATATAGTATGTCAAAATAATTAAGTCATTTCTTATGTTCATTTTTTTCAGAAATTTGTCACACATATGCAAAATAACTAATAAAACCTTAGTTCCAACATTGTTACAGTAACAGATTCTGTGGTTAGAATTTAAAACGTATTTTTAGGATCATGGAACTCTACCTGTAGAAACATAAAATCTTAATAGCATTTCCCATAAAAATACTTTTGACCCTGAGGAGCACCTCAGTTGGTAAAATGCTCTTGGTTTTGAGAATGAAGACCTTATTCTTGATACCCTGCACCTATGTAGAAGTTTGTTTGTTTGTTTGAACTGATTATCCTGACCCTTGGAATAGGAGACCATCTTCCCTGGGGCCTACTGTCTTGTCAGTCAGCTAAGTTGGTGATCCCCAGGTGTCAGTGAGAGAGTCTGTCACAAAGGACAAGTTAGACAATAACAAGGTGAGTGGCAACTGAAGAGGTTGACCTTTGGACTTTGTCCATACACCTTCCTGCATCTGCTGCCTCCAATACCTTCCTTTTAACTATTTCAGTACCCTATCCACTTCTCTTGGTTAAACAAAAGTGTTAAACAAAAGTTCTCTGGGTTCTTGGTGTTCACACTACATCCTTCTACTGCATTTCAGATCATTGTCTTTGGGACTTAAATCAAGTAGGCATTCTTGTCTACTGATAATTTTGTTGAAGTTGTTGTCCTTTAGGTCACAGATGGTCTTCTTACGGTCTACCAGATGTCCCTCAACGGAGGAATGGATTCAGAAGATGTGGTATATTTACACAATGGAATACTACTCTGCAATTAAAAACAATGAATTCACGAAATTCCTAGGCAAATGGTCAGAACTTGAAAATATCATCCTTAGTGAGGTAACCCAATCACAAAAGATCACACATGGTATGAAGTCACTGATAAGGGGATATTGACCCAGAATCTCAGAATACCCTAGACACAATCAGCATATCAATAGATTTCTAAAAAGATGGAAGGAGAGACCCCTGGTCCTGGAAAGACTGGATGTAGGGGAACGCCAGGACAGAGTAATGAGAGGGGGTTGAACGGAGAAAAGAGGGAGGGAAGGGGGCTTATGGGACTTTCGGGGAGGGAGGAAACGGGAAAGGGGAAGTGATTTGGAATGTAAATTAAAAAAATAAAATAAAATTAAATTAAAAAAAAAAAAAAAAAAAACCAAAAAAAAAAAAAAAAAAAAAAAAAAAAAAAAAAAAAAAATCTATTTATTAGTTCTAAGCCCTCACCTTGTACTTGAAGGGTCATTGCCCTTTTTCTTTTTGACCCTCCCCTTTGCTTCCTCAGTATGTATGTCTATTCTCAGCTTAGCTTATGACTTTTTGGTTACCTCCTTGTCCTGCCAGTGTTTCCTGTCTGATCTGATACTTTGCTTGGAATTTCTTTGATAACATAATTTCTTCAACATTGTTTCTGTGTTTTTCAGTTTCATAGAGTTTAGTTTCTGCATCAGTTTTCCTATATTGCTCAATTTACTCAAAGCATGAAGTCACAATTATGAGAATAATTTTGATATGTAATAGAGGTTCTGGACTTAAATAATTTTTTTTCAGTGTATAGAGTTAGGACTGAGTCATTCTATGAAGTTCCAAAATAGTCTTGAACTCAGTATCTTTTTGACTTTTTGGTGCCAGAATTAGAATTGTCAACCATAAGATCTGATATTATTATTAAATTACTGGGATTAAAGGCGTGCCCTATTATGTCTGTCTCACATCTGACTTTTCAAATGTTATCCCCGTTCCCAGTCCCCCCCTCTTCTGGATATCCCCTATCCAATCCTCCCTCCCCCTACTGCTATGAGGGGGTTCCTTGACCCACCCAACTCCCAATTCCCTGCCCTTGATTCCCCTACATTGGAGCATTTATTGAGCCTTCACTAGCACCTCTCCTCCCACTGATGCCTGACAAGGTAATCCTCTGCTACATGTATGGTGAGAGTCATGTGTACCCCTTGGATGATGGCTTAGTTCCTGGGAGTTCTGGGGGGTCTTGTTGGTCAATATTGTTGTTCTTCCTATGAGGTTGCAAACCCCTTCAGCTCCTATAGTCCTTTTCTTACTCCTCCATTGGGGAACCCAAGTTCAGTCCAATGGTTAGTTGTGAGCATCTACCTCTATATTTGTCAGGATCTGGCAAGGACTCTCAGGAGACAGCCATATCAGGCTCCTTTCAGCAAGCATTTCTTGGCATCCATGACAGTGTTGGGGTTTGGTGACTGTATATGGGAAGAATCCCCAGGTGGTACAGTTGCTGGATGTCCTGTCCTTCAGTCTCTGCTCTGTACTTTATCTACATATTTTCTCCTGTGAACATTTTGTTCAAAAAGAACCAAGTCACAAATTGGGTCTTTGTTCTTCTTGAACTTCATGTGGTCTGTGAATTGTATCTTGGGTATTAGGAGCTTTTGGGATAATATCCACTTACAAGAGTGCATACTGAGTGATATATGTTCTTTTGTGATTGGGTTATCAGGATGATATTTTCTAGTTCCATCTATCCTGGGTTTTTGGTTATTCCAGATAAATTTGGAAATTGCTCTTTATAACTCTATGAAGAATGGAGTTGGAATTTTGATGGGGATTGCATTGAATCTGCAGAGTGCTTTAAGCAAGATTGCCATTTTTACTATATTATCCCTGCCAATCCATGAGCATGGGAGATCTTTCCATCTTCAATATCTATCTTCAGGGACTTGGAGCTCTTGTAATACAAATCTGTCATTTGCTTGGTTAGAGTCACACCAAGGTATTTTATATTATTTGTGACTATTGCGAAGGGTGTTGTATCCTTAATTTCTTTCTCAGCCTCTTTTTCATTTGAGTATAGGAGGCTTCTGATTTGTTTGAGTTAATTTTAAATCTAGCCACGTTGTTGAAGTTGTTTATCAGGTTTAGGAATTCTCTAGTGGAATTTTTAGGGTCACATAAGTACACTATCATGTCATCTGCAGACAGTGATATTTTGACTTCTTCCTTTCCAATTTGTATCCCATTGACCTCCTTTTTGTTGTTTAATTGCTCTAGTTAGGACTTCAAGTACTGTACTGAATAAGTAGGGAGAGAGTGGGCAGACTTTTCTAGTCTGTGATTTTGATGGGATTGCTTCAGGTTTCTCTCAATTTAGTTTGGTGTTGGCTCCTGGTTTGCTGTATATTGCTTTTACTATATTTAGGTATGGGCCTTGAATTCCTGATCTTTCCAAGACTTTTATCATGAAGAGGTGTTGGATTTTGTCAAATGATTTTTCAGCATCTAATGAGATGATCATGTTGTTTTTATTTTCCTTTGAGTGTGTTTATTTAGTGGATTACATTGATGCATTTTTGTATATTGAACCATACCTGTATCCCTGGGATGATGCCTACTTGATCATGGTGAATGATCATTTTGATGTGTTCTTGGACTCTATTGGCAAGAATTTTATTGAGTATTTTTGCATCATTGTTCATAATGGAATTTGGTCTGAAGTTCTCTTTCTTTGTTTGGTCTTTGTGTAGTTTAGGTATAAGTGTAATTGTGGATTCATACAATGAGTTGGGTAGTGTTCCATCTGTTTCTATTTTGTGGAATTGTTTGTAGAGTATTGGTATTAGATCTTCTTTGAAGGTGTGACAAAATTCTCCATTAAACCAATCTGGTCCTGGGTTTTTTGGTTATGATAATATGAATGACTGCTTTTATTTCTTCAGGGGTTATAAGACTGTTTATATGGTTTATCTGATCGTGTTTCAACTTTGGCACCTGGTATGTGTCTAGAAAATTATCCATTTCATCCAAATTTTCGAATTTTGTTGACTATAAGCTTTTGTAGTAGGATCTGATGATTTTTCAAATTTCCACCGTTTCTGTTGTTATGTTTCCATTTTCATGTCTGATTTTATTAATTTGGGTTGTGCCTCTGTGTCCTCTGGTTAGTCTGACTAAGGGTTTATCTATCTTGTTGATTTTCTCAAAGAACCAGCTATTGGTTTGGTTGATTCTTTGTATAGTTCTTTTTCTTTCTATTTGGTTGATTTCAGCCGTGAGTTTATTTCCTGCCATCTACTCCTCTTGGGTGTATTTGCTTCTTTTTGTTCTAGAGCTTTCAGGTGTGTTATCAAGCTACTAGTGTAATCTCTCTCCATTTTCTTTTTGAAGGCACTTAGCGGTATAAGTTTTCCTCTTCGCACTCCTTTCATTGTGTCCCATAAGTTTTGGCATGATGTGTCTTCATTTTCATTAAATTCTAAAAAGTCTTTAATTTCTTTACTTCTTCTTGGTCAAGCTGTCATTGAGTAGAGCATTGTTCAACTTCAATGTGTATGTGTGTTTTCCACCGTTTTTGTTGGAATTTAAGACCAGCCTTAGACCATGGTGATCTTATAAGAAGCAAGAAACTTCAATTTTGTATCTATTGAGGCCTGTTTTGTGACCAATGATATGGTCAATTTTGGAGAAGGTACAATGGGGTTCTGAGAAGATATATATATATATTTTTGTTTTAGCATGAAATGTTCTCTAAATATCTGTTAGATCCATGTGGTACATTACTTCTGTTAGTTTCACTGTTTCTTTGTTTAGTTTTTGTTTCCATGATCTGTCCATTGATGAGAATGGGGTTATTCTCCCCTTATTATTGTTTCTGGTACAATGTGTGCTTTCCACTTTAGCAAAGTTTCTTTTATGAGTGCAGGTGACCGTATGTTTGGAAAATAGATGTTCAGAATTGAGAGTACATCTTGGTAAATTTTTCCTTTTACCATTATGAAGTGTCCTTCCTTGTCTTTTTTTTGACAAATTCTGGCTGAAAGTCAATTTTATTAGATATTAGAATGGCTACTCCAGCTTGTTTCTTGGGACCTCTTGCTTGGAAAATTGTTTTCCAGGCTTTCACTCTGAGGTAGTGTCTGTCTTTGTAACTGAGGTATGTTTCCAGTATGCAGCAAAATGTTGTGTCCTGTTTAAATATCCAGTCTATTAGTCTATGTCTTTTTATTGGAGAATTGAGTCCATTGATGTTAAGAGATATTAAAGAAAAGTGATTGTAACTTCCTGAGAGATTAAGGAATAGTGATTATTGCCACCTGGTATTCTTGACGCTATCTTTATGTTTGAGTGGTTATCTACTTTTGGGTTTGATACAAGTAGGTTACTATCTCGTTTTTTCCAGGGTGTTGTTTCTCTCCTTGTATTAGTGGTTTCCACCTATTATCCTTTGCAGGGCTGGGTTTGTGGAAAGATATTGTGAAAAATTGGTTTTATCATGGAATATCTTGGTCTCTCCATTTGTGGTGATTGAGAGTTTTGCTGGGTATAGTAGTCTAGGCTGGCATTTGTGTTCTCTTAGTGTCTGCATGAGATCTGCCCAGGATCTTCTGGCTTTCACAGTCTCTGGTGAGAAGTCTGATGTGATTCGGATAGGTCTTCCTTTGTATGTTACTTGGCCCTTTTCTCTTACTGCTTTTAGTATTCTTTCTTTGTTTAGAACATTTGGTGTTTTGATTATTATGTGATGGGAGGTATTTCTGTTCTGGTCCAGTCTGTTTGGAGTTCTGTAGGCTTCTTGTATGTTCATCGGCATCTCTCTCTTTAGGTTAGGGAAGTTTTCCTCCATAATTTTGTTGAAGATATTTACTGGCCCTTTAAGTTGCAAATCTTCACTCTCATATATACCTATAATCCTTAGGTTTGGTCTTCTCATTGTGTCCTGGATTTCCTGGATGTTTTGGGTTACACGTTTTTTGCATTTTGCATTTTCTTTGACTGTTGAGTCGATGCTTTCTATGGAGTCTTCAGCACCTGAGATTCTTTCTTCCATCTCTTGTATTCTATTGTTGATGTTTGCATCTATGATTCCTGATATCTTCCCAAGGTTTTCTATCTCCAAAGTTGTCTCCCTTTGTGATTTCTTAGTTGTTTCTACTTCCTTTTTTAGATCCTGAATGGATTTGCTGAGATCCTTCACTTGTTTGTTTGTATTTTCCTGTATTTCTTTAAGGTATTTTTGCGTTTCCTCCTCATGGGCTTCTATCTGTTGATGCATCCTCTCCTGCATTTCTTTAAGCGATTTCTGTGTTCCCTTTGTAAGGGCATCTATCCGTTGATTCATTTCTTTAAGCAACTTTTGTGTTGCCTCCCTATGGGCATCCATCTGTTGACCCATAATCTTCTGCATTTCTTTATGCGAGTTATGTGATTCCTTTGAAAGTGCATCTACCCGTTGATTCATTTCTTTAAGCGATTTTTGTGTTGCCTCCTTGTGGACCTCCATCTGTTGACCCATGTTCTCCTGCATTTCTCTAAGTGATTTTTGTATTTCCTTTGTAAGGGCTTCTGACCGTTGATTCATGATCTCCTGTAATTCTTTATGAGATTTATTTGTGTCCTTCTTGAAATCCTCTAATAACATCATGAGAAGTGATTTTAAATCCAGATCTTGTCTTTCGGGTGTGGTGGGGTGTCCAGGACTTGCTGCTGTTGGAGAGTTGGGTTCGGATGGTGCCATATTACTTTGATTTCTGTTAGTAACATTTCTATGTTTGCCTTTTTCCATCTGGTTACCTCTGGTGTTAGTTGGTCCTGCTGTCACTGGCTGTTGGTTGGACCTCCTGTGAGCCTGCAAAGCTATTTCTGACCCCCCTGGATTACCAGGATTCCCCTGGCACTGATTTCTGGGGCCTGCCCTTCTCCTGAGTGACTTTGGAGCCCTGATGTGCCTGACCCCAAGTGATGTTATATTGGGGAATCCCTGCACATCCAAAGGCTCAGCATAGTTGATTCCTGGAGCAGAGGTCGCCAAAGGGAGGCTGGTAGGCTCCCGCCCTATGCAGGGGTGTGTGATCTCTCCCAGAAGGGGGGAGGGGGATCCCCTGCAGGGCAAAAGTCCTACAGCAGAGCTGGCGCCCAGAAGATCGCAGCGCTGTCCTGCTCTTGGGCGCAGATGGAAGCCCAACAGGCTGTGTCCCAAGAGATGTTATATTCGGGGTAACCTGGATACCTGTATCCTCAGTGCAGTCGAACCAGGAACAGAGGTCAACAAAGGGAAGCTGGTAGGCTCCCGCACAGTGCGGGAGTGTGTGATCTCTCCCACAGCGGGATCCCTCTGCAAGGCAGAAGTCCCACAGCAGAGCTGGCGTGTCCGTTACTGCAGACCTGCCCAGCTCTTGGGAGCAGGGTACACACCCCTTTGTGACTTCTTTATTGTTTCTATTTCCATGTTTAAATCTTGGCTGGTTTTGTTCATTTTCTTCACCAGTTTGATGGTTGTTGTGTGTGTTTGTGTGTGTGTGTGTGTGTGTGTGTGTGTTTGTGTAATTATGTAAGGGATTTTTTGTGTCCTCTTCAAGGACTTCTACCTGTTTAACTGTGTTTTCCTGTATTTCTTTAAGGGAGTTATTTATGTCCCTCTTAAAGTCCTCTATCATCATCATGAGAAGAGATTTTAGGTCGGAATCTTACTTTCATGGTGTGATGGTGTATCCAGGACTTGCTATGGTGGGAGAATTGGGTTCTGATGTTGCCCTGATATCTTAGTTTCTGTTGCTTCTCTTCTTACACTTGCCTCCCTCCATCTGATTATCTCTAATGCTACCTGTGTTCGCTATATGTGACAGTAGACTATCCTTCCTGTGATCCCAGTTGTGTCAGAACTCCTCAGAGTCTAGCTGTCTTTCTGGTTCTGTGATTCTGGGATCCTGCGATCCTTATATGCTGGGTGTGTCTGATCTACTGAGAGTCAAGCTGCCTCTGGAGCACTGGGATCTTGGTGTGACCAGGCTCCTGGTATCCTGGTATTGTGCCATCCCATGTTCCTATGATCCTGGGCATGTTAGAGCTCCTGGGAGTGGATTTGGGTGTTGCTGGGCTGTCTGCGATGTTCGCTTCAAAAGTAAACCAGCCCAGACCATAAGGAACCTGTGCCACTAGTCAGACGGGGTTCCTGTGTCCCTGGGTCCTGGTGGTCGCAGTTCCTCCCAGTGGTGTTGGGAGAAATGTTAAGTCCTCCTCTCCTCTGCTCCTATGATCCTGGATGTGTTGGAGCGCCTGGGAGCAGAAGTTCCTCTGGGTGTTGCAGGACTGGCTGGGGAGTTTGCTCCCAAGGTCTGTGTAGGGGTCATTTTTCTTCATGTGCATTTGTGCACCACACATGTCTCTGGTGCCCATAGAGGTCAAATCTCCTGGAACTGCCTATAGAGATGTCATGAGCCACTGTGTGGGTGCTGAGAATTGGATATATTTATGTATGTCATATAGTCTTCTGCAATGGCAGCAAGTGATCATAACTGATGCTGATCCGTCTCTTCAGCCCCTATAATTACTTTTAAAAACATATTCATTGAGTGTAATTAGTGCTGCCAATAGACATTGGGCATGGGTGTGGGGCTATCCCCTAGAATATTCTCAATCTACCATGAACCATATTCGTAGAGAAAAATGACTCTCCCTCTCCTAGTAGCTATGAACTGTGAATTGTTCCTTGGGGTGGAGGTTCACATGCCCTTCCTGGGCCATGCATGCATGCTTTGTGTATGTGTGTGCATCACAATTGGCACCATAACCAGTGGGTACACCACTGAAGAAAATATGTTTCCCTCTCTCAGAATCATTATCTACATGATGTATAACTCAATGTATGTGATGGCATCCTGAGCCCTTTCAGTTAGCAAATATTTGCCTATTAATCTTCAGGAAGATGTTGGGAGTTGTCTCTCCATGATATGATGTTGATGTGCTCCACCTTGTGCATGTCATTGCAGTTGCTATTAGTTTAACCTTGCCACAACCATGTTATGCCTGGAAGATACTGTTGTACAATACCTAACCCTTGCTCTGCTCTATTTCATAAACACGTATGAGCTGACACTAGCAGTGTTTCCTTCACGATGAAATTCCTGAAGATGTAATTTTGGGATTCACCCTCTTCAAATGGATCATTAAGCCGTAATTTCAATCTGAAAATTTTTCCATTATTTTCTTTCTCACATATACAAAATTTGTGTGTGTCCCATAGTAAGTACACCGATACTTGGGAACCACAAAATGAGGTGAAGTACAAGATTTGTCAATATGATGAATTCCAACTTTATCTTTAACCCTTACTGGCTTGCTATGTGACTTCTGTACATGTGGTTTAATTACAAATGAGATGAGAATATATAAAAGGGCGTATTTCAAATTAAAATACATTGATTTTACAATTTTTGGTTATGCTTCCAAGATTTAGTTAACTTATAATACTTTTCATTGTTTTAAGAAAGTACAACTCAAAATAACAAAAAAGAATCATAGATCACCAGAAGTCACTTGAGGTACTCTGAACAAATTGCTAATTCATCAAAACAATAAAAAGTTACAGTATGTACATTGAAACAGAATATCATTTATTCTGATTAATTAATTAAGTGGTATAGGGATTTCTTTAAAATTTTGTACTGTTTTACTGACAGGGAGGGATGAAACTATTCATCTATAATTTTGAAGCAGAGTCCATAACAAAATGAAGCCAGTAAAGCAGGTATCACTCACTGGCAATAATTTGGAAAGTGATACACAGTTACCCTATAAAAAAGAACTAGTTGCTCTATGGCTCTCATCGAAACCCAAGAAAAGCACTGAACAAAATTGTTGGAGAAGATTGAAGCAATCGTCCTAACATCTGTAACAACTGGTCAACTCACTGAATAATTAGTTTGCCCATGGTCACTAAGAAGACAAAGGAATAAACAGCCAAAGTGAAATTACTGGAAAATGACAAGTTCTTGAAGATGGTGAGACACCAACTGTTTCCCATGATGAGGAACTTTCCACAATGGTACCATGACTGTTGTCAGGTACATGATTCTCTAGTAGAATATACATACAGGACATGGCACATAGTTATACACATGAATAAGATTTATTATGGAGGAATGGGAGGTGCTTTCATCTGAGGAAAGAACAGCCAAGCCTTTAAGGTCTCCTTCAGAGTCACAAAGGACATGCTCAATTTCTCTGTCAGTGAGTTGTGACAACAGAGGTGACATGTGGACCTTTGAAGAACATTAGAATATAATGCAGGGCCCAGACATAAGCCACACTGATTGTGTGCAACAATTTTATCAGGGAGTGGTTGGAAACTTCCTGAAAACCATTTTCTAAGTTGCCAGGTTAAAGCCAAGTTTATAACAATCAGACTTTGGAGGACAGTGTACTTAGTGCTTTGAGTGTTCATGAACAGAATGGGTAGTCCTAGAGTATCCATTCAAAGCTAGAAAATAGGGTGCAATCCACTGTCCTTGTAATCTTCCTCGTGATAAACAATGAGCAGAGGATGGAAGTTTGTTCATAGTACTGACAGAAAGAACTCTGACTGATAACAAGTCATGGAAGATAGATTTACATTTAGATTTTTTAATATAATTTTATACCATGAATTTTTTTCTTTTGCTTTCCACTTCTCCACAGGTTTCTTTTGTGGAAGAGACTACAGATTTCATAATGAAAATGGAGACAAATTATGAAGTTCAGCTTTTTATCTGTAAGTATATTAAGCCTAAAGCAGAGTAAATAAAAGTGGAGTGACTTACAATTGACTTTTGAGGATATATATAAATATTCAAAAAGAATTTGTAACCCCAGAAATCATTCACTTAGGAAACTCTAATCTCAGTATTGAATTAAGGCATGACTGTATCACAAGTGTATATTCGTATAGTGTAAAAACGTTTATTTATATGGATGGAAAAGCTACTGTAAGATCTTTAAAATGTCAATATGATTTCTGTATATTGTCTATACACATAAATTACAATGTGATGAGGAGCAAGTAAAAGTTATACAGCAATAGGCGATAGAGGAGAGAGGAGAAGACTCTACGTGCCTTTATCAGGGCATTTGGTGCAGATCAGGACAGACATGGTACTTGTCGCAGCCCACATTAGGACTATCACTATTGATTGATCTGTTGCAAAGCTGGGAAAGCAGCAGAACATGTCAGAAGATAACAGTGTGAACACAGTAGATGACCCAAGCTGGGAAAGAGACAGAGACACTGACAGCCTGATCATCTTATCACTTTGTTCAGAATGCTGAGGGAGGAGAATCAGATAATAAACCTGGAGACTGTAGCAAAAAACTCCTCTGTGTGTTCCTGAAGACCTGGGTAGTGGGCAAAATAGGAAGTATAAGAATGAATGTACACTCAGTATTGATTCATTCAGAGACACTTAGGGGCATCCTCACACAAACAAGGCTGAATGCTGGGAAAGATGCCACCCAGAATCAGAATAAAGTGCAGAGTGGTGTCCTGGTCACCCAGCCATCTGGCTTCCAACTCCTGCCAGTTGACCTTGACTAACTTACTCAAGACATATGCACCCCACAGGTGTCCTATGCTTGAGTAGGTCCAAGGAATCCTCCACACTTGAAAAGCACTGAAAATTGAGGGGCTTCTAGGGATTCCTGGCAGTGCCTCGAGGCAGCAACTGGAACTTTTAAAAATGCAGGAGAAGCAAAGAAAACCTGTGATAGAGTTTTAAAGTATGAACCAGTAAGAGTAGAGAGGTAAGCAGAAGGGGAGTAAGTGCAAGGAAGATTTCATTTCATTTTTGGTTTTTTTCTTTGTTTTAGGTTTTGGTCAAGTTTTTTGGCTTGTCTGTTGCTTCATTCTTTGACTTTAAATCCTTTGTTGCTTGGTTATAGTGAAGTCATGAGTGAGGTCTCTAAGTCTTTCTTATATTTACCCTCTCAGTCCCAGACTGGGAAAACCATCATTATCCTATTCCTCACCAAAGTGTTTCCTCAATCATCTTCAGGGTGCTTTGGCTAAAAAACCATTCTGGTGGAGTGATAAGTTCTCAATTTCTTCAATGCCACCCCCTTCGTCTTACAGAAAGTGTAGCCTATCCTCCTCATGCAGTTTTTCTTCCTCCTGGAGGAACTAAGAAACATTGTCAAGGATGGTAATAAAGATAACCTTTATATCTTGGGGAGTGAACAGATTGAGCAGAGGCCCCAAAACGCCAGAGTGGACAAGCACAGTCCACTGACCCTGAGCAGTCCCTGGTGCTAAGGTAGCTATAGTCCACAGCACCTTTCTAGACTCTGAATTCTCCTTTCAATCCACTGCTGGGTACAGCCTATCAGAGGAGAGTTATACTAGACTCTTTTCTTCAAGCATAAAAGAGCTTCATTAATAGTGTCAGGGATTGGTGATTTTCCACAGGAAAATTTTCAATGTGGGCCGGTTATTGGTTGACCATTCCATCAGTCTCTGCTGCACCTTTGTCCCTGTAGTTCCTTTGGATGAAAGTTGTTAACAGGCCATCACCTGAAACTTGGCCTCCAGCAGTAGCTTCACAATCTGCAGTTGCATTACCCGCTATTGGTCGCTGGCAGTCAGGCCTCACAGTGCAGATGGCCACCACTGCAGTGTGTGCAGAGACTGTGGTCTCTTTGGTGGGGAATCCGTTGGATCAGGAACTCACCGAAGTCTTCAGTTGATGTGGTAATGAACAGCCCACAAAGCTTTACATCCCTCAACAGGAGCCTCAGAAGCCTAACTGCTAGAGCAGCAGCCTGGTGGCTCTTGTTTTCTTGAGATCAAACATATTCTGGTGTGCACTCAGCAAAAAGAATGTGAAGCTTTATAAGGTCTGTACAAGGTGCTAAGGCAATTCAGACTTCCAATGGACCAATCTAATTCAGAAGTTCATATGGAGGAAATGGAACATTTCGCTGTCATGGTCAGGGACTTTGGTATAAAAATGAAATCAATGGTACCAGTATAGGTCCTGAGTAAACTCATTAACATAACAACTCCACTGCTTCAGAAATGCCTTGCGAGAGAGATTTCTCTGAATACTTCACGGAGGTGTATGATTTAGGGCCCACGCACGCATTTGGCTTCCATGAGCCAGGTGTATTACTTGTGAATTACTTGAAGGGACGAGATGCCTATATATAGACATACCAACCATAGAGTGCACACTACCAACAAATTAGATACCTATTCTGATCCAGAGGCCTCCCTATTCCTTCCTCCAGGATTAACAAAATGTTCAAACACTTGCCTTGAGTTTCAAGTGCATTCCCACTTAGTGTTCCATTTGTTAGCAGATTAGGAAACCTGCCAGCAGACTCTGGCTTGACTTGATTCTGCCTGACCAGCAGGCTTTCCCAAAGTCAGGCAAAATGGCTCCTGCTAACAAAAGAGTCAGACATCATCAAAATTAGGCAGAGGTAGCTTTACAGCCAATTTCTGAATTTGTCTTTTGATAGAACACCTCGTTTTTTAGACACCCTCCTTCCTTGGATGTTGTCTGTGTCCTGGACTGCCTACTGCACCAACCCTACCTACCCTTGTGAGTTGGAGATGGGGTTGTGGGGAATCAATGGCACAGACTCAGGTAGTAGGCGAGAACATCATATTAAGCTCTTGTGAACACTGCTGCAAGCTCCTTTAATACCCTTCAGTTGTGCCTCATTTGTCCCATACAACAGTTTCTGATTGGCTGGCATTGTCGAGGCATCAGCAGTACTTGGTCTCTCAGGTAATCTTCAATTAGGTTCTCCTGCTAAACTTTCGTTTGTGGCTGTGTTGCCCCAACTTTTATGCAGAGGTAGCCACACCATTCTTCCAACATTTCTACCCCTTTGTTTTTAGATTTTGACAGCCTAGTTGTAGATGGGTTGTCATTGACTCAACATTGCTGACCCTCTGTCAGAGGATTTCTAATATACTAGACTGTGCCTGTCTTAGGTTGTTGTGTTTTCTAGGATCTTACCTGTCATTGACTACTAGCCCAAAAGAGATATCACTCTGGAGGCATGTCAGACAAGGGGGAAATGAGGAACAGCCTACATGGTGGTCCCACGGATCTCTGCCATCCAGGCTTTGATCACTTTCTTAGGGTGACCGTTGTCGGGATTTTCCAGAGACATAAACACCTGGAGGTTTGTCTTATTTATGGAGCACTGTCTGGAAATATGTTCTATTAGACACTTAAACAAAATGATTATTAGTATGACAATTCCTCTCATTATAGCACAAGAGATTATTGAGTCAACTGTTGTTGGGCTTCAATGGCGTTATGTTCCTGTTAAGGGGTGAGGCAGATTGAGTGAAACCTGGGGTTATAGGCCAATAGAGACATGTCTCTAACAAGGGCCAACTCTTCTGCCCATATGTCAATCTGGTCTTGTAAAATGTGGATGGTTTGATAATGATGTGGATTTAGTACTGTACCTGTAGGACCTCAGCTGACTTAGAGACTACCACATTGATGGTGTGCACAGGAGTGTCTCTCTACGTCAAGGCAACAGCCGCTGTTGTTGCCCTGGCAATTTCTGTAATGTTGGCTGCAATGATGGCAGCTGTAATACCAACATCTTTTTTTCCCTGACATATGGGTTATAAGTGAGTCTGGGAGATCATAGTGATGACATGAAAGTGAGTGTTATTTACCCTAGGCCTCTAAATGGTGTCCAGTTCTTTCATCAGGATAGCGATTGCTGAATACCCAAAATAACAGGTGGTCAGGAGACATTTATCATTAAAGAAGTTAAGGCTATCTCTTTCAATGGAGGTATTGGTGACCAGAAAGAAAAAGGGAGGTTGAACAGAGACTGGGTGGCTTCCCAGCTAACCTGGTTGGCAATGGTCACATTCATGGGGCTTGCCCCAGTCCTCATTTTTGCTGACCAAAGTTTATATGGAAATATTTCCAGTTAAAGAGATGGATAGCTTTTAGGGGAGTAAAGGGGCATGAACCAAGAGAATCATAGGGGCTACATAAATCTCAATTGTTCATAATGGGTACATGTTGTAATTGAATGGAATCACTGTTAACATAGGGACTAACATTAGAAAGCATCATGTTAGTTAAACCTCCACATGTCAAGTGTGAGATTAGATAACAACATTGGGCATCTCTGGTAAATCTTACACATAGTGTAGGCTGGCAGTGTTCCCAGGGATGGGAAGTCCTACAAAAGTGGGCATTTGAGGGAGCCTTGGGCAGCAAGGCAGAGTTGGACATCTCATGTTTGGTAGACCATTGGGGATTTGTAATCAGTAAGGGGAACATGAAGTGCCATGTTTAAAATAGTGTCATAGGTTAGATTCCCATGAGAGGCCCCCATAGTCATATTCTGTAATTGGATAGAAGGGATAATGAAGGAGACATTGGTGGTAAAGCAGAGACTTTCCTCTGTGAGCCATGTGTCTTCTAATTCTCATGTAGTAATGAAGAGGTTCATGAAGAGCAAATCCAAACTCACATTGAAAAAAAACAGGGTAGATCTGTGAGTTCACTGCTACAGACAAAATAATTGGGAGCAGGGGCACCAAAGCCCAGTACTCATTGACATTCTGAGGTGAAAGAAATATTAATAAACATAGTATGGCCGGGCGGTGGTGGCGCACGCCTTTAATCCCAGCACTTGGGAGGCAGAGGCAGGCGGATTTCTGAGTTCAAAGCCAGCCTAGTCTACAGAGCGAGTTCCAGGACAGCCAGGGCTATACAGAGAAACCCTGTCTCGAAAAACCAAAAAAATAAAAAATAAAAAAATAAACATAGTATGTATGTTACATCTCCTGATTCTGGTCCTCTTCTGGCTCCTTAATCAACACCCAGGGCAAATGTCTCTTGAGGACACCCATATTGGTGTGGTTGTGTCCTGGGAGAAAAGACAAGCATAGCCTTACCTCTTGTCAGAAGAGGAGTGGGCAGTTGTCATTGAGAAATTATTGGGACCCTCGATCTAAGCAATAAGAGGGGAGTGTCCCTCATCAAATAATCTCAATGTTTGTTAGCAGAGCTCAGCCTTTTCCCATCAAAGCGGGGAACTTTCACATGAAACAGGATCTCCACCAATGCTAGGAGTGGATCTCTTCTAGACTCTGGGAAATTAACCCAAGCAAGTGCTCCATTCAAGAATGATTTGTTCTTTATACAATTGTTTGTCCTTGAGAATTATAAGGTATCCCAAAGGAGGGACTAATGCTCCTTGAGGATAATTACTGCTGAACTTTTGAAATGAGTAAGCAGGTCTACTGTCTGACTAGCATGTCCAAGGCCCTCCCAATATTAGCATGGCTGATTTCATGGCCTTTTCACCTGTCATGACCACCTCGTATATGAAGGCAGAGCAAGTATGTAACATAACATGTACATACCTAAGATGACCAAAGTCTGGGTCATGGGTGACATCCATTGTCAGAGTGCATTGAGGAGTAGACCTCTAGGATTAACTCCTGATCGGCCAAGTGGCCCCAATGGTCCAAGAGGTATCAACATTGCACAGTATCTCGTAAAAGTGTGTATTGTAACACAGGCAATTTGGGCAAGAGCTTATGTAAATTCTGAGGGGAAAGGCGAAATTGTTGGTGTAACATTCTATCTTGTTCTAACAATTCCGTGTCCACAAGCATAATCTGGGCATCAGTTCTCTCATTTCCTTCTGTTAATATATAAGGCAATTTAGAGTGTGATCTTATATGTGAGATGAACCAGAGATGTGCCATATTCTTGAAAAACTTCTGGATAAGGGACATGCTGCAGCTCTAACAGGTGTTAACTAGGGGAGAACAGTTGACAAGTGATTGGTTCCAATTGTTTCATGCCTATTTGCCTGAGTATTTAAGTTTTAAGATCTTTTTTTGTTTTGTTTTACATGGTGAAGGTTTTCACAATTGTTCTTGATTTGCTGGCATTAAAAAATTGGTTCTCCAAAGGCTACACAGTCCTCACTGTTTCCTTAAATGTAAGTTGAGATCTCTCTGATCCTGCAATACTAATTGTGCCAATGTGTCTACGTGGTATCCACCCTAGTCATCTAAGAACACTAAATTCTGTTAAACTTAGAGAGATGTTCAAGATTCTGAACACTTGACCTTTGAGGAGAACTGATGTTTCTAGTGCAGTAGACCTGCACTCATTAAGTATAGTGACTAGCTGTTTTGGTCAAGTGTGGTCTGGGGTCATGGCTAAATACAGGTGGCTTGCATTCCCATCATAGATGTAACCTGTGGACAGATGTGAGTAATGCCACAAATGAGTGCATGTTTCCTGTAAAAAATGTGGGAGATCAATGGACATTGTACAAAGCGGGAGACCAATAGACATTGGACAATGTGGGAGGCCTGATACCTTCAATAGACATTCACCAAGTGTCAGAGGGAGTAGAAAGGAAGAGTCGTTGACATTTGGTAACACTAGTAGTCAAGATCGGAGTAATATGTGCAGAGTTATGCACCAAGAGAGAAGCCAGGTAACCTGATTAGACAGGATACACAGTACTTGTCCTTATATGTCACCTAGGATTGATATGGGCTGGGACCATGAACAGGCATCAGCAGTGGTTTGTGACAGTTTTTCATTTGAAAGGTTGAAGGCCATTCATTCCTAATAAGGGCATTTTGGATCAAGGCAGAATCAATAAAACTGTGTCAGGTTAGGTGAAGTTTGGTTGAGGATGAAAATGTTGATGCTATAGTCAGGAGGAGTTCCATTAAAGAGAGAGGGGGAGGTATCAGAGTGGAGATTAGAATAGTTGAGACAGTAGTTACCATACCCTACAGTCTTGGGTGCACTAGAAAGTAGACTCTCCCCCCCCCCTTTTATTGAATATATTCTTCAATTACATTTCAAATGTTATACCCCTTCCTCGTTTCCCTCCTCCCTGAAAACCCCCAACATATCCTCCCACCCCTGCCTCCAAGAATATCCTCCTCCCCCAAGCCACTCCCATGACCCCCACTCCATTTCCCCACACTGGGACCTCTATTGAGCCTTTAAAGGACCAAGGACCTCTCCTCCCACTGATGCCCAACAAAGCATTCCTCTGCCAATCTTTTGGCTGGAGCCACATGTACTCCTTGGATGATGGCTTAGTCCCAGGTAGCCCTGGGACATCTGCTTGGCTGAAATTGTAGTTCTTCACATGGGGCTGCAAGCTCCCCCCCAAATCCTCCAGACTGTCCTCCAACTCCTCCATTGTAAACCCCAAGCTCAGCCCAATGGTTGACTGCTAGTCTTTGCCTCTGTATCTCTAAGGCTCTGGCAGGCCCTCACGAAAAGACAACCATAACAAGCTCATTTCGGTACACACTTCTTGTCCTCGATAGTAGTTTCAGGGTTTGGTGAATGTTTTTAGGATGAATTCACAGGTAGGACAGTCTCTGGGTGGCCTTTTCTTCCATCTCTGCTTCACACTTTGTCTCCATAGTTGCTCCTGTGAATAACTGTGAAGCTAGGTTCTTTCCAGCTTCTGGTTATTAATAAATAAGGCTGTTATGAACATAGTGAAGCATGTGTCCTTATTACATGTTGGAGTATCTTCTGGGTATATGTCCAGGAGTGGTATAGCTGGGTCCTCAGGTAGAACTATGTCCAATTTTCTGAGGAACCTCCAAACAGATTTCCAGGGTGGTTTTACTAGCTTGCAATCCCACCAGCAATGGAGAAGTGTTCCTCTTTCTCCACATCGTCTCCATAATCTGCTATCCCCTGAGTATTTTCATCTTAATCATTCTGACAAGTGTGAGGTGAAATCTCAGGGTTGTTTTGATTTGCATTTCCCTGATAACTAAGGATGCTGAACATTTCTTTAGGTGCTTCAGAGCCATTCGAATTTCCTGGGTTGAAAATTCCCTGTTTAGCTCTGTACCCCATTTTTAATAGGGTTATTTGACACTCTGGAATCTAACTTCTTGAGTTCTTTGTATATATTAGATATTAGCCCTCTATAGGATGTAGGCAAAGATCTTTTCCCTATCTGTTGGTTGCCATTTTGTCCTATTGACAGTGACCTTTGCCTTACAGAATCTTTGCAGTTTTATGAAGTCCCATTTGTTGATTCTTGTTCTTAGAGCATAACCCATTGGTGTTCTATTTAGGAAGTTTTCCCCTGTGCCCATATGTTCAAGGTTCTTCCCTACTTTCTCCTGATAAGCTTCAGTGTATCTGTTTTTTTTTTTTTGTTTTTGTTTTTGTTTTTTTTTTGTGGAGATCCTTGATCCATTTGGACTTAAGCTTTGTACGAGGAGATAAGAACTTTACCTGCATGCAATAAGGACACATGCTCCACTATATTCATAGCAGCCGTATTTATAATAGCCAGAAGCTGGAAAGAACCCAGATGTCCCTCAACGGAGGAATGGATTCAGAAGATGTGGTATATTTACACAATGGAATACTACTCTGCAATTAAAAACAATGAATTCACGAAATTCCTAGGCAAATGGTCAGAACTTGAAAATATCATCCTTAGTGAGGTAACCCAATCACAAAAGAACACACATGGTATGCAGTCACTGATAAGGGGATATTGACCCAGAATCTCGGAATACCCTAGACAAAATCAGCATATCAATAGATTTCTAAAAAGATGGAAGGTGAGACCCCTGGTCCTGGAAAGACTGGATGTAGGGGACCGCCAGGACAGAGTAACGAGAGGGGGTTGAATGGAGAAAAGAGGGAGGGAAGGGGGCTTATGGGACTTTCGGGGAGGGAGGAAACGGGAAAGGGGAAGTGATTTGGAATGTAAATTAAAAAAAAAAAAAGAATGGGTCAATTTGCATTTTACGGCATGCTGACATCTAGTTGATCCAGCACCATTTATCACTGGATGTTTTTAGCTTCTGTGTCAAATATCAAGTGACTTTAGGTGTGTGGGTTCATATCTGGGTCTTCAATTCTATTCCATTGATCTTCCTGCCTGTCTCCATACCAATACCATACAGTTTTTATCACTATTGCTCTGTAGTAGAGCTTGAGGTCAGGGACAGTGATTCCTCTAAGAGATCTTTTGTTTTGGAGAATAGTTTTCACTATCCTGGGTTTTTTGTTATTCCAAATGAATTTGTAGATTGCTCTTACAAAGAAGTCTCTATTGGAGCATGTGAGTTTAGAAACTTCTTGTTTTATTTAATATCTTTGAATTGTGTTTGAAGAACACAGGTCCAGCAAAACTGAATTCATTCTCATTGCTCAAGATCTTCTGACATCCCAGAGTGATTTGCCAGAATACTCATAGATGTCTTAGAATTTAGGTTGGGAATTTATAATGTTATAAAACTTCAATTAACAGGGTTGATTTTAGAAGGATTGGGAAAGAGTATAAAAACACTCTGTTCGTATTTCCCCAGGGAGGCAACAGTTCCACATCTCCACATCTCCAAAAGTCTTAATGATATGCACCAGTAACCTGGCAAGTATGACTAGTTGTGCTGGACATGCATAGGTTAGGATGCCTTGTACATACTTTTCAAATTGTAAGTGCCCACACTTCAATCCAGAGTGGCAATGAAAGAGCTTACAGTAGTAAGTGCTTTCAACTGAGATCAATTACATCTTGTAACAATGTCTAATACCTGACTTGTATCAAAGAGCCCAAGTTTCAGTTTTCAAGTGCATGGTCTATGTGGGTCAGAACAGCTAAAATTTAAGGGCATGAATATAACCTAACATGTTAATATTATGGCTATCATAGTATAAAACTGGGGTAAGAAAAGTTTAGCAATAAAATATAAAACATTGAATATGTTAAACTTGAAGGATCTCCATTAAGTCATTTTCCATCTCTGTTAGTCAGTTTCTCTTTCTATGGAATCCTCAGGTGGGGAGTTATCTGTGTTTTATTAGGGAAACCAGAGGAAACAGTTGAGAATTTATCTGCTTTAGATGGATGAGGAAGAAAATATCACGTTAATTATGTACCTGGGATAGGAAGTAACAATTTGTAAAAGGAATTAGATGTTAATTAGGGAATAAATAATGGTTATTAACATAGTTGGTTTAACCTGTGGGAATGGATTAAATATGATTTTGAACAAACTGTGAGTTTTTAGAGGAATTTTAGGTAAGAAGGCATGAACGAAGTTTCAGGTATTCCTGTTAGGAGAAAAAAAAAGACATTCAAATAAAGAAGTATGAAAATTTTGTGTTAAAAGGCACAAACCTTGTTTCTGGTATTCCTGTTAGGGAGAAGAACAACATTTAAGGGAATCAGCCTGAAAATTTTGGGGTTAAGGGTTGCAGCTTTGTGTTTTTTGTAATTCTCAGCAGCAAGAGCTAATCTATTATCTTTACTTATTTAACCCATTTAAGTTACACTATGTCTGCCATGTGGCTAGGTACCCCTCCTTAATTTCATATGTTCCAACTTCTTCAGAGTTCATATGGGGCATATCTCCCACCTCTGACCATTTCCTGGAATTCCAATCTCTCTATTTAAACTCCCACTTTCTACTTCCTCTCCTTTGGAATAAGCCATCATTTTTTTATTGACAGATGATTCCTCCACATTGTACACAAGAGATTATCCTTAGAGCACGCAGTAACGAAATCTACTTGGTTACCAGAATTTTGCTCTTAGACAGGTGTGGTGGTCTCCTTGCACTGGAAAGGCAGCAGGACATGCCGGGTAAACCTTTGGCATTTCTGTTCAGGACCTTCTGGCATCATTGTCTTTGTTGGACTCTGGACATACACTGGTAGTGCCCAAAGAAGTGCTCTGGAGGATGGCATTTTCTCTTCTAAGGCTCAGGGCTTGTACTTTCAAGTTGAACTACCTTGGGGGAATCCTATAGACAGCCATAAGTGTTCTTACCATAAACGTGGGGGATGCAACATACCCAAGTGCATGTGAATGAAGGTACCCATGGAGGACAGAGGTGCTTGATACATGGAACTGAAATTATACCAGTTGTGAGCCACCCTCTGTTTGTGCCAGGAACTGAACTTCCATCCCTTTACCAGCAGAAAAGTCTCTTAACCAACCTTTCTAACTTAACACACTCCTGATTTTTATAACTGTGGATGGGATGCTAATTTCTGTCTTGTAGACTTCTTGGCCTTCACCTAAATCTGTGATGAGGCTACACCATGTTCTCACAATTACAGAAAGATCCAACTTTATCAATTAAATGACATTCTTAAATTTTTAACGTTAGAAGATATAGACAACTATTTCTGGGTATAGACGGAATTCCACATTCCTGGGTTGCTAATAGACAAACACTATTCAAGGCACTCAAATTATTCCTTTAGCAGAGATCATATCCACCCATAGTACTCATTAGAAACCCAAAAACTCACCAGTCACTTGTTTAAACATCTTCCTGATTATTTTGGACAAACAGGTTAATAGTTAAATGGAAAGAAAAATCAATTTAAAGTGAATGTAGTTATCCATCTTTATTTTTCCTACATATGTATTTATATATAAAGATAGTCTTACTACTTATTCCTTTTTGATATGGTATTTCCTATATAGGCCTCAAAGGTTAATAGAAAAAATACATGGCATTTAATATATAAAAGTGTAATTAGATCTTTATATCTGCCTGCTTAAAAATCAAATCCAAATGAATAGAAGACCTTAAAGTCAGACCTGACACCCTGAAGTTGCTATTGAACAAGTAGGGTAAATTCACCAAGGTAGGGACATAGGTTAGAATTTTGTGAACTGAATTGCATTTGTCCAGGAAATATGACCAACCATTGACAAACGAGTTTTCATAAATGAACTAGTGTCGACATTATTAAAAAAAAATTACCTGAGTGTGAATTGACAACCCCTGCACACTATTGGCAGAGCAAACATCAATAAAGCAATCATAAGACGCGGTGTGGAGATTCCAACAATGTGAAACCATGTTTTCCCTGTGATCCAGGATTCCCAACATAGGATACGTGACAAGAAAAAAGATATCAGAATGCCAAAGAGACTTCTGTAGTGTCCCATGTGTCAGAGACATTCGTGAGAGCCAAGCTGTGGAGCCAACCAGTGTCCAGAGAGTGATGAACTGATACAGCACAGCACAGGATCCCTCACAACACCAAAAGTGGACCTGCCAGAGAGTCCAAGCTGCCGGCACCTCCACAGTAAGGCATATTAGCTGGTTTCTTTGTCTCTTCCCACAGTGATTTGGTTGCAGGAGGCCACAGCTCCTATCATCTTTGAAGCCTTCCTATTTTTAGTTCACATGACAATACAGAGCAACCATTGTGCCCCAAGAAAGGGCTGCCTGTCCCCTCAACAGATATGAATGTCAGGGCAGAAATACAAGTTGAAGTTGAACCAGATTACTGCTAGAAAAGTCAGTGCTTTTTGAACAAAGTCATGGTGAGAATCTCTACACCCAATTATTAGGAGGTTTATTAAGACACTAACATAAGACAACTGCAGAAAGTATTGAGAATATTACAAAATGAATCAAAAAATATAATCCTTTAACAATGTAGCTATCCTATTCCCACCTGTTTATTGAGGTAGGATGTAATTAGGTCTTTTAATTTACTAGGTGAAAATCTGTCACCACAGTACCCAGGATTCTGAGCAGGAGGGTCAGGAGCTGTAAACAAGCCTGGGCTATACAGCAACACCATGTCTCAGAAATATAAAAGGGTGAAGGATACTGAGCTTTGTGGTCACCTTGAGTAGACTTGAAGGACATTATACAAATAAAATATAATTCATCTCACATACAATGTCTCTCAGTGTTCTATTGGTCTCCTATGTCTGGCTCTTTCAGATGACAATCTTTCTTGAGACTTCTTACTGAGGAATGGGTGTCCATGCCCAAAAGTCTGAGGGGGCAGTGTTACCAACTGACACTCCTTGCACCATATACACAGCAGTGAAGTTGGTGGATGGTGGGGGCTAGACCCTACCATGATCATTTGATTCCTGCCAGGATACAGAAGAACTGTCCTTATTAAGGAAATTTTCTAAATTTTCACACATAGTCTTTTCCAACAACAAAGGGTCAGGGTAAGGTGATGGGAGACCTGGGATCAGAACATGGTTTTCTTCTCTAGTTTCTCCAAGTCCATCTGGCTGATGGAATTTTTCTGTGCTCTTCTAGCTCTGGCCTTACTTCTCCACCAATCAACAGAAGCCTCTTCCATCAAGGATACCTGAAAAATGAGCTTTTGGTAAGATTAACAAGTGTTAGCAAATCATGCCTACCCCATGGTTTGAGCAGGGGAGCATCATCCGTGTAACCCTGTTCCATCCAGTGTGGTAGGGTTAAGGAATATCTCTTGCCCTATGCACAAAGCAGATGAAACTGGGCTTGGGCTTTGTGCCTTGTTGAGTGTGGTCCCAGAAGTTCTTGGGTAGCCTTGGCACAGGGTCTTATAGGCCACAAAGGCACAAGACTCTCAGCCTGATCCCTGGGGACACAATACTGTAGTAACAGAAACATCCTTGCAGGATATTAGAAAGAAATCATCATGAATCTTTATGTGAGATACTGTTGAACTTAAGATAAGGCAGTGTATACACAAGAGTGGAGATAAAGAGGGGTAAGAATCTGACCCCTTAGGTCCCTGAGTTTACTTAGGTGGTTAGAAAGTGGCAGGAGACCATAAACCTCCCAAAGGAAAGGACTCACTGTCAGACCAGAGGGTCTCAGTTGTTTTTCCATCACAGGTTCTTACCCATGGTCATGCTTGGAACAAGCTCCAGCTCTAAATTCAATTTCAAACACTCCAGACTTCACCTTGACTCCACTCAAAGGACAAGTGGTGTGCCTCACCTTTCATGTGGTTAGATGTCCTGGGACAAAATGTGCGCGTGGCCTGACAAATGGCTCCTATGCGGCAGCAGATGGGAATTTCCGATGGGAATGGAGACAAGAGAAACTGACTTGGACTGACACCTAAAGGCACATAACATATGCAAGTACTTTGTTTAGCATGGAGATTCTCCAAATTTCAAGCAAATTTCACTAGCATCAACTGTATATAGGTATATCCAAAGGTGTGTGTGTGTGTGTGTGTGTGTGTGTGTGTGTGTGTGTGTGTGTGTGTGTGTCTGTGTCTGTGTCCATATCTGTCCAGATATTGAGAAGAGAAGAGTGCATCCAGATGACAACAGGTTGAAAAGCAGCAAACAGGCTCACCAATAATTGTTCTGGGGTGAGTTGTAAAGGTTTCTGAAACTTACTGAGTTAGAAGCAAGCTGTCTAGTGAGCCAGGATGGTTTAGGGAACTGCACCATAAGCAATGGACTCACCCATTCCTGTACACTCTCCCTTCCTTTATGAGCACTAGATGGACATTCCTTGCACTCTCATTGATCTGTTTCTGGCACCAACTGGTCAGAAATAGTCCTCTTGGACAAAAACAGAAGGAGTTCAGTTACGCTGGGGTCCTACTCTGCTTCCAGTGTCCACTTTCTCTCCTAATGGCTCATGGGTACATTTGGAGACAGGCAGCTGATGATCTCACCATGCATGGAAGGTCCTCTGAGACCTGTTTTTCTAATGATGACCTACATGCCTTGGTACCTTCATTACAGGATTTCTGAGTTTCATGGAGCTCCTCACTTGACTGGCAACTTTGTTACACTACCAGCCATCATGAACCAACCTAGAGTGATGAAAGAGGGGAATCATGAGCTCAGACTGGCTTTCCAGTATCCTTGTTCAGTCTTCAGGTCCCAGAGGATCTGAGAAGGCTACAACACCCCAATACACACCACACTCATGGGCCGATAGAAGAATATTTGGACCTTAGTTACAGCCTATGATGTAGACATGACTTCCAACAGGTACCAAAACCCTGGTAATTCCTACCCGATAATTTTGCACCTGTCTTCATTGTCAACAAGCTGATAGCTACTCTCTGGTTTCAACTTCCCAGAAGTACAATGCCTCACAGTGCACTTAAATCAGACACAAGAAAGGTGTCTCATAATACAAACTTGAGGACTTATGACTGAATCCACTGGTCCTATGATGGCATGGGCTCTCAGGCTGAGTCCTCCTGAGTGCTCCACTGATCACTCCACCCACACTTCTCCAGCATCCTTGCCTAGCCTCCAGACATACTCCTCTGCTGTCTACACGAAGTCAAGTTTCTCAGGAAAGATACTGTATGATTGCGTTTCTGGTGAGATAATATAATATCACCAACCCCTAAAATGTATATTTTTATAATATCTTTATGTTGAAGCATGCCATTTACTCAAGGAAACAGTTCAGTGTGTAAAAGCATTTGCTGCTAAGCCTGGGGACCTTACACCATTCCCCAGGACAGACATAGAGAAAAGAAAGAACACACTACTGCAAGTTAACCTCCATGCAAATACCAGTGACTAATATATTTCTGTTAAAGTAAAGGATATATTGTTTCAAAGAGCCTAGATTTAAAAGTGCATTGTAGCCTGTGAAAGTACCTCTCAGCATGGATACCACCAGTGATTTTTAACCCACAGTCAGGATGATATTGGCTAGCCATGCTCTCTTTCAGATTGGCAAGAAGCAACATAAAATTACCAGTCTTTTATAACCCAATTATTATGGGTATTGCAGAGCTGCCTTATAGAGAGGAACCTGTGTGGAGTCTAAAGTCCTCTATGAAGGTGTCCCTTGGGCATATTTGGGAAAGACAGGCTCAACCCTATTCAGTTAATAGTGGGATCCTCAGCCTGGGACTCCTGGCTGGAAATGGAGGAAATCTGTCCTTTGATGTCATGTTCTCCTTTGGACCATTGGTAGTCACAGTGTGGAGTGGTTCAAAGTTGTCCTACTGAGACGATGTTTGTAAAAGAGATAGGATGTACTTTTCACTCTGTATATTTCTGAGCTTACACTGGGGTTCCTCCAGAGAGGAATGATGGGATAAATCATCCTGTGAAGACATTTTGCTGTTTGGATTGTTACACCCAGCTTTGGACACATCCATCGCTGACTGGCTGGAGGAGATTTCCATGGACGAATCCTCTAAAATTCTAGTACAGCTCTCATTTGTGTTGTCACTGTTCTCTCTCTCTCTCTCTCTCTCTCTCTCTCTCTCTCTCTCTCTCTCTCTCTCTCTCTCTCTCTCTCTCTCTCTCTCTCTCTCTCTCCCACTACCCCTGTGTGCTGCTCATAAAGTGAGCCTTGTGTACAAGCTGAAGGCAGGGTCTGTGAATGGGATTTGTCTTCTTGTTCAAGCTGTACAGGGTGGGTGGCATATTGTACTTCATTCTACTCTTGTTTCCATTCTAAGGCTTTTCAGGATGATTGGGTAACATGGAGGTGGGAAGGGTAGGAACATGACATGTTCTCCTTATGGCCTTTTGTGGTTTCATGGTTGTAACTGTATACTTCAAGGTTTGATCCCACTGTTAGGTTTAGGGTTTTTTATTGTGTTTTCTTCCCAGGGTGACTGTTGCCTCAGCATCAAATATGTTACCATCACATGGTCAAATATTTCGCTCCTGTAAACTTTCCTTTATCTCTCATCACTGATGTACCATGATACCCACAATGACCATTACAGTGAGGTCTAGGTGGTAGTTGGTTTTCTTTCTGAAGCAACTGCAAAAACCTTCACTGTCGTGTCTAAGACATTGAAAGTTCACAATATCATGTGCTAATGGCCTTCATCCAGGTTTACACTTAGCAACTTAGCAATAATGTCACAAAGGTATGGTGACAGCTTGAATTTTACAGAGTAGTTTCCTGAAAGTCTTATGCTTTATTTCTTCATGGTTATTTCCCTAGTTAGGGAAGCATTCTGTCAACATAAAGTAGAGCACAACACTGAAGATACAGACATCAATTGTATGTCCATCATAACCTTTTCCTTCCAAGAGTTCTGGAGCACAGTAAGGGACAGTCCCATAGAAAGTTACTAGCTTCTGGACCATGATAATATGTTTACCCAAACTGAAGTAGCTGTTGGATTGGCTTCCAATAAAATATTTGGGGTTTAAATCTCTGTGGGTAATAGGTTTATGGTCATAATACTGGAGGTCATATGTCATTTGCTTAAATAGCCTGTGAGATTCTTACTCAGGTAGGTAGTCAGCCTAAAAATTATGCCCAAAATATATTCTTCCACTTTGTATTCTACATACATAGAAATGTTTTGTCAATAATGTGGTAAGTTTAATAATACCAGGGTGAAATATAGATTTTATCATTTCAATTTCTAATTTTTTGAGTGTGTTCTATCTCCTTTTTCTTAGAATTTTAACTGCATCCATATCCTGACTGAAGAGATTGTTGTTCAATTTCACTTCCCAGAATGCTCCTTGACCAAGGGTCTTTAAGATGTTATTATGTTCAGATAAAGTCTCTTTATCAAAGGTGTTGGACTGTAGGTCCTGCCACAGGCCAATTATAACCCTATTGTTCAGTGATTTCTATGTCCTCCTTTTAAAGGTTCCCCTGGGTAATGTTTTACACCAGTTGTGAAGGTATCTCTGGGGCATAAGTAGGGAGGATGGTTTCCACTCTGTTTCTTGTACGTCAGGACCATAATCTATGATATACTTGCTGGAGAATGTAGGTGGTCTATCCTGAGAGTTTGTGTTGTCCTTTAACCCAGAAGTAGTCATGTCAGGAAGCTGTGATGGAGGACCCACTGAGGTAAGGCTTATGGAAGAGATGAGTTTGATCTTTCCACTGGATGTGTTGGTACCCTTACACCGGGCTTCCTGGACAAAGACAATGATGAGATAAAACATTTTACTTTTTGGTTTGTTATAGCCAGTTTGGACACAAACATGGATGAGCGACTGGAATAGATTCCAATGATGAATTCTCTGAAGGTTCTCTGGTACAACTTTCATCTGCAGTGTCACTGCTCTGTCTCCCTCAGATGAGACCCTTATAGATAAACCGGGGTCACATTCTTGGAATGGGAATTGTCTTCTTGTTCAAGCCTTTCTGGGTGGGTATCTTGGAGAACCACACTCAGCTCTTTTTTCTATTCTAAGGAATTCACTTCAATTTGCCATATCAAGGTAGGAATTGTAGGCACACTAGATCCCCTTTTTATAGCCATTTGGTTTTTTCTGGTTGGCCTGATTTAGTTCAAGATTTGCTCTGACTACCCAGGCTTAGGTTTTATTCTTGAGTTTTCTTCCCAGGGTTATTGTTGCCTCAGTATCAGATATGTGCCCATCACTGGGTCAAACGTTTCCTCCAGTAAATTTGCTTTGGTCTCTCATTGTTTATATTCCATGACACCCATAATCATGATGACCAGTACAGTGTGTTCTGGGTAGCTGTCTGTATACTCTTTAAAGGATCTGTGACAAACTTAATGGCCATGATTTAGCCATGCAAAGCACATGATGTCATGAAAAGTTGACCTTTTTCCAGTATTTATAGTTAACATGTTAGCAATCTTGTCACCAAGATCTGGTGGCAGCTTGTATTTAACAATGTACTTTTTTGACAATGACTTCTGCTTCAGTTGTACATGATTATTTTCTGGAAAGGAAAACATCCTATCAACAGAAAGTAGAGTGCAACGGCAGAGCTCCTGAAATCAACTGCATGGTCATCATGACCTTTACCTACAACATTTTCTGGGGCATAAAAATGGGGAATCTGTTTGAAATTTGCTAGCTTATGAAGAATGATAATCTTTTTGCATGATCTGTAATCACTAAGTTTTATTTTTCATTTGCCTTCCACTATAGTGTTTCCTGGTTTTCTATCCCTGAGGGCAATACATTTTGCTGACACTACAGGAGGGGACATACCATTTGCTTAAATAGCCTATGGGATTCTTCCTCAGGTAGATAGACAATCTCCAAAGATCTGCCAACCAACTCTCCCCCCACTTCGTGTTCCAGAATCATATAGCTTTTTTTGTATATATTGTGCAAATGGTTGATAATATGAGGGTGGTATAGATGTTTTATTATTTCTTTTTATCTATTTATTTATAATTAGATATATTCTTTATTTACATTTCAAATGTTGTCTCCTTTCCTGGTCCTCCATCTCCTGAAACTTCCATAAGCCATCTCCCCTTCCCCAATCAACTGTCTTTCACTTCTTTGTCCTGGTATTCCTCTACACTATGTCATTAAGCCTAACAAGGGCCTCTCCTCCCATTGGTGTCTTACAAGACAATCCTCTGCTACCTATGTATCTGGAGCCATGGGTAACTCCATGTGCATACTTCGGATGATGGTTTTTGTCCCTGGGAACTCTGGGAGTACTGGGTAACTCATATTGTTGTTCCTCCTGTGGTACTCTAAACCCATTCAGCTCCTTGGGTCCTTTCTCTAGCTCCTCCATTGGGGACCCTGTGCTCAGTTCAATGACTGGATCAGAGTGTCCCCCTCTGTAGCTCTCAGGCACTACCAGAGCCTTCCAGGTGACAGCTATATCTGGCTCTTGTCAGCAAGTACTTGTGGTCATCAATAATAGAGTCTGGGTTTTGTAACAGTATATGGGATAAATCCTTGGGTGGGATAGTCTCTGGATGGTCTTTCTCTCATCCTCTGCTCCACCCTTTTTCTCTGTATCTCCTTCTGTGGGTATTTTGTTTCCCCTTTCTACAAAGGACCAGTGTATCCAAACTTTGTTTTTCCTCCGTCTTGGGCATCATTTGATATGTGAAATATGTCTTGGGTACTCCAAACTTCTGGGCTAATATCCACTTATCAGTGAGTATATAACATGTGTATTCTTTTGTGATTGGGTTACCTGACTCAGGATGATATTTTCCAGTTCTGACCATTTGTCTAAGAATTTCATGAATTCATTGTTTTTAATGGATGAATAGTACTCCATTAAGTATATATACCATATTTTCTGTATCCATTCCTCCATTGAGGGACATCTGGGTTCTTTCCAGCTTCTGGCTATTATAAGTAGGGCTGCTATGAACATAGTGGAGCATGTGCCCTTATTTTATGCTGGAGAATCCTCTGGGTATGTGCCCAGGAGTGATATAACAGTGCCCTCTGGTAGTATGATGTCCAGTTTTCTGAGGAACTGCCAGACTGATTTCCAGAGTGGGTGTACCGGCTTGCAATCCCACCAGCAGTGTAGGAGTGTTCCTCTTTCTCCACAAACTCTCCAGCCCCTGGTGTCTCCTGAGTGTTTTATCTTAGCCATTCTGACTGGTTTGAGGTGAAATCTCAGGGTTGTTTTGATTTGCATTTCCCTGATGACTAAAGATGTTGAACATTTCTTTAGGTACTTCTCAGCCATTCAATATTCCCCAGGTGAGAATTCTTTGGTTAGCTCTGTGTCCCATTTTTAAGAGGGTTATTTGGTTCTCTGGAGTCTGACTTCTTAAGTTTTTTGTATATATTGCATATTAGCCCTCTGTCGGATGTATGGTTAGTAAAGCTCTTTTCCAAGTTTGTTGGTTGCCATTTTGTCCTATTGACAGTGTCCTTTGCCTTACAGAAACTTTGTAATTTAATGAGGTCCCATTTGTCAATTCTTGATCTTAGAGCATAGGCTATTGGTGTTCTGTTCAGGAAAATTTCCCCTGTGCCCTTGTGTTCAAGGCTCTTCCCCCGTTCCTTTTCTACTAGTTCCATTGTGTGGTTTTATGTGGACATCCTTGATCCACTTGGACCTGAGCTTAATACAAGGAGATAAGAATGGATCAATTTTCATTCTTCTGCATGCTAGCCACCAGTTAAGCCAGCACCATTTGTTGAAAAGGCTTCTTCTAACATATATGCCACAGAATATATATTTAAATTCCAAAATGTAGGAAATGAAGCATAGTAAATACTGACTCAAATCAAGACCAAAAACCAGCTGTGCCAACTCCAAACTCTAAATCTCTATGTCTGATGTCAAAGTACTCTTCAGATCTCCAACTCATTTTAGCTTTGTTGACTGCAACACACTTCTTTCTCTAGGGATGTTTTCACTCCGTGTTAGCAGCTTTCTTCTGCGGGTATTGCATAGCTCTGACATCTCCAACATTTGGGTTCTCCAAGGCAATCCAGGCTTCATCTTCACAGCCACATGCAATGGCCTCTCTAGTACTCAATGTGGGATACCCCTTAAATATTCCTAACCTTGGTGGCTTTCTTTAGTTGTAGAAGGAGATTCCATAGCCCCTTTCTTGTATTCTTGATTCTGCTTTTTTGATTTTGATTTTATAAAAGATTATAGTTAAGAGATTGACATGGATTTCAGAATAGACTTTAGACTTTGGACTTTTAAACAATTTGAGACTTACAGACTATGGGGACTTTTGGTGTTGAATTAAATGCATTTCTGCATTATGATATGGCTATAAGCCTATTGGTCAGGGAGTGGAATGTGATGGTTTGAGTGAAAAAATACCCGAAAGCTCATTGGGAATGCCACTATAAGGAGATATGACCCTCTTGGAGTAGATGTGGCCATGTTGGAGCTCATAGTGACACCATGGGTGGGCTTTGAGGTTTCAAATACTCAAGCCAGTCTTGGTATCAATCTCTCTTCCTGCTGCCTGTGAATTTGGATGCAGAACTCTCAGTTCCTTTTCCAGTACCATGTCTGCCTGTATACCACCATGCTTCCCGCCATAACAAAATGGACTATGCTTCTGAACCTGTTAGTCAGTCACAATTAAATGATTTCCTTTATTAGAAAAAAAAGAAAAGGCTATCTTTTTTCCACTGGATGATTTTAGCTCCTTTGTCAAAAATCAAGTGACCATATGTGTGTGGGTTCATTTCTGGGTCTTCAGTTCTTTTTCTTTGAACTTCTTGGCTGTCATTGTACCAATACCATGAAGTTTTTTAACACTATTGCTCTATAGTACTGATTGAGGTCTAGGATAATTATTCCTCCAGAAGTTCTTTTACTGCTGAGAAAAGTTTTCGCTATCCTGGGATTTTTGTTATTCCAGATCAGTCTGAGAATTGCTCTTTCTAACTCTATGAAGAATTGAGTTGGGATTTTGTTGGGGATTGCATTGAATCTGTAGATTGCTTTTGGCAAGATGGCCATTTTTACTATATTAATCCTGCCAAACCACCAGCATGGGAGATCTTTCCATCTTCTGAGGTCTTCTTCGATTTCTTTCTTCAGGGACTTGAAGTTCTTGCCATACAGATCTTTCACTAGTTTGGTTAGAGTCACACCAAGATAGTTTATATTATTTATGGCTATTGTTAAGGGTGTCATTTCCCTAATTTGTTTCTTGGCCTGTTTATCCTTTGAGGATAGGGAGGCTACTGATTGTTTGAGTTAATTTTATATCCGGCCACATTGCTGAAGTTGTTTATCAGCTGTAGAAATTCTCTGGTAGAGTTTTTCAGGTCGCTTAAGTATACTATCATATCATCTGCAAATAGTGATAATTTGATTTCTTCCTTTCTAATTTGTATCCATGTGAAGTCCTTTGATTGTCTAATTGCTCTAGCTAGAACTTCAAGTACTATATAAAATATATATTGAGATAGAGGACATTCTTATCTAGTCCCTGATTTCAGTGGGATTGCTTCAAGTTTCTCTCCATTTATGTTGATGTTGACCACGGGTTTGCTGTATATTGAATTTACTATGTTTAGATATGGGACTTAAATTCCTGTTCTTTCTAAGACTTTTAACATGAAAGGGTGTTGAAATTTCTCAAATGCTTTCTCAGCATCTAATGAAATGACCATGTGGTTTTTTTCTTTGAGATTGTTTATGTAGTGGATTCCATTGATGGACTTCCTTATATTGAACCATCCCTGCCATCCCTGGGATGAAACCTACTTGATCGTGATGAATGATCATTTTGATGTGTTCTTGGATTCGGTTGGCAAGAATTTTATTGTGTATTTTTGCATCGATATTCATAAGAGAAATTGGCCTGAGATTCTCTTTTCTTTGTCGGATCTTTGTGTGCTTTTGATATTAGCGTAATTGTGACTTCATAGAACGAGTTGGGTAGTGTTCCTTCTGTTTCTATTTTGTGGAATTGTATGAAGAGTATTGGTGTTAGGTCTTCTTTGAAGGTCTGTTAGAATTCTGCACTAAAACCATCTGGACCTTTGCTTTTTTTCGTTGGAAGACTTCCAATGACCACTTCTATTGCTTCAGGGGTTATAGGATGGTTTAGATGGTCTATTTGATCCTGATTTAATTTTGGTATTTGATATCTGACTAGGAAATTGTCCATTTTCTCCAGATTTTCTAGTTGTGTTGAATACAGTCTTTTGTAGTAGGATCTGATGATTTTTTTGAATTTCCTCAGTTTCTGTTGTTATATCTCCCTTTTCATTTCTGATTTTGTTAATTTGGATACTGTCTCTGTGCCCTCTGGCTAGTCTGGCTAAGGGCTTATCTATCTCGTTGATTTTCTCAAAGAACCAACTCCTCGTTTTGTTGATTCTTTCTATGGTTTTATTTGTTTCTACTTGATTGATTTCAGCCCTGAGTTTGATAATTTCCTGCCTTCTACTCCTCTTGGGTGTATTTGCTTCTTTTTGTTCCAGGACTTTCAGGTGTGCCATTAAGCTGCTAGTGTATGCTCTCTCCTGTTTCTTTTTGGAGGCACTCAGGGCTATGAATTTTCCTCTTAGCATCGCTTTCATTGTGTCCCATAAATTAGGATATGTTGTGCCTTCATTTTCATTAAATGTTAAAACGTCTTTGATTTCTTCCTTTATTTTCTCCTTGATCAAGGTATCATTGAGTAGAGCATTGTTCAGCTTCCATGTATATGTGGGCTTTATGTTGTTTTTGTTGTTATTGAAGGCCTCCTTTATTCCATAGTGATCTGATAGGAGGCATGGGATTAGTTCGATATTCTTATATCTGTTGAAGTCTGTATTGTGACCAATTATATGGTCGATTTTGGAGAAGGTACCATGAGATCCTGAGAAGAAGGTATATTCTTTTGCTTTAGGATGAAATGTTTTATATATATTTTAGTTCCATTTGGTCCAAGGCTTCAAATAGTTTCACTGTGTCCCTGTTTAGTTTCTGCTTTCCTGAATGATCCATTTCAGAGAGCGGGATGTTGAAGTCATCCACTATTATTGTGTGAGGTGTGATGTGTGCTTTGAGCTTTAGTAAAGTTTCTTTTACAAATGAGGGTGACCTTGCATTTGGAGCATAGATATTCAGAATTGAGAGTTCTTGATGGTGGATTTTTCCCTTGATCAGTATGTAGTGTCCTTCTGTGTCTTTTTTGATGACTTTAGGCTGAAAGTAAATTTTATCTGATATTTGGATGGCTTCTCCGGCTCGTTTCCTGGGACCATTTGCTTGTAAAATTGTTTTCTAACTTTTCACTCTGAGGTAGTGTTTGTCTTTGACACTGAGGTGCGTTTCCTGCACACAGCAAAATGCTGGGTCCTGTTTACATATCCAGTCTGCTAGTTTATGTCTTTTTATTGGGGAGTTGAGACCATTGATATTAAGAGAGATTAAGGAATAGTGATTATTGCCACCTGCTGTTCTTGACGCTGTCTTTATGTTTGAGTGGTTATCTACTTTTGGGTTTGATGAAAGAAGGTTACTATCTCATTTTTTCCAGGGTGTAGTTTCTCTCCTTGTATTGTTGATTTCCACCTATTATCCTTTGCAGGGCTGGGTTTGTGGAAAGATATTGTGTATATTTGGTTTCATCATGGAATGTCTTGTTCTCTCCATCTATGGTGATTGAGAGTTTTGCTGGGTATAGTAGTCTAGGCTGGCATTTGTGTTCTCTTAGAGTCTGTATGAGATCTGCCCAGGATCTTCTGGCTTTCACAGTCTCTGGTGAGAAGTCTGATGTGATTCGGATAGGTCTTCCTTTATATTTTACTTGGCCTTTTTCTCTTACTGCTTTTAATATTCTTTCTTTGTTTAGTACATTTGGTGTTTTGATTATTATGTGATGGGAGGTATTTCTGTTCTGGTCCAGTCTGTTTGGATCTCTGTAGGCTTCTTGTATGTTCATCGGCATCTCTCTCTTTCGGTTAGGGAAGTTTTCCTCCATAATTTTGTTGAAGATATTTACTGGGCCTTTAAGTTGCAAATCTTCACTCTCATCTATACCTATAATCCTTAGGTTTGGTCTTCTCATTGTGTCCTGGATTTCCTGGATGTTTTGGGTTACACGTTTTTTGCATTTTGCATTTTCTTTGACTGTTGAGTCAATTCTTTCTGTGGTATCTTCAGCACCTGAGATTCTTTCTTCCATCTCTTGTATTCTATTTTTGATGTTTGCATCTATGACTCCTGATATCTTTTCAAGGTTTTCTATCTCCAGAGTTGTCTCCCTTTGTGATTTCTTAGTTGTTTCTACTTCCTTTTTTAGATCCTGGATGGATTTGCTGAGATCCTTCACTTGTTTGTTTGTGGTTTCCTGTATTTCTTTAAGATATTTTTGCATTTCCTCTTTCAGGATTTCTGCCTGTTGACCCAAGTTCTCCTGTATTTCTCTAAGCAATTTTTGTGTTTCCTCCTTATGGGCTTCCATCTGTTGACCCATATGATCCTGCATTTCTTTAAGCGATTTTTGTGTTTCCTTTGTAAGGGCATCTACCCGTTGATTCATTTCTTTAAGTGATTTTTGTGTTGCCTCCTTATGGGCCTCCATCAGTTGACCCATATTCTCCTGCATTTCTCTAAGCAATATTTGTGTTTCCTTTGTAAGGGCTTCTACCTGTTGATTCATGTTCTCCTGTATTTCTTTATGAGATTTATTTCTGTCCTTCTTGAAATCATCTAATAGCATCATGAGAAGTGATTTTCAATCCAGATCTTCCCTTTTGAGTGTGATGGGGTATCCAGGACTTGCTGCTATTGGAGAGTTGGGTTCGGATGGTGCCATATTGCCTTGATTTCTGTTAGTAGCGTTCCTACATTTGCCTTTTGCCATCTGGTTACCTCTGGTGTTAGTTGGTCCTGCTGTCACTGGCTGTTGGTTGGACCTCTTGTGAGCCTGCAAGTCTATTTCTGGCCCCCCCCCTCGATTACTGGGATTCCCCTGGCTCCGATTGCTTGGGGTCTGCCCTGCTCCTGAGTGACTTTGTAGCCCTGATGTGCCTTGCCCCAAGTGATGTTATATTGGGGAATCCCTGCACGTCCCAAGGCTCAGCATAGTCAACCCCCGGGGCAGAGGTCGCCAAGGGGAGGCTGGTGTGCACCATCCCTGTGCGGGTACACTCTTTCGCAGTGTGGGTCCCTCTGCAGGGCAGATATCCCACAGCAGAGCAGGTGTGTAGGTGACCACAGAACTGCCTAGCCCTTGGGAGCAGGGAGCACACAAGCTGGCTGCGTCCCAAGCGATATTATGCTTGATTATCCCTGTGCCTGGAGGTCCCAATTACTCTGTTGCCGGAGCAAAGATGGTGGAGTGCACTGTGCACCCTCTCAGCGCAGGGCAGATGGACGACAGCAGAGCTGACGCCCAGACGACCGCAGAGCTGCCCAGCTCTTGGGCACAGATGGAAGCCCAACAGGCTGTGTCCCAAGCGATGTTATATTGGAGAGTCCCTGCATACCTGGAGGCTCAGCGCAGTCAATCCCCGGAGCAGAGGTCACCAAGGGGAGACTGGTGCGCTCCCTCCCTGTCAGTTGCCCTCTTTATATTGGTGTTTTCCATCTATTATCCTTTGTAGGGCTGGATTTGTGGAAAGATAAATTTGGTTTTTTCATGGAATATCTTTGTTTCTCCATTTATGGTGATTGAGAGTTTTGCTGGGTATAGTAGTCTGGGCTGGCATTTGTGTTCTCTTAGAGTCTGTATGAGATCTGCCCAGGATCTTCTGGCTTTCATAGTCTCTGGTGAGAAGTCTGATGTGATTAGGATAGGTCTTCTTTTATATTTTACTTGGCCTTTTTCTCTTACTGCTTTTAATATTCTTTCTTTGTTTAGTACATTTGATGTTTTGATTAGTATGTGATGGGAGGTATTTCTGTTCTCATCCAGTCTGTTCAGAGTTCTTTAGGTTTCTTGTATGTTCATGGGCATCTCTATCTTTTGGTTTGGGAAGTTTTATTCTATAATTTTGTTGTAGATTTTTACTGGCTCTTTAAGTCGTAAATCTTCACTCTTCTATACCTATAATCCTTAGACTTCATCTTCTCATTGTGTCCTGGATTTCCTGGTTGTTTTAGGTTACAAGCTTTTTGCGTTTTGCATTTTCTTTGACTGTTGAGTCAGTGCTTTCTATGGTATCTTCAGCACCTGAGATTCTTTCTTCTGTCTCTTATATTCTGTTGCTGATGTATGAATCTATGACTCCTGATTTGTTTCCAAGGTTTTCTATCTCCAGAGTTGTCTCCCTTTGTGATTTCTTAGTTGTTTCTACTTCTGTTTTTAGATCCTAGGTGGTTTTGTTCAGATCCTTCACTTGTTTGTTTTTGTTTCCCTGTAATTTCTTAAGAGATTTTTGTGTTTCCTCCTTGAGGGCTTCTGCCTGTTGACCCATGTTCTCCTGTATTTCTTTAAGTGATTTTTGTGTTTCCTCTTTATGGGCCTCTATCTGTTGACCCATGTTCTCCTGTATTTCTTTAAGCGATTTATGTGTTTCCTTTTTAAGGGCTTCAAACTGTTGACTCATGTTCTCCTGTACTTCTTTAAGGGAGTTATTTATGTCCTTCTTGAAATCCTCTATCAACATCATGAGATGTGATGTTAAATACAGGTCTTGCTTTTCTGGTGTTTTGGGGTATCCTGGACTTGCTGTTGTTGGAGAATTTGGTTCAGATGGTGCCATGTTGCTTTGGTTTCTGTTGGTGATGTTCTTGCATTTGGCTTTTGCCATCTGGTTATCTCTGGTGTAAGCTGGTGTTGCTGTCTTTGACTGTGGATTATCTATCATGCTAGTGTCTATATCTGTGCTCCTCGGAGACCAGTTCTCTCTGTGTACTGGTATGTAGCTACTCCTATGAGACCCACCCTCTTATGCTTGTATTTGGGTATGTAGCTCTGTGGCCCCGATCAACTCTGAGTGCAGGCAGTAATCAAAAGACTTCTGTCCCTAGGCTGTTCCTAGGCTCTTGTGTCCTCAGGGAGTTTGGCTATTCCTCTGAGCAGCAGGGGTGGTCCTACCTGTGCTGCCAGGAATCTCTGCACTCCTGAGTGGTTAGCTAGCTCCATGTGTCACTTGGATATGGTATGTGATGGCTGAGAGTGGTCCCAAGCCGGAGAAGGAATCTGGAGGGCTTCTACCAGAGGGTTCCGGGTATGATCCTCTTGTGAGGGTGGTTCTACCTGTGCAGGCAGATCCCTCCAAACTCCTGGTTGGTTATGCTGCCTCTCTGTATCACTTGGTTATGGCGTGCTTTGCCAGAGGATAGACCCAAGCAGAAGACGTGGTTTTACCTGTGCAGGCCTGTTTCTCCCCACTCCTGGGTGGTTAAGCTACCTCCCTGCACCACCTGCATAGGGCGCGCTGTGCCAGAGGATGGACCCAAGCCAGAGACAGAAACTGGAGGGCTTCCACTAGGGGTTTCTGGGCAAGAAACTCTGAGCAGTGGGCATGGTTCTAACTCAGAAGGCTAGTGTTACTACACTCCTGGGACGTTAAGCTACTTTCCTGGGAAGGTAGGAAGAGAAGAGGGCTTATGGGACTTTTGGGGAGGGAGGAACCTTCCTACCTCACTACCTTCCTACGCCACTTGGGTATGGCGCACTGTTAATATTTTATTATTTCAATTCCTAATTTGATGAGGGTTTCCTTTCTCACTTTTGATATAATTTTAAGTGATACCAAGTCTGGGTGTCCAAATGGCTACTCAATTTTACTTCCCTAAATGCTCCTTGGCCAAGGTACTTTAATATTTTGTAATGATCAGATAAAGCCTCTTCATTAAAGAAGCTGGAACTTAGGACATGACACAAGCCCTTTTATCCCAATCGGTCACAGTCTTGCAGACCCTTCTTTTAAAGGGGATCCCAGATAAAATGGGACAGGAATCACAAAGGTGTCACTGGGATGTATTTTGGGCAGACAGGCTTGACTATCTTTCTTGTACAGAGGGAACCTCACCCTGGGCTTACATCCTGAAGAATGGGCGTGATCTATCTTCTGAGGTTATGTTTTCCTTTGAAGAAGTGGTCTTCATGACAATGAGCTATTCCCTGAGGTCGTCCTGAGGTGAGGTTTGTGGAAGATAAGAGTTATTCTTTTCACAGGGTGTGTTGGTGCCCTTTATATGGGCTTTCTCAACAGAGGCATGATGAGATAAAACACCATGGAAGAACACCTGGCTCATTGAATTTTTAGGGCCAGCTTTGGACACATCCAAGGATGACTGGATGGAGTAGATTTCTAGTGATGACTCCTCTGAAGACACTCTGGTACAGCTTTCATCTGAGGCTCACTGCTCTCTGTCTTCCCCTAGGTGCTGTTCATGACGTGAGCTTTCTGGACATGCTGGAGGCAGATTGTGTGAATGGGAGTTCTCTTCTTTTTCAAGCAGTCAGGGTGGATGACATGCTGTACCTGATTCTACTTTTTTTTGCCATTGTAAGAATTTTCAGTTTGTTTTGGTCAAATGACAGTGGGAAGAGTAGGCCCACTAGATCCCTCTCTTATAACTGTTTGTTGTTTCATGGATGGCCCTGTATGTTTCAAGATTTGAACATCCTGCCTGGGCTTTAGGTTTTATTATTGAGGTGTCTTCCCATGGTTGTTGTTGCCTAAGCATCAAGTATGTTGCCATCACATGGACAAACTGTTTCTCTTGTAAACATTCCTTTATATCTGTGGCTTATATCCCATGACACTCATGATTACCATTACAGTGGGGTCTAGGTGGCTATTGATGTTCTTTCTAAAGAAAGTGGGAGAATAGCTTTGTCATGATTCAGAGTTTGAAAACTCAAAATGTCGCATACTGTTGGCCTTTGTCCAGAGTTCACACTTAAGAAGCTGGAAATTTTGTCACAAATTTCTCTTAAGAGCTTGAATACTACAGGGAACATTCCTGACTGGGATTCTGCTTTAGGTTTGCAGTAAATTTTTACATTAACAGTAATTTTTATTTTTACAGCATCCTGTAAATGTAAAGTGGAGCACAACCACTGATCTCCAGACATCAATTGCATGGCCATCATATACTTTTCCTTCAAAGAGTTCTGAGCCATAGTCAGAGATGGTTCCATTGAAAGTTGTAAGCTTCTTACCTGCGATAATCTTCTTGGACAATTTGTAACCATTAAGTTTTATATTTCCTTTGCCTTCCACTACAGTATTTCTGGGAATTAATTTCCTGTTGGCAAAACGTTTCTAGTGACAATACTAGAGGAAACATACACTTGCTTAAACAGCTTATGGGATTCTTTGTCAGGTAGATAGACAAACTCCAAAATTCTCCCCAACAGCTCTCCTCCCAACCTGTGTTCCAAAACCATATAAATTGGTTTTTTGTTGATAATCTAAAAAAGATTGATAAGATGAATGTGTAGTAGAGTATATTAGGGTGTTTTCCCCCCCTTTTGGGAGAATTTTAACTGCTACCATAGTCTGTGTGAGGAGATGGTCAGCCAATTTTACTTCTGAGAATGCTCCTTGGTCAAGAGTCTTTAATATTTTATAATGTTCCGGCAAAGCCTCTACATCAAAGTGGTAGGACCTTAAGCCCTGACAGAGGCCTTTTTATAACCCCATTTGTTACATCAACAAGACCCACCCTTTGGAGGGGCTCTGAGTACAGTCTGACACCAACCCCAAAGGCGTTACTTGGGCATATTGGGGAGGACAGGCTTGGCTCACTTTCCTGTTCTGGGGGACCCTATCCCTGTGCCTCCTTGCTGAAAGATTGAGGTGACTTAGACTATATTGTTCTTTTAGCCAGTTGTAGTCATATTGTGGAGCTGTTCGGTGACGGCCTCCTGAGGTGAACTACGTGAAGATATAAGTTGAATTTTTAACTAGTGCACTTACACTAGTTTTCTCCAGAGGAATGGTGAGATAAAACAATCAGTGAGGGCCTTTTGCTTTTTGAATTCTTAGAGCCAGCTTTGGACACATCAGTGGATGATGGATTGCCTGGAGTAGGTCCCCATTGATGAACGCTCTGAGGACACTCTGCTACTGCTTCCTAAGAAGTGTCACTGCTCTGTGTCTCCCCCTCATGTGACGCTCACGAAGTGAGCCTAGGAGACAAGCTGGGGACAGTTCTTGCCATGGGAGCTCTCTCCTTGTTGAGGCAGCTCAGGGTGGGTGGTGTACTCTATCTCATTGTGTTCTTTTTCCTTCTCCGGATTTTCAGTTCAATTGGGAAAACTGAAGGTGGGCAGGAGAGGCACCTAGATTTCCTCCTCACAGCCTTTTTTGTTTCATGCTTAGCCCTGTAGGTGTCAAGGATTGATTCTACTGTCTGGGCTTAGGGATTTTATTGGGTTGTCTTTCCAGTGTGACTGTTGCCTCTACAACAAATATGCTGCCATCACATGGTCACACATTTCTCCTGTACACTTCACTTTATCTCTCCGTGCTTATGTCCCATGAGACTCATGATGAATATCACAGTGTGGTCTGGGTGACTGTCTGTATTGTGTCTACAGGAACGGCTACAACCTTAATTGACATGCTTGAGCCATTCAAAGGTCATACCGACATGTTCTGTTGGCCTTTGTTCAGGGTTTACAGGTCACAAATTTAAAATGTCAAAAATTTCTGGTGACAGCTTGGATTTTTCAGAGTACTATCTGCCAAAGTCCACTGCTCCATGTCTCCATAGTTATTTCCCTGGAAAGGAAGACATCCTGTCCACATAAACTGAGCACAAGTGCTAAGCTCCACATATCAATAGTATGTCCATCACAGCCTATACCTTCAAAGAATTCTGCAGCAAAATGTGGGAGGCTCCCATTGAATGTTGCTGACTTCTGACCACAGATAATTGTTCTGTTCAATCTGTAAAACATAAGTTTTTTTTTATTTATTTGACATCCAATCCACTAAAATATTTCTGGGCTTTACATCCCTGTGGACAATGCATCTCTGGTGACAACATTGGAAGACACATACCATTTGCTTAAAAGTCTACAGTACTTTTTCTCTGGTAGCTAAACTCAAAAATACTGCCCAACAACTCTCCCTCAACCTCATGTTCCAGAACCATAGAATGCTTTTGTTAATAATGTGCAAGAGGGTAATACTCTAAGAGTCGTGTAGAGTTTTTATTATTTCAGTTCCTGACGGTTAATGGGGGTTTTCTTGCTTGCTTTTGATATAATTTTAAGTGCTTAAAATTTGATATAATTTTAAGTGTGGAAACGGCTACTCAATTTTGCTTTCCTAAATGTTCCCTGGCAAAGGTAATTTAATATTTTGTAACAATCAGATAAAGCCTCTTCATCAAACAGGTTGGACTGTAGGACTTTGTACGGGTCCTTTGTAACTCCAATCTTAAGGGTCTTTTATAGCCTTCTTTTAAAGGGGATCCTGGATACAGTGGGACAGCAAACCACAAAGGTGTCACCACGGCATATTTGGGGAGAAGCTTTACTGTCTTTGTTGGATACAGGGACCCTAACCCTGGGCTTATTTCCTGGAGAATGGATGTGATTTATCCTGTGAGATCATGTTGTCCTTTGAAGCAATGGTCTGCATGACATTAAGCTATTCTGTGAGGTGCTCCTGAGGTGAGGTGAGAAGAGATGAGTTGTTCTTTTCACTGGGTGTGTTGGTAAGTTTACTGGCTGGTTTTGTGTGTCAACTTGACACAGGCTGGAGTTATCACAAAGAAAGGAGCTTCGGTTAGGGAAGTGCCTCCATGAGATCCAGCTTTGGGGCATTTTCTCAGCTAGTGATCACGTGGGGAGGGCCTTTTGTGGTTGGTGCCATAGCTGGGCTGGTAGTCTTGGGTTCTATAAGAGAGCAGGCTGAGCAAGCCAGGGGAAGCAAGCCAGTAAGAAACATCCCTCCATGGCCTCTGCATCAGCTCCTGCTTCCTGACCTGCTTGAGTTCCAGTCCTGACTTTCTTTGGTGATCAACAGCAATGTTTCCACAGTATAAGCTGAATAAACCCTTTCTTCCCCAATTTGCTTCTTGGTCATGATGTTTGTGCAGGAATAGAAACCCTGACTAAGACAATAAACATACGTGGGCTTTCTCCACAGAGTAACGATGAGATAAAACACTATGTAAGGGCACCTGACTCTTTTAATTGTTAGAGTCAGCTTTGGACACATCCATGGATGAATGGCTGGAGTAGATTTCCAGTGATGAATCCTCTGAAGACACTCTGGTACAGCTTTCTTATGAGGCTCACTGCTCCTTGTCTCCCAGCTACCCCTTACCAAGTGTTGCTCATGAAGTGAGCCTTCTGGATAAACTGGGGTCACAATCTGCCAATGTGGTTGTCTTTTTGTTCCAATAGTTCAGAGTAGGTAGCATACGGTACCTCATTGTACTCTTGTTTCTTTCTAGGGATTTTCAAGTATAGTAGGCAAACTGAAGGTGGGAGGGGAAGGAACAGTTGATCCCTTCACGAAAGATGTTTGTTGTTTCATGCTTGACCCTGTAAGTCTCAAGGATTAATCTCATGGTCTGGGCTTAGGTTTTTTTCTGGCTTGTCTTTCCAGGGAGATTGTTGCTTCAGCATCAAATCTATACCCATCACATGGTCACACTTGTCTCCTGTAACTTCACTTTATCTCTCATTGCTTATGTCCCATGAGATTCATGATGATCATTACAGTGTGGTCTGGGTGGGTTTCTGGGTTCTGTCTACAAGAACTGCTACAAACTAAATTTGCATACTTTAATCATTCAAAGATCATAACATCATGTTCTGTTGGACTTTGTTTAGGGTTTACAGTTCACAAACTGACAATCATGTCACAAATTTCTGGTGACAGCTTGAATTTTTCAGAGTACTATCTGCCGAAGTCTGCTGCTTCTTGTCTTTATAGTTACTTCCCTGGAAAGGAAGGCATCCTGTACACATAAAGTAGAGCACAAGCCCTAAGCTCCATATGTCAATAGCATGGCCCTCACACTCTAAACCTTCAAAGAGTTCTGCCGCACAGTACGGGAGACTCCCATTGAATGTTCCTAGCTTCTGACATCAGACAATGTCTTTGCTCAATCTGTCATCGGTAAGATTTCTTATTTATTTGGCATCCACTAAAATATTTCTGGGCTTTACATCCCTGTGGACACCATTTGCTTAAATGGCCTGTGGAATTTTTCCTCTGGTCGGTAGCCAAACTCCACAATTCTGCCTAACAACTCTTCTCTCACCTAATGTTCCAGAAAAATATAGATATTTTTGTTAATAGTTTGAAAAAGTTTGATAATGTAAAGGAATTATAGAGGTTTTATAATTTAAATTTATGATTCAATGTGGGTGCTCTTTCTCCCTTGTGATCGAATTTTAACTGCTACCATAGTCTGCAGGAGGAGATGTGTTAACTCCCTGAATGCTCCTTGGCCAGGGATTTCTAATATTTATTAGTGTTCAGTTAAAGCCTCTTTATTAAAGTCGTTGGTACTTAGGTACTGGCACAGGCCTTTTATGATGCCACTTTTCATTTTTATGAGCCTACAGGCTTTATCCTGCAGATATCCAAGCGGTGTGGTATTGTTCATCCCTGGTCACCTTCTGCACTGATGTCATGGACCTTACACACAGCTCACCTACTCTTCCACATTCTTTGACCATGGATGTGTTGTATGTGATTCAGCACGGTGATATTTGTGATGACTACAGGTTTTATTATCCCACCTCAGATATTATTTGTCAGGTTTTCTTCTCTCTCACGTTCAGGAGTTTCACTGCTATTGACATTGTCAGCTTTTGAAGACCTTGTTTGCTGGATCTGGGTTCTGACACTAGTGTACCCTCTCTCCTGTTCATGGATTTCATATGTCTTTTCATCCTCAGATGTCTGTACGCATCCATGTGGCCCAACCTCTACTCTTAGCAAGAGATATATGGAGTCCAGCACTGACCCAGATCATTTGTGTGTGTAATTCGATGAGGACAGATATATGGTAGTGTATACACCTTCTGTCCTACACAGAATTCTTTTGGCCATGATGGTGGCACACAGCTGCCTGGCCTAGGTTGAGCTTTCTACTGTGACTGTGTGCATCCATACCAGGTGTCAGCCTCTGCAATGCTCACCTGCTCCCTTGGCATTGGAGAGCAGCCTGACATGGAAAAGGGAATGCGGATGACATCAAAATATGGGGAATTTGTCTTTGACCGTGCAGGCAGGCCATGTGGTAGAATGCGTCTCTGGCTCATGCCTGCTAAGTGAACTTTTGTTTTCCTTCATCAGCTCTCCTTTCCCGTTCATGCTCAGTCTCCAGTCACCATTTACTGTTGGATAGTCTCTTTCACATTTCTCAGAAGGGAGATGATGGAGGAATTGCCTCCTTGGCGACAAGTGTGATAAGTCAATCACACCTAAAATATTTATATTTGAGGATATTTGAAATAATCAAGGTAAAATGTACACATGCAGGCAGCACTCCACCTGTTTGTTTCCACTAGCATCTTCACTGTTTTCACAATTCACTACCAGGTGTGTGTTTGTGGCCATAAGGCAGCAGTATAATCTGTGAAAGGGGTTTACAATTTGATTTTCTTGGTCTCTTGTTGTTTCAGCAATGCTGTCACACCTTGGGGCAGGCTGTTGAATTGTTCCTTCGGTGAGTTCTGCAGGGGTTTGATTGCATGTTCCTGGCTAGTGAGGCATGTAGATAAGTCCACAGATGGAGGATCCTCAGAAGGAATTCTGATATGACTTCCTTTCTCCATGTAGTACGTGATCATGCCTTTCTTTCAGAAGTTGTGTAAGCCTTTGACTCTCAGACATGTTCCTGAGAGTCTCCTGAAGGTGAACTGTACCTAGAGTGAATCCAAATATGGACATGTGCTGTGTACTGTGGAGCACATGCCTGCTTGAAGAGTCGAGTGAACCATGTGATTACAGAGACAAGCTGAGAACAATTGCTGTTCCTGTGAGGACCACATACTGAAAGAGATTATTGGCAATCTGGTACTTGTGATTTGGTTCAGTGGGTAAAAGTGTGTATCATGAAACCTGGCAAACTTTAGTTACATCCCCAGAGTCCATATAAAGGTGGAAGGAGAGAAGTAACTCCATAAAGTTGTCTATGCACTACAGGGCATGTGAACATACTCTCTACACACATCTATGACCCATAGATGACCCATAGATTGACATAAATCCAACCTAAGAGTGTTTTACAGGATTAAAACAGAACCGAAAAGGCTGTAGGTATACCTAAAGAAACAAAGAAGAGCTCCATCCACACAAGATGTCAGGGACAAAAGTACAACTAGAAAATTCCTTGGAACAGTATGTCCCATCAAAGCACACAGTAACTGACAAAATTATTGCCAACATTGTACAGCCTGTTTCTGTAGATGTAAGAAAGATGGAGGGATACTGTCGGATTTTTCACATGTTGCCTTGCCCAAGTTGTCCATCCCATAATAATTTGATAAAGATAATGCCATATAAGACTGAATAATGATTTCAGAGGCATTTAGAGCAGGCTAAGATCTTTAGAAGATAGGCTAACCAGCTGTGTGATAGATTGTGGCAGTATCTCTTCCTGTTTGAAGTCACCAGAACCACAAAGGTCTACGATTGGGACTATGGAAAATATAAACTCGGTAAATGATTACAATGGGTTTTTGTTCTCTTTCATGGGAAGGAGCAGAGGCTCAGTTCAGCTTTAGAATGTCAGTTGCTAGCAGCATATAAGGCATTAAACCAAATGGAGTCCATCCATCAGTGGTTCCACCCCAGCAACCGTCAGGACATGCTTACCTGAATAAGAATTATACTGAAGGCCTTTTGGCAAAGCCTCTTTCCATGGTAGCACAGAATGAACCCTACAATGCTAGTTTCCTGGTGTGAATATGGCATTATTATTAAGGATACAACAACATTTTTCCCATTGAGTTTAAGACATGCATCAGAAGGAATTTATGTCCAATATTATAAAGAAGGAATATGTGTCTGGTATTATAAGCCAGAATAGAAACGTGTGGATGTGATATTAATGTTCCAATATGAAAATAACTGTTATTGCTTTGTTAACTGGATGTGGAAAGTATGTCAAACTGCCTTCTAAATGCTTGTCATATTTACCACTATACATCTCTGTTGTCAGCTGTAACTGACCGTAGAAGAAAAATTCATTTTGAGAAATGATGAGTGAAAGAACTCATAATCACGGAGGAAAAACCCAAGATTGAGTAACTATTACTGTGGCATAGCGACCCAATCCTTAGCCAGAAACACACAACTCTAACATCCTCTTCCAAGGCTCAGGGAATGTTGCAGAAGGAGGGGACTGAAACATTGTAGGAGCCTGAGGGAGGGATAGAATATTGTGTGCAATTTTTGGCTTGTTAGTTTGATTTTTCACCCAGAATTGAAATGTTCCCTACAGGAGGGAGGAGAGAGGCTCACCCAACTCAAGAAATAAACAACTCACAAGTGCCAGGAAATTCCTGGAGCTAAAAAGATTTATAAGACCCCTCCACAAAGTTATGGTTATAAAAAACAATGGTTGTGGACAGAGATTCTCTTATGTATGGAGATGTTTGCTAGCCCTATAGAGAGCTCTGTGCTTAAGGCTATTGTGAGTTATTTCCTATGAAGTATGGACATTTCAGTGTTATAGTTGCTTATGAATCACTTGTGGCCTTGCTTGTAGCCCCTTATACTTGTTAATAAGCCTAATAAACATACTGGGTCATCATGATGGACTTTGACAGAATTATTGGTTTTTTCTGGTATTGGTTCCCTTTCTGAGGTGCTTAGAAATTTCTCCTGGAAACATCACACAACAACACTTATGCCCCTTGACCCTGTTTGTATTTCTGAACCACACTTCCTGAAGTTTTCACAACTTTTGAAAAGAGCAACTCCTGTTTGGAAGCCTGTGGTCAAGCACATGAGCTGGTTCTTGTCATTCCATATCTGACCCATCACAGAGACTGTCTGCATCCCTTAAGATAATTATAATAAAGGTAATAGTGAAGATAACAATTGTACTTATCTTTATTTATATACATGGACAGTGAACAGGCATGAAGCCACAATGACCTTTTCTGTCCCTATATCCTCTTGTCACTTAATTCTCATCAAAACACTCAATCTTAAACTTTGAATGACAGAACAAGGGTTGTAGCAGAGTGTTTTATTAATATCAGTGGCTGTAAGGGAGCAAGCTTTACCACAGATTTCCAAAAAGACCTCTACTATTTTCTAATTTATTGTTTAAATTTCCGTGTGACTCTAAGTGTGAGAACGTGCAAATGTATGTGGGTACTATGCATAGAAGAGAACATTGCATGCCCTGGAGGTGGAGTTACTGGCCATGGGGACCACTAACCATAGATGCTGTGGAGTGAAGCACAACCACTGCAGAGCAGACAGGTGCTCTTACCTGCTGAGCCGCCTCTCCGGCTTTCCCCGGAAACTATATATTTCCCCCAAAAATATATTTCTCACCAGAACTCCAGAGTCCTAACATACTGTGTTGACGTATTTCAAATGGTGGAGTAAGACCAGTGAGTCCAGAATCCCACAGAAAACAAAAGCATCTTACTCACAGATGTGGTTAATGAAACCATGTTATAGTTATGGTTTCTATTGCTGCAATGAAACCACATGACCAAAAAGAAAATTAGGAAGGAAATAATTTATTTGGCACACACTTACAAATCACTGTTCATCATTAAAGGAAGTCAGTATAGAAACACAAATAGGATGGGGATCTGGAGGCAGGGGCTGATAGAGAGGCCATGGAGTGATGCTACTTACTGACCTGCTCTCCATGGCTTTCACAGTTTACTTATAGCCTAACTTTGGACCACCAGCTAGAGATAGTACCACCTACAATGGTCTGGGTCCTCCTCCACAAAGAATTTAGAAAGTGACTTGTACCTACATTTCTGGAGGCATTTTGTCAACTGAGGCTCCCTCTTATCAGTTTGTGTGAAGACTAGTTCGTGTGAAGTTAACAAAAATTGACAGGCACAGGCCATTCCAGATATTCCAGTGCTTCCCAGAGGTGCAATAAAAATGCCTTAGACTGGGAAAATAAACAACAGAAATCGATTCCTCACACCTCTAGTGGTTGGAAACCAGGTCAGTATTTGTGGAGACTGAGTGTGGTGAAAGCCAATTCTCACTCTAACAGGGCACTTTGCTGAAGGACCTCCCAAGTGAACGAGTAACTGACTTCTTCAAATTTTTATCCAAAAGAAATGCATTGCTTTACACCACTGAGCCTCATGAACTCTAGCCACCTGAGGCCCTACTTCTTTAGACTGTTGCGTCAGGCACACACACTAAACAATATACCACATGAACCAGAGCTGATTCCTAGTAGATATTCCTGCCTGAGGAGAATTGGGCATATTTAGCTGAGGGACACTAGGCAGGATGCTGAAGAAGTAGAAGGGCTTCAGTAAAATGAGTATGCTAGTTATAAAGGTCTCATACTAAAAACAGGGAGCTTAAAGGGCTAGAATATAATGTATAGCAGACTAGAAGTGATATGAAATTTCAAATAATATATGCCAATGACAAACATATAGTGAGCAATTAATCATAATATCTCACCCTTTGAACTTAAAAAGTTGTGTCTCTATCTTGAGTTAATTATATGGAGTCATATTTGACTACAGTTCAGTATGTTGAGCCAGTAGATTGTATATCATTCTTCTCCCTAAGGTAAGCCATGTAGATTGAAGTACTAGGAGCTTAGATATTTTCTTTATTTACGATTCAAATGTTTTCCCCTTTCCTGGTTCCTCCCTCCCCCATAAATCCCATAAGCCCCAATCAACCCTCCCCAGCTTCCCTGATCTGGTATTCCCCTACACTACGGCATCAAGTCTTTCCAGGACCAAGGGCCTCTCCTCCCTTTGGTGTATAACAAGACAATCCTCTGCTGCCTACGTGTCTGAAGAAATAGGTAACTCCATGTGTACTCTTTGTGGAACAGTTTGAAGAGTATTGGTGTTAGGTCTTCTTTGAAGGTCTGATAGAATTCTGCACTAAAACCATCTGGACCTATGCTTTTTTTGGTTGGAAGACTTCCAATGACAACTTCTATTTCTTCAGGGCTTATAGGACGGTTTAGATGGTCTATTTGATCCTGATTTAATTTTGGTACTTGGTATCTGTCAAGGAAATTGTCCATTTCCTCAAGATTTTCTAGTTGTGTTGAATACAGGTTTTTGTAGTAGGATCTGATGATTTTTTGAATTTCCTCAGTTTCTGTTGTTATCTCTCCCTTTTCGTTTCTGATTTTATTAATTTGGATACTATCTCTGTGCTCTCTGGTTAGTCTGGCTAAGGGCTTATCTATCTTGTTGATTTTCTCAAAGAACCAACTCCTCGTTTTGTTGATTCTTTGTATGGTTGTATTTGTTTCTACTTGATTGATTTCAGCCCTGAGTTTGATGATTTCCTGCCTTCTACTCCTCTTTGGTGTATTTGCTTCTTTTTGTTCCAGGGCTTTCAGGTGTGCCATTAAGCTGTTAGTGTATGCTGTCTCCCGTTTCTTTTTGGCGGCACTCAGGGCTATGAATTTTCCTCTTAGCACTGCTTTCATTGTGTCCCATAAATTAGGGTATGTTGTGCCTTCATTTTCATTAACTTTCAAAAAGTCTTTGATTTCTTTCTTTATTTCCACCTTGACCAAGTTATCATTGAGTAGAGCATTGTTCAGCCTCCATGTGTACATGGGTTTTCTTTTGTTTTTGTTGCCATTGAAGACCACCCTTATTCCATAGTGATCTGATAGGAGGCATGGGATTATTTCTATCTTCTTGTATCTGTTGAGGTCTGATTTGTGACCAATTATATGGTCAATTTTGGAGAAGGTACCATGAGGAGCTGAGAAGAAGGTGTATTCTTTAGCTCTAGGATGAAATATTCTATATATATCAGTTAGTTCCATTTGGTCCAAGGCTTCAATTAGATTCACTGTGTCCCTGTTTAGTTTCTGCTTTCCTGAACGATCCATTTCAGAGAGCGGGGTGTTGAAGTCACCCACTATTATTGTGTGCGGTGCGATGTGTGCTTTGAGTTTTAGTAAAGTTTCTTTTACGAATGAGGGTGCCCCTGCATTTGGAGCATAGATATTCAGAATTGAGAGTTCTTGATGGTGGATTTTTCCCTTGATCAGTATGTAGTGTCCTTCTGTGTCTTTTTTGATGACTTTAGGTTGAAAATCAATTTTATCCGATATTAGGATAGCTACTCCACCTCGTTTCTTGGGGCCATTTGCTTGTAAAATTGTTTTCCAGCCTTTTACTCTGAGGTAGTGTTTGTCTTTGACACTGAGGTGCGTTCCCTGCATGCAGCAAAATGCTGGGTCCTGTTTACGTATCCAGTCTGCTAGTCTATGTCTTTTAATTGGGGAATTGAGACCATTGATATTAAGAGAGATTAAGGCATAGTGATTATTGCCATGTGCCATTCTTGACGCTATCTTTATGTTTGAGTGGTTATCTACTTTTGGGTTTGATTCAAGAAGGTTATTATCTCATTTTTTCCAGGGTGTTGTTTCTCTCCCTGTATTGGAGGTTTCCACCTATTATCCGTTGCAGGGCTGGATTTGTGGAAAGATATTGTGAAAATTTGGTTTTATCATGGAATATCTTGGTCTCTCCATCTATGGTGATTGAGAGTTTTGCTGGGTATAGTAGTCTAGGCTGGCATTTGTGCTGTCTTAGTGTCTGCATGAGATCTGCCCAGGATCTTCTGGCTTTCATAGTCTCTCGTGAGAAGTCTGATGTGATTCAGATAGGTCTTCCTTTGTATGTTACTTGGCCCATAAGGAGGCAACACAACAATTGCTTAAAGAAATGAATCAACGGTTAGATGCCCTTACAAAGGAAACACGAGAACTGCTTAAAGAAATGCAGGAGACGATGGATCAACAGATGGATTCCCATGAGGAGGAAACACAAAAATCAATTTTATCCGATATTAGGATAGCTACTCCACCTCGTTTCTTGGGGCCATTTGCTTGTAAAATTGTTTTCCAGCCTTTTACTCTGAGGTAGTGTTTGTCTTTGACACTGAGGTGCGTTTCCTGCATGCAGCAAAATGCTGGGTCCTGTTTACGTATCCAGTCTGCTAGTCTATGTCTTTTAATTGGGGAATTGAGACCATTGATATTAAGAGAGATTAAGGCATAGTGATTATTGCCATGTGCCATTCTTGACGCTATCTTTATGTTTGAGTGGTTATCTACTCATACTCATACTCATACTCATACTCATTTGAGTGGTTGTTTCTCTTACTGCTTTTAGTATTCTTTCTTTGTTTAGAACATTCGGTGTTTTGATTATTATGTGACGGGAGGTATTTCTGTTCTGGTCCAGTCTGTTTGGAGTTCTGTAGGCTTCTTGTATGTTCATCGGCATCTCTCTCTTTAAGTTAGGGAAGTTTTCCTCCATAATTTTGTTGAAGATGTTTACTGGCCCTTTAAGTTGCAAATCTTCACTCTCGTCTATACCTATAATCCTTAGGTTTGGTCTTCTCATTGTGTCCTGGATTTCCTGGATGTTTTGGGTTACACGTTTTTTGCATTTTGCATTTTCTTTGACTGTTGAGTCGATGCTTTCTATGGAGTCTTCAGCACCTGAGATTCTTTCTTCCATCTCTTGTATTCTATTGTTGATGTTTGCATCTATGACTCCTGATTTCTTCCCAAGGTTTTCTATCTCCAAAGTTGTCTCCCTTTGTGATTTCTTAGTTGTTTCTACTTCCTTTTTTAGTTCCTGGATGGATTTGCTGAGATCCTTCACTTGTTTGTTTGTATTTTCCTGTATTTCTTAAAGGTATTTTTGCATTACCTCTTTCAGGATTTCTTCCTGATGACCCACGTTCTCCTGCATTTCTCTGAGTGATTTTTGTGTTTCCTCCTCATGGGAATCCATCTGTTGATCCATCGTCTCCTGCATTTCTTTAAGCAGTTCTCGTGTTTCCTTTGTAAGGGCATCTAACCGTTGATTCATTTCTTTAAGCAATTGTTGTGTTGCCTCCTTATGGGCATCCGTCTGTTGACCCATATTCTTCTGCATTTCTTTATGCAAATTTTGTGATTCCTTTGTGAGTGCATCTACCCATTGATTCATCTCGTTAAGCGATTTTTGTGTTGTCTCCTTGTGCGCCTCCATCTTTTGATCCATGTTCTCCCGCAGTTCTCTAAGCGATTTTTGTGTTTCCTTTGTAAGGGCTTCTAACCATTGATTCATGGTCTCCTGTAATTCTTTATGAGATTTATTTGTTTCCTTCTTGTGATCCTCTAATAGCATCATGAGAAGTGATTTTAAATCCAGATCATGTCTTTCGGGTGTGGTGGGGTATCCAGGACTTGCTGCTGTTGGAGAGTTGGGTTCGGATGGTCCCATATTACTTTGATTTCTGTTAGTAACATTCCTACGTTTGCCTTTTGCCATCTGGATACCTCTGGTGTTAGTTGGTCCTGCTGCCACTGGCTGTTGGTTGGACCTCCTGTGAGCCTGCAAAGCTATTTCTGCCCCCCCTGGATTACCAGGATTCCCCTGGCACCGATTTCTGGGGCCTGCCTGCTCCTGAGTGACTTTGGAGCCCTGATGTGCCTTGCCCCAAGTGATCTTATATTGGGGAGGCCTTGCACATCCAAAGGCTCAGCCTAGTGGATTCCTGGAGCAGAGGTCGCCAAAGGGAGGCTGGTAGGCTCCTGCCCTGTGCAGGGGTGTGTGATCTCTCCTGGGGGGGAGGGGGCGTCCCTCTGCCAGGCAGAAGTCCCACAGCAGAGCTAGCACGCTGGTTACTGCAGATCAGCCCAGCTCTTGGGAGCCACGTGCACACAATCCGCCCAAGACCCAAGTGATATTATGCCTGTCTGTCTCAGAGCCTGGCTGTCCCAACTTCCCAGCCACTGGAGCAAAGATGGCGGAGTGCACTCTGCACTCTCTCCGTGGTGCTGCTCACCCTGCAGACGCGATGGCCTGCAGATCTGGCTCCCAGACGACCACAGCCCTGACCCGTTATTGGGCGCAGACGGAAGCCCCAACAGGCCGTGTCCCAAGTGATGTTATATTGGGGGAGAGCCTGGGTACCTGTCTCTTCAGTGCAGTCTACGGGAACAGAGGTCGCGGAAGGAAAGCTGGTAGGCTCCCGCCCAGTGCCTGAAAATAACTGTTAATGCTCAAATACACATAGAGGGACCCATGACTCTAGCCACATATGGGGTAGAGGATTGCTTAATCTGACATCACTTGGAGGAGAGCCCCTTGGTCCTGTGGAGGCTTGATGACCCAGGGTAGGGAAATGCTAGGGCACTGAGGCAGGAGTGGGTGGGAGAGTGGGGGAGCACCCTCATAGAGGCAAGGGGAGAAGGAGGGGAGAGGGGTCTTGTGGAGGGGAAAATGGGAAGGGGAATAGCATTTAAAATGTAAATAAATAAATAACCAATAAAAATAAAACAAAGAAACAAGGCTTTGATGGCTAGTATGGGGCCAAGGAGGGTAAGAAGCCAAGATACCCAAGGGTTAGAGTACCAAGGGGTAGGGGTGTTGAGAACATAGCATGCCTGGATGTTCCCCTGAAGCTCTTTGAGCATTTGTATATCTTGTTCTGCCAACCCAGATTTGTTGACATAGAGGCAACATTCCTCCCCCAGCAAAACAGAAGACCTTCCCTCTTCAGCAGTCAATAAATCCAGGGCCCTTCAGTTTTGAAGAACAAACTCCAGCTAAGGAGGTTATCTGGTATTGAAAGGAGTCAAGACTGTCTGCAGTGGAGGCCATTGCCTTGTCAAGTTTGTCCAGGAAGTCAATGGTCAGATGTTGTGTTTGCACAAGGGCTGCTCTAGTGGTTTGCCACACCCAATGAGAGAATAAGGCCCAGTCCTTTGACCAGAAGGAAGAAGATCTCTCTCTCTCTCTCTCTATCTCTCTCTCTCTCCCTCCCTCCCTCCCTCCCTCCCTCGCTCGCTCTCCCTCTCTCTCCTTTTGGCTTTCTCCCATCTGCAAGGTGAGTTCTTCAGGTTCGTAGAGATAAAGCTGGGGAACCATTATCACACAGGTGCAAGAACTTTGAAAAGGGGAGTTAACACAGGAACCTGCAGTGTCTTTGCACTACAAGGCAAAGAGGTGGGTAGGTCAGAGTTAGAATGTCATGTGCTTTCCTTGTGGGCAAGGGTTCATGGAGTTCATGAAGGGAAATGTTAATGGGAACAGCTGTTAGTAGTGGTCAGGAAAGAGAATCACAGAAAAAGCATTGAGAGGTGTTGGGAAGGATGGTTAAAAGAAGTGGGTCAGCTGCATATACAGCTGGATGTACTGTAGCCAGAAGAGGGTAGCTTGGAGTTCCTTCTGTGATAGATTTTTCCTATTGAAGAATATTAACACTGATAAAGACTGATTTGGAGGTGAGAACAAACTCATGTAGGTCAGCTATGGGGTATTAGGCGTAACCATTAGTGTAAAGTTTGCCCATGACTCCAGTTTGCCAATGTTCATCCCATGGGTTGCTGATGGAAAGCTTAAAATGAGTTTTAAGGTTGGTGGTTATGGTATCTCCATGGCTGGTGGATTCCATTCTGCTGCTCCAATATCTGTAACCTCCATATGTGGAGACCTCCTGGAGACATTCACCTGTGTTTCAGTAAGGAAAGCAGAGGAAAGGACTGGGACTGGGGAGATGGAATCCAGGTGTAAGGAGATCTCAATCTTCATCGGAGATCATTCAAGTAGGCAATCCTGGGTTCTAATGACTTTGTTATGTCCATCGTAGGTTTCTCTAGTAAAGAATCCCCTGTGGTAAGTATTGGGAAGGCTATGGAGACATTGGGCAGTAGCAGAATTAATATGAAGAATGATAAAAAAAGCCAAGAGAATAGAGGAGAGGGGAGCTTGTGGAGGGCACATGGCATGGGCAGTAGTCACCAGGTCATGAATGTCCTTCCAGGAGATATTGCTATCCTTCTGGGTGTGATGCTTCTTCCTCCTCCTCCTCCTTCTCCTCTGTCTTTGATCTGCCATCAAGAGGCAGGACTTCTTCTTGGTTGGTGTGGTAGTGTCAGACTTTTGCTGTGGAAAAACACAAACAAAACCCCTCTGGGTTGTAAGAAGAGGGTCTGGTTCCTTCTAAATTCCATCCACAGAATCATGCCATCTAACTAGGATGGGGGTCATAATTTTGGTATGTGCCAACAGAGGGAGATAGGGCAGTGTTTGGGGGGTTTGTAGATGTTAAATATGTTTAGTGTAGTCAGAGCCATTACTAATTGTACAATTGGGGAGTAAGTGGTTGTCTTCTGTTTTAGAAGTTGGACTTTTAGGGTTTGATGTGTTCTTTCTATTATTCCTTGGCCCTGAGGGTTGTGGGGAATTCCTGTATGGTAGGCAATTTCCCAATGTGTGCAGAAGGTTTTGAATTGAGAGCTAGTGAAGACAGGGCCATTATCCATTTTTATCTATTAAGGAATGCCCATGATGGCAAATGTGAAGACCATATGGTGAATTAACCTTTTTGAGTTTTCACTTCTTTGGGCTATAGCCCATATAAAAATGCGAGTATGTATCTATGGTAACAAAAACATATTTCTGTGGGACCCAGATGACTGCATTGGAAAGCCAATCAAGACAGGGACTATCAAATCTGACTGTGTCCCCTAGAATTGGGGGTGATTTTGAGGCAGGTTTTTAGGGTCTCCTTGGGTATCACTTTCATTATAGATAATGTTCTCTATCTTGATGTGGTCTCTTTCTGATTGCGTGGTAAGTACTACCTCTAGGGCTTGTAAGATATCTATCCCTAGAAGATTGGTGGCTACTTGAGCTACCAGGGGAGAATATGAGGCTGGTAGCTCCATCAGAGTTCTCCTACCTGTAGACATGTTTGGTGATAAACACATGGCATATAGCTCCTATACCTAGGACATCTGTCCTGTCTGCTCCAGTATCAACAAGGCACTTGAATGGCTTGTTATCTATTTTGATGATTAATTTTGGGTGGGAACCTTCAGGGATGCTGGACACCCATAAGGCTTCTATGGGAGTAGCTGTCCCTCTTACTGTTGGGGCTGTGGGCTACCCCCCTCTTAAGTTTAAAGGCTCCACTGACTTACTGTCCTTATCACATAGTGAGGTATAATAACTTTTACAGTGGAAACCTCTCCTGTACTGAGGGCAAATTGTCTTATGGGGATTAGGATCTGTTATGGGAAGGAAGTTTCATTTCTCCAATGTTCTGTCTCTACACATTTGGTGCCGATTCCTTCTGTTTTTACTGCTTCCACAAATGCCTGAGCCATGGGTGTAAATGGGTGTAATGTGGTTCCTTTGTCTTAGGTTGCCACAATCCACCTATCATGGTGCTCATCCCAAAGACCCTTGCAGGCTAGTCTGGATTCAGAAATCAGACCTTTACATACAATGATTTTAAGAAGGAGATCTCTGGCTGTGAGGTTGGGGATTTTTCTTTTTAGGCTCGTTCTAGTTCTGAGAATAAAATTGGATAGGGGTTCTTCTGGCTTTTGACAAAGAGAGAGCAGGTAGGAGGTGGGGTCTTCTGAACCTGAGGGCACAGTGAGCCTGTTCCAAGCTTGTGTTGCACAGAGACAGAGGTGGACCTGTTCATAATATCCTGCCTACTGCATTATCTACTATGGTCCAACGGAAAACTCTTCCTGGCCAAAGAGCTCATCATAACCCCATGGGGTGTCTCCTCAGTCCCAATTTTGCCTGACATTTTGGTGATATTCATCGTGAAATAGGGCCTCCTATTCCAAAAACATCAGGCAGGGAGGTGCGGTAAATATCTCTCCAATCTTGGGTCATGGTTAGGTTGGCAATATGGCTCTGTAGGAGAGATTTTGTCCAGAATGTGTGGATGCCATCTTCCTTCACTGCTTTCCTGAGTTCTTTTAAGTCTGAAGCTTGGAATGGGTACCAGTTGAGTGGTTTAGTTCGATTGGGGTTAATATTAACAGGGAATGCTCGAGTGTTTTGGGTTTCTAGTTTTGTATCAGAGTCCTGAGTAGCACGGGCAACGGGGTATGTTTTTACAAGGGAATCACAAAAATTACAAAGTTGTGTGGTAGATGGTTGAGGGTATAAACTGTGGAGTTTGGCTGGGTTTTGTCTAAGCATTTTGTAGGTCTTTGGCTTTTGTGGCTCGGGGGAAGGGGGAGGAGAGATATCTCTGGTTGGGTGGAGGAAGATGGAGTGGGGGGAGAGGCTTTGGAAGCTCATTTGGTTTTCTAATGGAGCCCTGTTCTTGGATGAGAGAAGGAGGAGCAGGAGGTTTAGCTAGTGTTTCCTCTGAGAGATAAGGAGGCAAGGATGAGTAGATGAATTTTATTTCCCTTATTAGTTGGGTAAGGGCCGTGAGATCTGAACTAGGGTGGTCTTTAGGACCTTGATCTTAGGGATCATCTGGTTGAGGGGGCTCAGGAACTATGTTGTTATCAACCTGCCCTATTTTAGATGGCCTTATGCATTATTGAATTGCAGCTAAGATTTCAAAAAAAAAAATCAGAGGAAAGGGTTTTTCCTTCTTGGGTATCTCTGCTTCTCATGAGAGAAGCTAAGTCAGGGCTGCAAATATTATCATTGACCATGCGTGGCGCTAGCTGAGACTCTCTCTCAAAACAAGGTTTGTGTTCTGCCTATTTTTATTCCATGAGATTTTAGTAGGGCACATATCTCCCTCACCTGGAAGGATTTTTTTATGTGATGATGAGTTGCCCATGACAGAAAAGAGGGGAAACATTTTGTCCAATGGGAATGTTCCCTTGGACAGAGATCCAAAATGCTAAGCCTTCCCGCAGCCTTTTTTTTTTCTAAGTTTTTTTATTTACATTCCAAATGATTTCCCCTTTCCCGTTTCCTCCCTCCCCGAAAGTCCCATAAGCCCCCTTCCCTCCTTCTTTTCCCCATTCAACCCCCTCTTGCTTCTCTGTCCTGGCGTTCCCCTACATCCAGTCTTTCCAGGACCAGGGGTCTCTCCTTCCATCTTCTTGGAAATCTATTGATATGCAAATTGTGTCTTGGGTATTCCGAGCTTCTGGGTTAATATCCCCTTATCAGAGACTGCATACAATGTGTGTTCTTTTGTGATTGGGTTACCTCACTAAGGATGATATTTTCCAGTTCTGACCATTCCCGCAGCCTTAAGAACTGGCAACTACCCTGTGGCTTTAAAGTGGCTGCTACATTACCAGGTTTTTGTTTTGTTTTGTTTTTTATTTTAAGAAGTTAGATAGAGTCTTCACCAAGGCCCATTGCAGGATTTAGACAGGGACTAGAGGGATCTTCAGCCAACACCAGGGAGTAGCTCTGGCCAGGAGGCTTCAGTTGCCCCTTCAGCTTGTCCAAATCCACAGGATGGCACTGACCGAAAGCACAACAGGACGAACAGATTGCTTGTCTCCAGAGTTGGGGCAAGAGGGCAGGGCGGGGGGAACAGGGCTTACCTTCCCATCATATCTGTAACCCTGCCTTTGCTGTTCTTGTCCCACATGGCCACTAGTTGCCGGCCTGTACACCAAACGCTATCTGCAGAGATCTCTGACCCAGCAGGAACATTCGCGCTAAGGGGAGAGGGTGCGAGCAGGAGGAGGGAAGTACAACCACTGCTGCTGCTCCAGCTGCCGCCTTGCTCCGAGATGCTGTGCTGTGCAGAACCAAGCACAGTGCAGAGGGGCCTCCCGGTGGAAGCTTCAGGAGAGCATTCTCTTCCCCAGAAAGTATTACAGCTCTTACAAGACAAATGCTCTCAGGCAATGGAGTAATTCTTACACACCTTTATTCTTTCTGGATAGGATCTTATATATATTTTAGGGGTAGTTTGGGGTCGGACAGCAGATGCTTCCTATTGGCTTGGTCTGAGAGGTTAAGGATGCTTCATCTGCATGTGGAGGGGCTTGGGGTGCTGTCTCTTCATGAGTGATGGTCACAATCTTCTCCATGCTGTGGTCAGGAGTCAGGAGTCTGGTCCAAAGCAAATGAAGCTCATACCATCCCTTTTGGGTTCTGGGGCTTCTAACTCAGCTCAACTTTACCAGGTTGTCTGACAGGGTCACTGCCCCACAGTGGCTCACAACTCCATGTAATTTCAGCCCCATATACCCAACACTTCTGGCCTCCATGGGTACCTTCATTCACATGCACTTGCAAATGTTGCATCTTCCACATTTATAGTAAGAACACTTTTAGCTGTCTGTAGGATTCCACTAAGGAAACTAAAGGTGAGAGCACAAACCCTGAGCCTCAGAAGACAAAAGTCCATACTCCAGGGAAACCCTTAGGCGCCCCACGGGGTGCAGTGCCATGGTGTGCCTAGAGTCCCACAAAGACAATGATACTAGAAGTGCCTGAACAGAAATGTCAGTGTTTACCCAGAGTGCATTGCTGCCTCCCAGTGCAAAAGAGACCGTGCTTGGGTAAGAGCAAAATCACAGTTTCCTAGTAGATTTCACTACTGTGTGCTGTAGGGATAATCTCTTCTGTACTGTGTGGAGGCATCGTCTGTCAATAAAAATATCTGATGGCTTATTAGCAAAGGGAAAGAAGTAGAAGGTGGGAGTCTCAACATATGAAATAATCAGAGGTGGAAGATGTCCCCCAACAAACTCCAAGGACATATGAAACCAAAAAGAGATAAGTAGCCAAATGGCAGGCACAGTATAGTTTAAATGGATTAAATAAGTTAAGATATGGTTGGGGAACAAACCTAAGCTATAGCCTAGGTATTTTTTTAATTAATAATAAGCCTCTAATAAATTATTCAGGAACTGAGGCATGGGTAGAAAAGCCTATGGTTACAGTGTTCTTTGAATACCGTCCCCTTCCCTTGATAAATTATTAGAAGCCATACTCAGGGATTTGGTAACAATGTAACTGTTGTCTTAGAGAAAAGCACAGTCCTGCCCTCCCTCCTATGAGTAGTCCTCCAAAACTTGACTACATGTAGACAGCAGAGGACAGTGTCCCAAGGCTGGGCAAGGGTGCTAGAGAAGGGTTGGTGAAAGGAGCAACAGAACACTCCAGCACAGGACCAGCTCGGACCAGCATGAGTCCTGCAGATTTCTACTAAGAGGACCCTTCCTTGTAGCTGTTTTGATTGCTCTTAGAGGTACTGTGGTTCCTGGAAGATGATACCAGAGAATGGAGAGCAGCTTGCTGAGGATATAGACAGGTGCAGGGAGGAGAGAGCCAGATAGGAATTTTGGGTCTCTGTGTGCCAGTGGGATGCTCTGTCCATATCACTCACTAGATGACACTAAAGGCAAAACATTGTTTTTCCCTGAGGACTGAGGAACTATTCTGGGAAGAAGTTCTGAGCTAATGTTCATTCTGCCCATGCCCTGTAGGGAACTCCACACTGGGCAGCAGTCCCAGAATGGCGGTGGTCTAGTGCATTGCTCAACCCAGGACTCAGAAAGCCCAGGAAAGAAGATCCATGGAATGCTGGTGGTTACCAAGGAAATGAGAAGAAACTGTAGTCCTGAGAGAACCTTCATGCACAGTGAGACTGTCAGCCCAGCTGCCTGTCTCCAGGCATACCTGTGAGCTGAGGAGACAGTAGCCCTGGAGGCAAAGGAAAGGACCCCAGAGAACACACCTGTTGCATGTGTCCAAGAAAGATGTTTGACCGAGTTAGAGGCAGCAACAGAACTGAGAAGATGCGAGGGTCCATCTGGAGTCCAGAAGTGAATCCAGAGTGGATGGAGACAGCTCAGCCCCACAGCTCTGCTGCAGGCCTCCATAGCATCCTGACTACTGCAGTCACAGTGAGAGAGATCCTGAAGCCCTCACAAATCTACCAACCCTAGTCTCTGATTATGGACATTGCATTCACACATGAGTCATTTGATGGGTATTCTTTACATCTGGTTAGAAACACATGCATGTACGCATGCACACACGGAGGAGGAGAAACTCATTCTAATGTGTCTCATCAAATTTTTCTTTTCTTTCAAATATGGAGCCCCAATTTGTTGGTTGCTGTTTTGTCCTTTTGACAGTGTCCTTTGCCTTATAGAAACTGTAATTTCATGAGGTCCCGTTTGTCAATTCTTGATCTTAGAGCATAAGTTATTGGTGTTCTGTTCAGGAAATTTTCCACTGTGACCATGTTCTCAAGGCTCTTCCCCAGTTTCTTTTCTATCAGTTTCATTGTGTCTGATTTTATGTGGAGGTCCTTGACCCATTCTCTCTGTGTATACTAGTATGTAAGTACTTCTGTGAGACCCACTCTCATATAATTATATTTGGGTATGTAGCTCTGTGGCCCCGATCAACTCTGGGTGCAGGCAGTAATCAGAAGACTCCTGTCCCAGGCTGTTCCTAGGCTCTTGTGTCCTCAGGGTTTCAGGCTGTTTCCTCTGAGCAGCAGGAGTGGTCCTACTGTACTACCTGGCCTCTCTGCATTCCTGAGTGGTTAGCTACCTCCATGCCTCACTTGAATATGGTACTCAGTGGCTGAGGATGGCCTCAAGCTGGAGACAGAAACCAGAAGGCTCCCGCCAGAGGGTTCCAGACGGGATCTTCTGAGGTGTTGGGCAGGTCTCACCTGCGCTGGCTATCTCCTCCGCGCTGCTGGGTAGATAGCTGGCCTCTTGAACCATTTGGAGATGGTGCGCTGTGGCAGAGGACGGTCCCAAACTGGAGACAGAAACTGGAAGCTCTGCTGTATTTATTTAAGGGAGTTATTTATGTACTTATTAAGGTCCTCTATCATCTTCATGAGATGGAATTTTAGGTTGGAATTTTGATTTTCAGGTGTGTTAGGTTATCCAGAGCTCGCTGTGGTGGGAGAACTGGGTTCTGATGGTGCCAAATGACATTGGTTTCTGTTGCTTATGTTCTTGTGCTTGCCTCTAGCTATCTGATTATTCCAGGTGTCAACTGGCCTTGCTGTCTCTGACTGGATCCTGTCCCTCCTGTGAGCCTGATTATGTCAGACCTCCTGGGAGTCAAGCTGTCTCTGGGTGTGGAAGGGGGTCTGAAGTGCCAACTCTGCCTAGGCCGAGTTGTCTATTGTAGCATTTTCTAATCCCGAGCCATGCATTAAATGCAGGGTTGCCATCTAGTGAGCACACACCAGTAAATCAACCTGATCAGTGTTCTTCCTGCCATTGTTGCCATTATCCCTACCCACACATATTCTCCAGAGTTCTGTCTCTAATAATTGGAAATGTCAAATGCTAGTTTGGGTGTGGAAAACACATCTTGTAACATCACATAACATGGCATCTTCAGCAACAGGCTCAGTGATCAGTTATACACCTAAGAAGTGAAGCAAAGTGGCAATGGTGTACCCTGGGCACAGTCAGTACTGCCTTATTTGGAGCTGCTTTAGAGAAGCCAGGAAAGGTCCCCTAGGCTGGCCTGCATAGAAACTTCCTCTGACTGTGCTAAGGAAAACACATCACCATTGATGGGGGAGGGAATGAACAGCTCTGCCAGTGAGAGGAAAGGCAGCACTCTCACTCACAGAGAAGATGCATCAACTAACTGTTATGACTCTTCTTGATTTTCAACTTGACTATATCTGGAATTGACTAAAACCCAAGTTGTTCAGTATACCTGTGAGGGAAATTTTCTTAATTAAATCATTTAAAAGGAAAAGACCCGCATTTAATACGGGTCTCCTAAGGTGGATAGATACACCTTTAATCCAGAATTTTTTAGGTGGGAAGATCCACCATTAGTCTGTGCCTCACGTTCATCTGGCAGCCTATATAAAAGACATGGAAGAAGGAAACCTTTGCTCTTTGCTTGCTTGCTCTCTCTCTCACTTGGAAAGTCCATTCCCTCACTGGCATTAGAGCCTACTTCTGCAGAATTCCAAAGTGTACTGAAAACAAGCCCCATGGACTGAACAACTAATAGATTATTGGAATTTCTTTGTTTTTAATTTTTGATTATTTTTATACACTCCATATTTTATTCCCCACCCCATTAAGCCCTATCTACCCTCCGACTGTTACACATCCCATATCTCCTCCCCTCCCCCTGTCTCCACATAGATGTCCCTATCCCCCACCCCACCTGACCTCTAAATTCCCTGGGGCCTCCAGTCTCTTGAGGGTTAGGTACATCATCTCTGAATGAACACAGACCCTGCAGTCCTCTATTTTATGTGTACTAGGGGCCTCATATCAGCTGGCATATGCTGCCTGATTGGTGGTCCAGTGTTTGAGAGATCCTGGGGATTCAGATTAATTGAGACTGCTGGTCCTCCTACAGGGTCGCCCTTCTCAGCTTCTTTCAGTCTTCCCTAGTTCGACAACAGGGGTCAGCTGCTTCTGTCCATTGGTTGGGTACAAATATCTGCATCTGACTCTTTCAGCTGCTTGTTGGGTCTTCCAGAGTGTGGTCATGCTAGGTCCCTTTTAGTGAGCGTTCCATAGCCTCAGTAATAGTGTCAGGCCTTGGAACCTCTCCTTAAGCTGGATCCCACTTTGTTGCTGGACCTTCTTTTCCTCAGGCTCCTCTCCATTTCCATCCCTGTAACTCTTTCAGACAGGAACAATTATGGATCAGAGTTATGACTGTGGGATGGTCCTCCTCTCCCTCATTTGAAGCTCTGTCTTCCTGCTGGAGGTAGGCTCCCTCTCCCTACTGTCAGGCATTTCAACTAAGGACCCTCCCTTTGAGTCCTGAGAGTCTCTCACCTCCCAGGTCTCTGGTGCATTCTGGAGGGTCTCCCCAACCTCCTATCTCCCGAGGTTGCCTGTTTCCATTCTTTCTTCTAGTCCTCAAGGCTTCAGTCCTTTTCCCTCTCCCAATGACAGATCAGGTTCCCCTCTCACCCCCTCTCCCCTCTCCCATACATTTTCCCTCCCAGGTCCCTCTCTCCCCACTTGTAATTGCTTTCTTCTCGTCCCAAGTGGAACTGAGGTGTCCTCACTTGGGCACTTCAGCTTGTTGACCTTTATGAGTTCTGAGGACTGTATCTTGGGTATTCTGCACTTTTTTGGCTAATATCCACTTATTAGTGAGTACATACCATGCCTGTCCTTTTGTGTCTGAGTTACTTCACTCGGGATATTTTCTAGTCCCATCCATTTGCCTGCAAAACTCAGGATGTCCTTGTTCTTAATAGCTGAATAGTATTCCATTGTGTAAATGAAACACATTTTCTGTATCCATTTTTCTGTCGTTGGACATCTAGGTTGTTTCCAGCTTCTGGCTATCACAAACAAGGCCACAATAAACATAGTGGAACTCGGTTCCCTGTGGCATGGTGGAGCATCTTTTGGGAATATTCCCAAGAGTGGTATATCCAGGTCTTCAGGGAGATCTATTTCCAATTTTCTAAGGAACCTCCAGGTTGATTTTCAGAGTGTTTGTACCAGCTTGCAATCCCACCAGCAATGCAGGAGTGTTCCTCTTTTTCCACATCCTCTCCAACATGTGTTATCACCTGAGGTTTTGATCTTAGCCATTCTGATTGGTATATGGTCTCAAGGTTGTTTTGATTTGCATTTCTCTGATCACTAAGGACTTTGAACATTTTTTTAGGTGCTTCTCAGCCATTTGAAATTCCTCAGTTGCAAAATCTCAGTTTAATTCTATACCCCATTTTTTGATTGTGTTGTTTGGTTTTTTTGGTGATTAGTTTCTTGAGTTCTTTATATATTTAGGATATTAGGCTAGCTGGAGTATAGCCAGTGAGCCATCCTAATAAATACTGTGTGTGTGTGTTTGTGTGTGTGTGTGTGTTATATTCATTATATAAGTTCTTTTCCTCAAGAGAACTCTACTTTCCTAGCTTCACTGGACTTTCTGTATCCTCCATCCCAAGTATCCCATTCTTATGCAATCAGTGTTCTCACCTCAAAAGCTCCCCGTAAGGATGGACTTCGACTTCTATCCATTCAATGGAAAATGAGATTCTGTATTTAATTTTCAGCAATCTCAGCAGCTACAGGAGACAACGTTCTCCTCCAGGTCTCCACAGACGCTTTCAAAACTTCTATGTAGAATGTGGACTGGGAATTCAAATTACTGAATTTTCCCTTTTACTGCACCACATTGTCCTATGGCCCACCTATATATCTATTTACATTTATGTATCAGGCACTCTGAGTGCCCATGACTCTCCTCAAGGTGAGGGAAACACAGTATCCTTGCTACAACCTAAGTGAGGCAGTTTTAAGGGATGCGTACATCTCCCACACTGAAGCCAGACGAGCTTGCTCAACTGCTGCCCTGGGCCTTTGTGTTGAGGAAGCTCCCAGTGCTTTTTTTTTTTTTTGTGGATAAAGCCAAACACTGTATTAGGACAGTTTATTATGTTCACAGGACATAAATGGAGTCAGGACACCATAAGAAATTCTACTGAAACTACAGCTTGCTAAGTTGTCTTAACAAAAGATGAAAGCAGAAACTCAACTTCATGAGATGACATCAGTTGTGACTGGATCCCAGGGTAATCCAAGACAAATCCCACACACCACTTTCCATCTGTGCACAGACAAGCCAGTAAGCAATAAGGTTGGTAATGCCAGGTGTTCAACAGCAGAGCAAAGTATAATTTTCTGAACAATAATTTATTTTTTTTCTAAAAGAGATCAGTAAAAATACACTAATTTGTCCTTTCACACCAAGAAGCCATGGCGAGAAAAGCTGTAAACTCTAAATATTTTCTGTCACTTTAAGGGATTAAGGAGAATGTTTTGCCACAAGAAACCTGGTGCCCATGCTGGACCCAGTTTCTGATTACCCATTCAGTTCCAGGGATTCCCCTACCTACCAATCCACCACTCAGCCCATCCCACTCTTAAACCCTTGCTTGCATTAACAATCTAGCAGCTTTTCTGTAACTGATGTTGATACTAAGCCATTTTAAATCAAAGGAAATGCTAAAATGCAAAGAATTAAAACTAGGATGGGAACTAATTAGTGTTATGGAAGATACCTGTGTGGATTCCTTTACCCATTCATTTAAAAAACTAAAAAAAAAAAAAGAGCCATAAAAGTTTTGGAAAGGGAAATGGCACATTGGCACATGAAGATGTCCTGACTATGGTGTTTTTAATATCTGTAAAGATGTCACACTTAGAACATAGCTGTTATTGACAATGGAAACAATTCTCAAGGATGTTTCATTATTGCTGACTTTTGCAGAAACACATTTGTAAATTCCTTTGTTCATAACCATACCTCAACAGCTCAGGATATTATAACAGAAGAGCTAGCTTTGCAATACAGCTTTTACTGGATTATAGAACTCTTTCGCCGTGCTTTGCTTGGTTAGCTCTGAAACATTTGAAAAATGCTTTTCTGTGAATTTCTATGCTGTAGGGGATAGGCACTTTTAGATACATTACACTTATCTTTAGTAGAAGTTGGCATCTTTGTTCCCTTAACTGAATCCTTCCATGTGTTTTTAAAGGGTTCCCAATATTCCCCTTTGGTGCTCTTCTTAGATTTTGAATGATCTGCATTAGTTTGCTTTAGGGAGTTCCTATCTTTGGAATTCTTCCTCTGTCTGTTCAGCAGCCTGTCTGGGGGTGAAGATGTGCGCAGCCTCCCAGGAGGTGATGGAGGCACAGGGTCTGCTCCTAAGCTCAGCGCGTATTGAAAAGCAAAGCGCAGTATCACTACCTTCCCCTGCTCCCCATTCTTCATTTTTGCCACAGCAATCAAACAATGACTGAAGAATATAGAATTTTATGTGATTTTTTTAACTCGAAGAAAGTAAAATAACATTAAAAGAAAGAGCTAAAGAATGGTGAAAAGGTGAAGAAAAAAAATTGAACTAAAGGGCAACACCTAAGAGAAACTGGTGTCATCAATGACATATCCACTGTTTACAAAATCATTCTGTGTCTATTTTATGAAAGTTCCTGTCCTGGAAACTGAAGCTATACACAGTCCTTTTCCTGTCTGAATTGGCACAAGGTTCGAGGAGGACAAAGGGCTCTCACTTAGCGTGGATATAGTCTGAGTAACATTGGTCTGGAAGCCCAAGCCTCAATTTTCCCCTAGCACAGTAGATGTAGTGTTGTGAGCATCCAGACCTTAGTAGTTCCCCAGACATTAGCATAATTGACCATGATTGAAGTATCATTCAGGCCTTAGAACCCAGCACATGGGCAGCAACCATCTACCGAAACAAGAACAAAGACCTAACCCATCAAAGTCCATAGTTCTGGGGAAGTCCCTAAATGTGCTAATCACCATCTGAAACTTCACTTTAAATGAACTATTGGAGAGATCTCCCAGTATCAAAAGTATAAAGGATTAAGTGTTGGCTACTAATCCAAAACACAGAGGATGATAATTAGCAATATAGAAGATATTCCTGCCTTACAGAGAAGTTAGATAAGAAGTCCATCAAGGTTCAAGATATTCTTCATATACTTTTCTCAATTAAAAAAAAGATATAACTCACAATATCTAAGATTTCAAATTGCAGTATACAAAAAATAATTGTTCTGTAATATTTTTATTTACTTACACATTTATTACTGACAATATAAGGGTTTTTTTAAAGATTGACTGTTTTAATTCAAAAAATTTCAGAAACCTTTTGCTCAACTGCACTGCGTGTGACCTGCTATTCTGGTAGCAGGCCATACAGGTGAATTCATTTTAACTTGTATGAGCATAAGCAGGGGACTCAACATTACTGTTCCTCTCTTTCTACTTAGAGCTACACCACAAGATTGCTGTGAAAACAAAGGCTAATGGTAATGACAGTAATAATATTTTGAATAGTGATATACAGCTTTCAAAGTAGTTTAATGTGCATTATCTTTAAAAATGTTTAGATCTACTTTTAAAATTTTACATAGGTGAGTATTTTGGTTTCATGTATGTATGTGCACCATGGGCATACCTGGTGTCCATGGAGACTGGAAGAGGACATCAGACTTCTCTGAAAATGGAGTTAGGGATAATTGTGTGCCTCTATGCTGGAATACTGCTACTGAACCCAGGCCCTCTGCAAGAACAAGCGCACTTAACTGTGGAACCCCTCCAGGCCTGTGTATTGTCTTTTGATCTTTATAATAAGCTCATGTGATAAGATAGGCCAGATACATGTTTTTAGTTTTTAAAATTCCAATTATGTATCTCTCTGTGTGTATACATCATAGTATACATACGTGTAGATATCACAGGACAACTTAAAGGAGTCACTTTTCTCTGTCCATAACATGGATCTCAGGGAATCAAACTTAGGTCATCAGACTGGACTGATGAGTGAAGCCATCTCATCAACCCCGAGACAAGTAGTTTTATCAGCCAGCTTTCCTTCCTTCCTTCTTTTTTTTCTTTAAGTTAACAGTGCTGTTGAAAATTGGTAGAAAAATGAAGAAGATTTTCTTTGAGATATTAAAGGAGCTACTTAAATATAATGTCAAGGGGGGAAGTAATAATGTTTTCTGGGCAAGGAACTGCCATGAACATATTTTTCCTTGGATGTTTTCAGGATACTTACTATAATAAAGAGAAAAGCCTACAAATAGCCCATGAGAAAATAGAAGACACTGTGTGACATCTAAGTGTATATCTTATATACATTGTAAATACACAGCACTTCAGCCTACCAAGACCTGCTGACAATAGGATAGAGTTTTCCTTTCCCTCTGCCCCCTCCCCAGGATTTCCTAAACTGTTTTTAATTTAATTTCTTTTTTACTTCCCATAGGAGGAACAACACTATGAACCAATTAGTACTCCCAGAGCTCCCAGGAACTAAACCACCAACCAAAGAGTACACATGGAGGGACCCATGACTCCAGCTGCATATGTAGGAGAGGATGACCTTGTCGGACATCAATGAGAGGAGGGGCCCTTGGTCCTGTGAAGGCTCAATGCCCAAGTATAGGGGAGTGTCAGAACAGGGAGCGGGTGGGTTGGTGAGCAGGGGGAGGGTGTTTTCGAAGGGGAAACCAGGAAAGGGGATAACATTTAAAATGTAAATAAAGAAAATATCTAATAAAAAATTATTTTTTACTTATTCACTTCACATCCCATTCACTAACCCCCTCCCAGTCACACCCACCCACAATCCTTTCTCCAACTCCCCTCCCCTTCTCCTCTGAGTGGGTGGGGCTCCCCTGGGTATTCCCTTAACCCTGGCACTTCAAGTCCCTGTAAGGCTAGACACTTACCCTCCTATTGATGCCAGACAAGGCAGCCTGGATAAAAGACCATATCCCACATATAACCAACAGCTTTTGGGATAGCTCCCATTCCAGTTGTTTGGGACCCACAAGAAGGTCAACCAATAACCAGCCCATGGGCAAGCACCAATCCCTAACACTTCAATGATACTCTGTTATGCTTGTAGACAGGAGCAAGTCGTCCTCTGAGAGGCTCCATCCAGCAAATGACTCAGACAGATACAGACACCCACAGCCAAACAGTTGCTGGAGTTTGGGGACCCTTGTTGTTGTCGTCGTTGTCGTTTTGTTGTTGTTTTACATTCCAAATGTTGTCCTCCTTTCTGGTCGCCCCTCCAAGCGTTCTTCAGGCCATGCCCTCCCCTTTGCCTCTGAGAGGGTGCTCCCCCTATGCCCTATCCTCTACCCCCTACTCCCCTTACCCACCCATCCATACCCACCTCACCCTTCCATGCACCCCCTCCCTGGAGCATCAAATCTCTGCAGGATTAGGCGCATCCTCTCCCACTGAGGCCAGACAAGGCAGCCCTCTGGTACGTATGTGCCAGAGGCCACGGACCAGCCCATGTATGTTCTTTGATTGGTAGCTTAGTTCTTGGGAACACTGATGGGTGTAGTTAGTTGATACTGTTGTTCCTCCTGTGGGGTTTCAATCCCCTTCCATTGGGGTTCCCTGCGCTCAATCCAATGTTTGCCTGTAAGTATATGCATCTGTCTCAGTCAGATGGTTGAGCTGTCAGAGGACAGCCATGCCAGGCTCCTATCTGTAAGCACAACATAGCATCAGCAATAATGTCGGGGTTTGGTATCAAGCCCTTTTTTTCAGGCAACATATTCTGTCACTATGATGAACCCCCTGGGTTAACATCTCCAAAGGCCCCAAATATTATCATTGCTTCAGGACCGAAGCTTCACATAGATTTTGAAGGACACATGCTCTAACATCATGCCCCACAAACTAGAGCTGGTTATCATTAGATGTGCTCTGCCTGAGGGAAGTCATATCAGTTTGACTGACAGACATGAGGCAGGATCTCAACAAGAAAAAAAAAAGACACAGTAGAAAGTACTTGCACAAGGTCTGAGACCATGCCAGTGAGTAACGTTGTCATTGTTAGATGAAGGAGTTCAAGGAGCAGGGTAAAATATTTCCCTATCAAGATTGATATGAATATTTTAATGAGTAATAGACACTTTAGGCAGACACAAAGCAGGTGAATTTTGAGAGACAGTTTTTTGCCTGACAGTGAATGGGGTTCATTTTTATAGCCATTAAGAAAATATTATCCTGGGGCTGGAGAGATGGTTCAGTGGTTAAGAGCACTGACTGCTATTCTGAAGGTCCTGAGTTCAAATCCCAGCAACCACATGGTGTCTCACAACCATCCATAACGAGATCTGACACCCTTTTCTGGAGTGTCTGAAGACAGCTACAGTGTACTTTAATATAATATAATATATCTTTTTTTTAAAGAGCATTCAGTCATTCACTGTAGCTGGACATTGTTACTTTGTGTATTCCTCTTTAAAGAAAGAAAGAAAGAAAGAAAGAAAGAAGAAAGAAAGAAAGAAAGAAAGAAAGAAAGAAAGAAAGAAAGAAAGAAAGAAAGAAAGAAAGAAAGAAAGAAAGAAAATATTATCTGGCCTTGTCTCCTGGGAAATTTGTTAGGTCTGTTATTTGAATAGGTAGGAGGACAGACAACTATGTTTTCTGACATGGTTGGCTTCCTTGGGTAAGGCCCCCAGGGCTATTTGAGTTAAGTTCTAAATGCTTGTAAACGGCATCACAAACACTGTCAGGCTTCAAGCGGTAAGGAGGTGAACACTAGAGTGGGAGATTTTGCCCTTTTTTTAGGGCTCTTTTATTTGGGGCTTTCTCTCTACAAAGAGTACAATTTTGATTTTTCCCTATGATCTAAGCCAATACGGTATCAAACCTTAGAGGTTATTACCACTGGAAACACAGTGAGCACTCGTGTGATTGTGACAGCAGCAGCTGAGGGGCATAGGCTGGAGCAAGGCTCACAAGCCCTGGAAGCCACAGTACTGCAGATTTGCATGAGTGCCGTCCCCTTTACAGATTCAACGGAAGCTCCATGGGAACCACAAAGATCCAGCACAAGCCAAACAAACAGTTTGTACAGTTCAGAAGGGTCAAATTGACATTATTATGAAAAGATTCAATACATCCAGTAAAAAAAAAATATGGATACATCATCATAATTATCAATTCTAGAAACAAAACATTAATACCTTTAAAGGGAGAGGCAGGTTGCTCTTCAGCAATGTCTGGGCATCAAGGAGACTGAGTACATGTGATCTTATACACAGGGTGCAGGGCAAACCTCCCTGTGCCAATGGACTTTCACTTTGATTAATAATGGAGGCCTTCTCACTGCAGCCTAAGACACCCTTTAGACAGTCTGGCTCTTGAATGTCCCCCCAAAGGGACTATTGCATGGTCATAGTCACTTCCTGAGATGGATCTCTTGGGAGGAACTTAGACACTTTTTTATTGCTGCGACAAAGTGTCTGATAGAAGACAATTGGTGTGGCACTACTTTTGCTCAGATATGAAGCCTTCCACAACCAGGAAGGCATGGATGCCGGAGTACTGGTATGTGGTTAAGCTCCTTATATGACAGTGGCCTAGAAGGCAGAGAGCCCTTTCTGGGCTGGGTATGAATTCAGGGACCACCCGTAGTAACCCTTTACCTTCAGCAAGTCCCCCAACTCCTATAGGTCCCACAACCTCCAAACAGAGGGCCACCAACTGGAGACCAAGTGTTCAAACACAGCTTGTGGGAGATGCCTTACCTACAAACCAAGCCATGGCATCAGGCCATGAGCATCAGGTGTTCTTGGGTAAGATATTGGGACCTCATCTCTCCTTGCTTGTTTCTCTGTTGTGGAAGACCCTATCTCATAACTGTGAGCCGAAATGAGCAACAACAGTTTTTACCTCCTCTGTACCCATCAGTTAGCATGATTTCTGTCTCCTCTATTTTACAAAGATGCCTCGTAACATTTTTAAAGTGGAACGTTCATGCCTCTGGTAGCTGAATCTAGAGGCAGCAGTGTTTATAGACACAAAGAGGTGTGTCTGCCTTTCGTGTCCTTGCTTTCCCTGTGGCTCTCTCTACTTCTCACCTTTTATCAGGCAACTATCCAAATCCACAGTCTTTCCTCAACTACCCCATGTGCTATACACAGAAGGGGATATCTGACCATGCTCAGAAGTGATCACCTTCTACAAGGACAGTGGTCACAGATGTCTAGGCCACAGACACTCACATATCTGAAGAAAGAGGAGTCAAGATGTGCATGTACTGTGGAAAGCCCTCAGGAAGACACACCATAGAGAACCAACAGATACCTACATGTTTGCACTAAAGAAAGGAATGTATACATATGACAATGAAACCTTATTTACCGAAAAACCACATGCATCATGGTACAGAACAAGCCCTCTCTTCTCAGATCACTCAACAAATGGATCAATTTATAGATGTCTGTGTTTGGCAAGGTTTTGACAAATACTGCTCACAAGAAGGGTCCTATAGTTCAGTAAACTTAGTGGATACCATTTAACCATTTCCCTAGAAACTCAGAGAGATATTCTCAAATTAAAGGTACTGAAAACGGCCGGGCAGTGGTAGTGCACGCCTTTTATCCCGCACTTGGGAGGCAGAGGCAGGCGGATTTCTGAGTTCGAGGCCAGCCTGGTCTGCAAAGTGAGTTCCAGGACAGCCAGGCGGCGTACACAGAGAAACCCTGTCTCAAAAAAAAAAAAAAAAAGACTGAAAACTTTAGCTTCAAGGGACCCTCTTTCAACAAGTTATCAGATCATGTTTACCAAATTGTATGACAAAGAACCCTTCCCCTCTTTAGCATTCAGAGCCAAAATACTCCCAGAGTTCCCATTTCATGCAGTCAAAGGATATGTCTGAACCCAGCCAAGAGCCGTGAGGGCTCCTATGCTGGGCTGTCCACGAGGAATCTGTGACCGAATCAGAATTCAGCGTTTCTTGAGGGCAGGCCACACAGGCACCTGTGCCAAGATCCGGACTCCTTAATGAGAGAGGTACAGAGCACAGACATCACTGCTGATACAACGTATGCCAAAGAGTGTTTTTGTTAGGGCTAGCAGAACGGGTGTGGGAGAGCTGAGAAATTACATGTCCTCCATACATGAAGGCTGGCACCACAGTACCAGTGCCAGTGTGCCCCAGTGCTGACTTGTAGGGGTAGCCTGATGTTTTTCTGATGTAACACACCTCCTCATGCCCAGGTAGAATGAATTGGGTCTGTGTTATCTGCACTGGGAGTAATGAGACAGCAAGGTTATCCAGATGGAAATGAGGTGGGGAAGAGACCAGACAGGCTGGGACCCAGACACTGTGCAGTTTGTCCTATTGCCCCTGTGTTGGCTGTGAGGAAACCCCACCCACAATGTATATCATCCGGTGAGCAAGGCTTCAAAGAGTTGGTATAAGGTTGCTCTCTATAAGAGTCACTGGGTAGAGGTTGGGGAGGGGGCAGCTTTGACTGACTGATAGAGATGAAGAAAAAGTGATATTTTAGATGATAAATATCATTGTAAGATAGGAGGTTGTGGGAACCCTCCAGAATGCCCCAGAGATCTGGGAGGTGAGAGACTCTCAGGACTCAAAGGGAGGGACCTTAGATGAAATGTCCAACAGTAGGGAGAGGAAACTTATAGAGCCTACCTCCAGCAGGAAGCTAGGGCATCAAATGAGGAAGAGGGGGGTCCATCCCACAGTCACAACTCTGACCCATAATTGTTCCTGTCTGAAAGAATTACAGGGATGGAAATGGAGAGGAACCTGAAGAAAAGAAGGTCCAGCGAAAGGCCCAAAGTGGGATCCAGCTCAAGGGGAGGTCCCAGGGCCTGACACTATTACTGAGGCTATGGAGCGCTCACTAAAAGGAACTTAGGATGACCACACTCCGGAAGACCCAACAAGCAGCTGAAAGAGTCAGATGCAGATATTTGTACCCAACCAGTGGACAGAAGAAGCTGACCCCTGTTGTTGAACTAAGGAAGGCTGAAAGAAGCTGAGGAGAAGGGTGACCCTTTAGAAGGTCCAGCAGTCTCAATTAATCTGGACCCCTGAGATCTCTCAAACACTGGACCACCAAACAGGCAGCATACACCAGCTGATATGAGGCCCCCAACACACATACAGTAGCGGACAGCAGGGTCTGTGTTCATTCAGAGATGAAGCACATAACCCTCAAGAAACTGGAGGCCCCAGAGAGTGTAGAGGTCAGGTGGGGTCATGGTGGGAACATCCATGTGGAGACAAAGGTATGGGACGTGGAACAGTTGGAGGGTGGCCGGGGGATTGGAATAAAATATGGAATGTAAAAAATGAATTAATTTTAAAAATATCATTGTAATAATAACATTCTTTAACAATATTTGAATGCACAAGAACTAGAAGTCAAATTTTTATATGTATCAATTCTTACCACAATAGTATTTCTTTTAAAAAATCTTTTCTGTAATTTATTTATGAATTCACTTTACAACCCAATTGCATCCCTCTCTCCTCTCCTCCAAGTCCCGCCGCCCTCACACCTTTCTACCCTCATTCTCCCTTCCCCTGTGTGAAGGGAATGCCTCCCCATGGTACCAAACCACACTGGCAGATCAAGTTGCAGTAGGACTAGGTGCATTTTCTCCCACTGAGACCAGACAAGGCAGCCCAGTTAGGGGAAAGGGGTGCAACAGAGTCAGGGACAGACCCTGCTTCACTTGTTAGGGGACCTGCTGAGGACCTGCCCCAGGCACTGGTGGTTCTCTCTGGTTGTCTCAGAAGGCAGCTGGTGAAGGGGATCGTCCGCGGTGGGCAAAACTTGGTTTTTCAAGTGTAAATGTTGCTTAGTATTAATAAGGTTTACCTGTCTTAACTCTAAGTTACTCTGAGGCCAGAAGCTGCAGGCCTCTGGGTAAATTAATACCTTTTGCTTAACAATGGAGGGTTAGGTCAGGGACTTATTACTAGGGCTCCTTTCTCTCTTGCCCAGAAGCCTCGCCTCACACTGGCCAGGGTGAGAGGAAGTCTTGGAGCAATTAACTTTTATTGAACCAGGAAAAGAGAGTCGTACTCGCAGAACGAAACACTTCTATACATTCAAATATGCAGAGAGAGAGAGAGAGAGAGAGAGAGAGAGAGAGAGAGAGAGAGAGAATAAAAAAGAAAAATAAGCTCCAGTCTTTATTGCTAGAGAAAGAAAAAAGTTCTACCCTTTTATTAAGAAAAAGCCCTGTCCTTGTCGATGAGAAGAAACTGGCTGTTAAGAAACAAAAAACAACAAACTATCTCATTGTAAGAGAAGTCTGCCTGCTGCTTTCTGCTCTGCTGTATTCTCCCCTGCTGTATTCTGCCCTGCTGTATTCTGCCCTGCTGCTTTCTGCCCTGCTGTATTCTGCCTGCTGCTTTCTGCCCTGCTGTATTCTGCCCTGCTGTATTCTGTCCTGCTGTATTCTGCCCTGCTGTATTCTGCCTGCTGCTTTCTGCCCTGCTGTATTCTGCCCTGCTGTATTCTGCCCTGCTGTATTCTGCCCTGCTGCTTTCTGCCCTGCTGTATTCTGCCTGCTGCTTTCTGCCCTGCTGTATTCTGCCCTGCTGTATTCTGTCCTGCTGTATTCTGCCCTGCTGTATTCTGCCTGCTGCTTTCTGCCCTGCTGTATTCTGCCTGCTGCTTTCTGCCCTGCTGTATTCTGCCCTGCTGTATTCTGTCCTGCTGTATTCTGCCCTGCTGTATTCTGCCCTGCTGCTTTCTGCCCTGCTGCTTTCTGCCCTGCTGTATTCTGCCCTGCTGTATTCTGCCTGCTGCTTTCTGCCCTGCTGTATTCTGCCCTGCTGTATTCTGTCCTGCTGTATTCTGCCTGCTGCTTTCTGCCCTGCTGTATTCTGCCCTGCTGTATTCTGCCCTGCTGTATTCTGCCCTGCTGCTTTCTGCCCTGCCGCTTTCTGCTCTGCTGTATTCTCCCCTGCTGTATTCTGCCCTGCTGCTTTCTGCCCTGCTGTATTCTGCCTGCTGCTTTCTGCCCTGCTGTATTCTGCCCTGCTGTATTCTGCCCTGCTGTATTCTGCCCTGCTGTATTCTGTCCTGCTGTATTCTGCCCTGCTGTATTCTGCCCTGCTGTATTCTGCCCTGCTGTATTCTGCCTGCTGCTTTCTGCCCTGCTGCTTTCTGCCCTGCTGTATTCTGCCCTGCTGCTTTCTGCCCTGCTGTATTCTGCCTGCTGTATTCTGCCCTGCTGCTTTCTGCCCTGCTGTATTCTGCCCTGCTGCTTTCTGCCCTGCTGCTTTCTGCCCTGCTGTATTCTGCCTGCTGCTTTCTGCCCTGCTGTATTCTGCTCTCCCCCTTCTGCTTCTGTTTTGCATCTACTCTGCTTCTCTTCTGTTCTCCTTCCGTCTGTTATTTCTGCTCTCTTCTCCTTATCATTGTTCCAAGCACTTCTACTTTTTTACAGTATACAACATCACATGGTATTCTCAGCATCTCTTTTTAAAAGTTCACAAGTTCAAATATAAATTTAAATAAGTTATAATGGAGATGCTTACATGTGTTTCCATTCAGAGTTGTTATCTAACTAAATATTCATCATGCCACTAGCTCCACAGGTTCGTTTAAAGTTTAAAACTACAATTTTTATGTCTAAGTTAGCATTGAACTTTTGTATAGGTAAACCTGGTAAATATGTTATCTTCTATTCTTGCACCTACATTAAATCATTTCTTTTCCTTTATAACCTTTAGTTAATAATTTAACAGCCTAATGTTTTGTATTCCTTAATCGTAAATCTGTCTGCTTTCTGTCTTAGAGCAATTAGTCCATGACATGTGAAGAATTAGAGAATGCTAATTACAGTCTTTCTATAAATGGATCAATGACTACTAGTATAAATTTAGGAGTTTTTAAAGAATCATATCAGGAACCAAGAAATCATCTATTTATCTATATAGCATCACTACAAGACAGTAGCATCTTTATTGATCTGCAGAAAATCTGCCCAAGTAGGGTGAGTTGATGCCCAGGGGTTATTATATTAACTTAATAATGACAGGAAAGGCATATCCGCTGCAAGAATCAATTCCTAAGATGAAGTCTTTCTGATCTTTGCTCTTAGAGCTCACCCATTGCAGTCCATGCAAAAACAGTAGACCATCTCCAGGAACGTCATCCTCTAACCTTAGCCTCACCTAGATAGCTCCTGACAGGGACCCACATGGAGACCATGCTGCACATCTGCTACATATGTGTAGGGGGCCTAGGTCTAGCCCCTGCATGCTCTATGGTTGGTGGTTCACTCTCTGTGAGCCCCCATGGGCCCAGGTTAGTGACTCTATAGGTCTTCTTGTCGTGTTCATGACCCCTCCGGTTAACTCACTTGTATCCCCTAGTCTTCCACAAGACTTCCCAAGCTCTTCCTGATATTTAGCTGTGGGTTTCTGCATCTGTTTCCATCTACTTCTAGATGAAGTCTCTCAGGAAACAGTTATGCTCGGTTCTTGTCTACAGCATGGCAGAATATCACTAGTAGTGTCAGCTGGCTCTCTACAGTAGGACGGGTCTCAAGGTGGGGCAGTCACTGGTTGGCTGTCCCTTTACTCTCTGCTCCATTTTATTCCTACACATCTTGTAAATGGGACAAATTTTAGGTTGAAGGTTTTGTGGGTGGGTTGACGTCCCCCTCTCTCCACTGGAAGTCCCACCTAGCTACAGGAGGTGACCACTTAAGTCTCCATATCCCCTCCTGGTAGAAACCTCAGCTAGGGTCATACCCATAGCGTCCCCAGAGCCTCTCTTGTCCTAGGTCTCCAGCTAGTCCCAGAGATGTCCCCCACTAATTTCCATTCTCAACCCCAGCCTTCTCCCACCCACTCACACTTCCACAAGTGTTCCCCATATCAATTCCCTTTCTCAATCCCTTTCTCACCCAGTTCCCTCTCTTCAACCACTTGCAGTTACTACTTTCTCCATGGCCAGTGGGAGTGCAAACTTGTACAACCACTTTGGAAATCAATTTGGCATTTTCTCAGGAAAATGCTAGTAGTCCTACTCCAAGACCCAGCTATATCACTCCTGGGTAAATACCCCACTATACCACAAGGACACTTGCTCAACTATGTTCATAACAACTTTATTCATAATAGCCAGAAACTGGAAACAAACTAAATGTCCCTCAACTGAAGAATGGATAAAGGAAATGTGGTACATCTACACAATGGAATATTATTCAGCTATTAAAAAACGAGGACGTTTGCTCCAGTGACTGGGAAGCTGGGACAGCCAGGTTCTGAGACAGACAGGCATAATATCGCTTGGGTCTCGGGTGGCTTGTGTGTATGCGGCTCCCAAGTGCGGGGCTGATCTGCAGTAACCAGCGCGCCAGCTCTGCTGTGGGACTTCTGCCTGGCAGAGGGACCCCGCGCTGGGCGGGAGCCTACCAGCTTTCCTTCCGCGACCTCTGTTCCCGCAGACTGCGCTGAAGAGACAGGTACCCCAAGCTCCCTATCCCCAATATAACATCACTTGGGACACGGCCTGTTGGGGCTTCCGTCTGTGCCCGAGAACGGGTCAGCGCTGTGGTCGTCTGAGTGCCAGATCTGCAGGCCATCGCGTCTGCAGGTGAGCGGCGCCAAGGAGAGTGTGCAGATTGCACTCCACCATCTTTGCTCCAGTGACTGGGAAGTTGGGACAGCCAGGTTCTGAGACAGACAGGCATAATATCGCTTGGGTATCGGGCGGCTTGTGTGTATGCGGCTCCCAAGTGCGGGGCTGATCTGCAGTAACCAGCGCGCCAGCTCTGCTGTGGGACTTCTGCCTGGCAGAGGGACGCCCCCTGCCCCCCAGGAGAGATCACTCACCCCTGCACAGGGCAGGAGCCTACCAGCCTCCCTTTGGCGACCTCTGCTCCAGGCATCCACTAGGCTGAGCCTTTGGATGTGCAAGGCCTCCCCAATATAAGATCACTTGGGGCAAGGCACATTAGGGCTCCAAAGTCACTCAGGAGCAGGCAGGCCCCAGAAATCGGTGCCAGGGGAATCCTGGCAATCCAGGGGGGGCAGAAATAGCTTTGCAGGCTCACAGGAGGTCCAACCAACAGCCAGTGGCAGCAGGACCAACTAACATCAGAGGTATCCAGATGGCAAAAGGCAAACATAGGAAAGTTACTAACAGAAATCAAAGTAATGTGGGACCATCCGAACCCAACTCTCCAACAGCAGCAAGTCCTGGATACCCCACCACACCCGAAAGACAAGATCTGGATTTAAAATCACTTCTCATGATGCTATTAGAGGATCACAAGAAGGACACAAACAAATCTCATAAAGAGTTACAGGAGACCATGAATCAACGGTTAGAAGCCCTTACAAAGGAAACACAAAAATCGCTTAGAGAAATGCGGGAGAACATGGATCAAAAGATGGAGGCGCACAAGGAGACAACACAAAAATCGCTTAACGAGATGAATCAACGGGTAGATGCACTCACAAAGGAATCACAAAATTTGCATAAAGAAATGCAGAAGAATATGGGTCAACAGATGGATGCCCATAAGGAGGCAACACAAAAATTGCTTAAAGAAATGAATCAACGGTTAGATGCCCTTACAAAGGAAACACGAGAACTGCTTAAAGAAATGCAGGAGACAATGGATCAACAGATGGATTCCCATGAGGAGGAAACACAAAAATCACTCAGAGAAATGCAGGAGAACGTGGGTCATCAGGAAGAAATCCTGAAAGAGGCAATGCAAAAATACCTTAAAGAAATACAGGAAAATACAAACAAACAAGTGAAGGATCTCAGCAAATCCATCCAGGAACTAAAAAAGGAAGTAGAAACAACTAAGAAATCACAAAGGGAGACAACTTTGGAGATAGAAAACCTTGGGAAGAAATCAGGAGTCATAGATGCAAACATCAACAATAGAATACAAGAGATGGAAGAAAGAATCTCAGGTGCTGAAGACTCCATAGAAAGCATCGACTCAACAGTCAAAGAAAATGCAAAATGCAAAAAACGTGTAACCCAAAACATCCAGGAAATCCAGGACACAATGAGAAGACCAAACCTAAGGATTATAGGTATAGATGAGAGTGAAGATTTGCAACTTAAAGGGCCAGTAAACATCTTCAACAAAATTATGGAGGAAAACTTCCCTAACTTAAAGAGAGAGATGCCGATGAACGTACAAGAAGCCTACAGAACTCCAAACAGACTGGACCAGAACAGAAATACCTCCCGTCACATAATAATCAAAACACCGAATGTTCTAAACAAAGAAAGAATACTAAAAGCAGTAAGAGAAAAGGGCCAAGTAACATACAAAGGAAGACCTATCCGAATCACATCAGATTTCTCACCAGAGACTATGAAAGCCAGAAGATCCTGGGCAGATCTCATGCAGACACTAAGACAGCACAAATGCCAGCCTAGACTACTATACCCAGCAAAACTCTCAATCACCATAGATGGAGAGACCAAGATATTCCATGATAAAACCAAATTTTCACAATATCTTTCCACAAATCCAGCCCTGCAACGGATAATAGGTGGAAACCTCCAATACAGGGAGAGAAACAACACCCTGGAAAAAATGAGATAATAACCTTCTTGAATCAAACCCAAAAGTAGATAACCACTCAAACATAAAGATAGCGTCAAGAATGGCACATGGCAATAATCACTATGCCTTAATCTCTCTTAATATCAATGGTCTCAATTCCCCAATTAAAAGACATAGGCTAGCAGACTGGATACGTAAACAGGACCCAGCATTTTGCTGCATGCAGGAAACGCACCTCAGTGTCAAAGACAAACACTACCTCAGAGTAAAAGGGTGGAAAACAATTTTACAAGCAAATGGCCCCAAGAAACGAGGTGGAGTAGCCATCCTAATATCGGATAAAATTGATTTTCAACCTAAATTCATCAAAAAAGACACAGAAGGACACTACATACTGATCAAGGGAAAAATCCACCATCAAGAACTCTCAATTCTGAATATCTATGCTCCAAATGCAAGGGCACCCTCATTCGTAAAACAAACTTTACTAAAACTCAAAGCACACATCACACCGCACACAATAATAGTGGGTGACTTCAACACCCTGCTCTCTGAAATGGATTGTTCAGGAAAGCAGAAACTAAACAGGGACACAGTGAATCTAATTGAAGCCTTGGACCAAATGCAACTAACTGATATATAGAGAACATTTCATCCTAGAGCTAAAGAATACACCTTCTTCTCAGCTCCTCATGGTACCTTCTCCAAAATTGACCATATAATTGGTCACAAATCAGACCTCAACAGATACAAGAAGATAGAAATAATCCCATGCCTCCTATCAGATCACTATGGAATAAGGGTGGTCTTCAATGGCAACAAAAACAAAAGAAAACCCACGTACACATGGAGGCTGAACAATGCTCTACTCAATGATAACTTGGTCAAGGTGGAAATAAAGAAAGAAATCAAAGACTTTTTGAAAGTTAATGAAAATGAAGGCACAACATACCCTAATTTATGGGACACAATGAAAGCAGTGCTAAGAGGAAAATTCATAGCCCTGAGTGCCGCCAAAAAGAAACGGGAGACAGCATACACTAACAGCTTATTGGCACACCTGAAAGCCCTGGAACAAAAAGAAGCAAATACACCAAAGAGGAGTAGAAGGCAGGAAATCATCAAACTCAGGGCTGAAATCAATCAAGTAGAAACAAAACCATACAAAGAATCAACAAAACGAGGAGTTGGTTCTTTGAGAAAATCAACAAGATAGATAAGCCCTTAGCCAGACTAACCAGAGAGCACAGAGATAGTATCCAAATTAATAAAATCAGAAATGAAAAGGGAGAGATAACAACAGAAACTGAGGAAATTCAAAAAATCATCAGATCCTACTACAAAAACCTGTATTCAACACAACTAGAAAATCTTGAGGAAATGGACAATTTCCTTGACAGATACCAAGTACCAAAATTAAATCAGGATCAAATAGACCATCTAAACCGTCCTATAACCCCTGAAGAAATAGAAGTTGTCATTGGAAGTCTTCCAACCAAAAAAAGCACAGGTCCAGATGGTTTTAGTGCAGAATTCTATCAGACCTTCAAAGAAGACCTAACACCAATACTCTTCAAACTGTTCTACAAAATAGAAACAGAAGGAACACTACCCAACTCGTTCTATGAAGCCACAATTACACTAATACCAAAAGCACACAAAGATCCGACAAAGAAAGAGAATCTCAGGCCAATCTCTCTTATGAATATCGATGCAAAAATACTCAATAAAATTCTTGCCAACCGAATCCAAGAACACATCAAAACGATCATCCACCACGATCAAGTAGGCTTCATCCCAGGGATGCAGGGATGGTTCAATATAAGGAAATCCATCAATGTAATCCACTACATAAACAATCTCAAAGAAAAAAAACCACATGGTCATCTCATTAGATGCTGAGAAAGCATTTGACAAAATTCAACATCCTTTCATGCTAAAGGTCTTGGAAAGATCAGGAATTCAAGGCCCATATCTAAACATAGTAAAAGCAATTTACAGCAAACCGGTAGCCAGCATCAATCTAAATGGAGAGAAACTTGAAGCAATCCCACTAAAATCAGGGACTAGACAAGGCTGCCCTCTCTCTCCATATCTTTTCAATATAGTACTTGAAGTTCTAGCTAGAGCAATTAGACAACATAAAGAGGTCAAAGGGATACAAATTGGAAAGGAAGAAGTCAAACTATCACTATTTGCAGACGATATGATAGTATACTTAAGCGACCCAAAGAACTCCACCAGAGAACTCCTACAGCTGATAAACGACTTCAGCAAAGTGGCCGGATATAAAATCAACTCAAGCAAGTCAGAAGCCTTCCTATACTCAAAGGATAAGCAGGCTGAGAAAGAAGTAAGAGAAATAATACCCTTCACGATAGCCACAAACCATATTAAGTATCTTGGCGTGACGCTAACCAAACAAGTGAAAGATCTGTATGACAAGAACTTCAAGTCTCTGAAGAAAGAAATTGAAGAAGACCTCAGAAGATGGAAAAATCTGCCACGCTCATGGATTGGCAGGATTAATATAGTAAAAATGAGCATCTTACCAAAAGTAATACACAGATTCAATGCAATCCCCATCAAAATCCCAACTCAATTCTTCATAGAGTTAGAAAGAGCAATTCAAAAATTCATCTGGAATAACAGAAAACCCAGAATAGCTAAAACTATTCTCAAGAGTAAAAGAACCTCTGGGGGAATCAGTATCCCGGACCTCAAGCTGTACTACAGAGCAATAGTGTTAAAAACTGCATGGTATTGGTACAGTAACAGACATGTAGATCAATGGAACAGAATTGAAGACCCAGAAATGAATCCACACTCCTATGGTCACTTGATCTTTGACAAAGGAGCTAAAACCATCCAGTGGAAAAAAGATAGCCTTTTCAACAAATGGTGCTGGCTCAGCTGGAGGTCAACATGCAGAAGAATGCAAATTGACCCATTCTTATCTCCTTGCACTAAGCTCAATTCTAAGTGGATCAAAGATCTCCACATAAAACCAGACACACTGAAACTAATAGAAGGGAAACTAGGGAAGAACCTTGAACATATGGGCACAGGGGAGAATTTCCTGAACAGAACTCCAATAGCTTATGCTCTAAGATCAAGAATAGACAAATGGGACCTCATTAAATTACAAAGTTTTTGCAAGGAGAAAGACACTGTCAAAAAGACAAAGCGGCAACCAACTAACTGGGAAATGATCTTTACCAACCTTACATCCGACAGAGGGCTAATATCCAATATATACAAAGAACTCAAGAAGTTAAACTCCAGAGAGGCAAATAACCCTATTAAAAAATGGGGTACAGAACTACACAAAGAGTTCTCACCTGAAGAATATCTAATGGCTGAGAAGCACCTAAAGAGATGTTCATCATCCTTAGTCATTAGGGAAATGCAATTCAAAACAACCCTGAGATTCCATCTCACACCAGTCAGGATGGCTAAGATCAAAAACACAGGAGACAGCAGTTGTTGGCGAGGATGTGGAGAAAGAGGAACACTCCTCCACTGCTGGTGGAATTGCAAGCTGGTACAACCACTCTGGAAAGCAGTCTGGCGGTTCCTCAGAAAACTGGGCATGACACTCCCGGAGGATCTGGCTATACCACTCCTGGGCATATACCCAGAGACTTTACCTGCATGCAATAAGGACACATGCTCCACTATGTTCATAGCAGCCTTATTTATAATAGCCAGAAGCTGGAAAGAACCCAGATGTCCCTCAATGGAGGAATGGATTCAGAAGATGTGGTATATCTACACAATGGAATACTACTCTGCAATTAGAAACAATGAATTCACGAAATTCCTAGGCAAATGGTCAGATCTTGAAAATATCATCCTTAGTGAGGTAACCCAATCACAAAATAACACACATGGTATGCAGTCACTGTTAAGGGGATATTGACCCAGAATCTCGGAATACCCTAGACACAATCCGCATATCAATAGATTTCTAAAAAGATGGTAGGAGAGACCCCTGGTCCTGGAAAGACTGGATGTAGTGGAACGCCAGGACAGAGTAAGGAGAGGGGGTTGAATGGAGAAAAGAGGGAGGGAAGGGGGCTTATGGGACTTTCGGGGAGGGAGGAAACGGGAAAGGGGAAGTGATTTGGAATGTAAATTAAAAAAATAAAATAAGAAAAAAACGAGGACATCATGAAATTGGCAGGCAAAGGATGGAAATAGAAAATATCATCTTGAGTGAGGTAACCTAAACCTAGAAATACACATACGGTACGTACTTACTTCTAAGTGGACATTAGCCATAAAATACAGAACAATCATGCTACTGTCCATAGCCCCAAAGAAACTACGTAATAAGGAAGACACAAGGGAATTGCACGAACCTCACTCACAAGTGGAAACAAAATAGACAGAGGGTTTTGCTGAGCACAGCAGGGTCTTTTGGCTTCAGAGTCATCTCCAACTGCCCTATAACACTCCTGGAGGCAGACCCAGCACCGTGGACAGATCCTTCCTCTGCTCAGCTTCTACAGTCTAAGGCTGGATGGTCTATGTGTTGCTTCCCTGAAATACACAGTAGCTCTCTATCCTCCTGCAGGGTGGGCTCTGTGGCTGCTTGTGAAGAGCACCCGCTGGAAGCGTTATACAAAAGTCACCATCAGGGTCACAAACCAGATGGGGCCTGGGATGGAGCTCTTTCTCTCTAGGTCTCTGCAGCTTCTGACTGCTTGCTTCTTCCTCATTTAGCTCAAGTCTTGCCACCGACATCTCTACACTGCCTTCATAGCTAGAGCTCTGCACTCAAGGCTTTCCAGCTTGAAGATGTGTATGTGACAGGTCACAGTGCTAAAAGGGAGCATGGGAGTCTTCTGCCAGAGCTACTCAAGAAGTGACCTTGAAATGGGGGTGGGGATAGGGGAGGTGCTCAGGTTGAGAACTGGGTAAAAGCCAGCAAATTTGTTGAAATAAATTCCAAAATGTGGCTCCAAGTTGTTAACTTGTAAATTCCTTGGCCTCCTGTAGCCCCCAGGGTGACATTGCTGGCCAGGAGACAGGTATCAAATGCAAACTCTCTTCTCCACTTCTGTCTGTGGCTATACCAGGCCAGACACAGGAGACACTGTGACAAAAAGTTGGAGTATGTGTGGCGCCTCTGGGTGAACTGTTCTACTGTGAAAAGAGTCTCAGAGCAGGCATCATTCAAGATGAGTGTGGCATCATCTTACTATAGGTGGCATCATTCAAGATGAGTGTGCCCCACAGCTGGCAACACCTTAGGATGGTAACTACTATTAATTCTAAATACAGCAAATCTGGGTAGGCATACCCCCACTGAATACAACACCCCAGAATAGACGCCAAAACTGTGAAATAAACTCTGCCTCCCTGCACTGTTACTCTCTGGCATGTGTTGCAACAACTGATGGTTTAACTCACTCTCTTCCATCTCCCATTTCCCCTCCTCCTCTCCCCTGGAATCCTATAATTGGTGTGGATCTCATTGCCATTTGGGAAGGACATTACCCTCTGATGGTGGCTTCCGCTTCCCAAGGTGGTTGAGGGGATTACATAAAATGACACTGGGGTTTGGCACTCCAGTGATGCCAGTGCTTGTTACGCCTTCTGAGTTAGGAGGAAGGGCTGGAAATTCTGCCCTTCAGGCTCCATACTAGGTCCCCTCTATTTTGTAAGCCTGACTGTATAGTGCTTAATTATACAGTATAATGTATAATTTTGTATAATGTTCCCAGCTGGTGCTCTTCACAGGCAGCCACAGAGCCCACCCTACAGGTGGCTGTGTGTGTGTGTGTGTGTGTGTGTGTGTGTGTGTGTGTGTGTGTGTGTGTGTGTTAGTCTGGAGGCCATGAGTATTGTTGTGTGGAGTACCCTAGATACTTGGGAGAACATGTGGAATGGACTGACTGGAAGCTGTAGGTACTGGGGTACACCTCATACCTGAATGACAAGAGAGTCAGCTTTAAATTGAAACCAGAACCTGACCACAGTGGAGCTGTGGGCGGAGCCGTGTATAGAGAGACAGAGACAATAGAGGCTTGGTCCAGTCTTTCTCCAAACTTCCAGACTAGGACAAACTGGGATTGAACCTACAGCCTCTCACATGACCGGTAAGTACTCTGCCACTATGCTACGTCCTCCGCCTTAAGCATGGATTCACTTTCTCACAGAGTTTATGTCGCCCAGGCTGACCTTGAACATGCTCTGTAGCACCACACTCCTGAGCAGCTGGGGTGGCAGGTCCTTGGACAGGGTCCTACTGAACCTGTGCTTTCTGTCTTTACCGTAAAGTGGGAGTACTAATCTCTGCCTGGCAGAGGTTTATTTTATGATGAAACAGTGACTAGAGCATCTTCAGCAGGCTGAGGGAGCCCCCTAAGGACCTGCACTCACAGTTTTTCCTATTGTCCTCTTGATGGCTGTCAGGCTGGACAGGAAGGATGATTAGGAATCGGCCTGGTGTCAAGAGGAGATAGGGTTCCCCTTACTGCTTCCCTGTAGTGTGTTGGGTTCCGAATGGCCTCTGTGGGCCTTTTCAATCAATTACAGTGGAACTGATCTGCAATTATACCAGAGGATGGCATTCACAGCAGCTCAGTGCTGTGTGAGTTACCAGCCATGCCCTGAGGCTGGCTCAGAAGTTGAAGATGTCCTTGGCAGAGCTCACTTCCTGCTTTTCATTCTCATAGTCTGACTCTTTGGAACAAAAGGCTGGGAGGGGCTCCAGCACAGACCACTCCCTGTGAGATCCCCATTGTCTGACCCATGTGTTATTTCATCCGTTCACTCATTCATTCGTTAGGAGGGGCTTCAGGTACAGTGATGCTGCTCTGTGTCAGGTATAGGAGGAAGAGGAGAAAAACAAAGCGTGTGGTCAGCTGATGGGAAGCTCACTGAACACTCAATCAGTTCTGTGTTGATGGAATTGCTGCTCACCAACTTAGCAGAGTATAGGATGGTAACAGTTTAACCTTGAAAATGAGGGATAAACAGATGGACTTGGCAGGCTCCCAGCTTGACTTGTCTCCACTTTCGCTTGCTGGGGCAGCATTGTTGGAGAGAAAGCTCTAACCTTTCTCTGTAGGGGGCACATGTCCACCTTAACCTCTGCTCTGAGTCTCCTTGTCCTAGGCCAGCCTGCCAGTGGCAATGCAATGGTGATTTGTTAGATGCTGTGGAAAGTGACAGGTTGAGACTTGCACTAGTGTAAGATAGGAAACTATGGAGGTTTTGTAAGCACTGGTTAGAATTGTTAGGTTCAAAGAACATAAGCAACAAGAAGACAGGATACTTTGTTTTATCTCTGTTATTTCCACAGCCCTTGGAATAGCATCAAGCCATAGACAGCTCTCAGGTAATGCTGTAAGAAGGAAATTAATGAGCAAATAAATAATTAACGAAATAAAGGGATGAAACCATGAGTAATTTGCAGGAATTGATTTCTTCGGAACTCATTCACCCTGTGGGAAAACCAGCCCCTCCCTACTCCCGTCCCTCGACCTTCTTCCACCATTACGTGCAGTTCGCATAGCGGCCACCAGAGGGCGCGAGGCGGCTGGGTTTCCCGCACGGAGGGCTTTTCCTGTGGCACCGCATTGGGCGGAGCCTACGGGCAGGCGCCCAGCCGCTGGACGCGGTAGAACGGCGGACGGAACGCAGACCTGGGGTTGGGGCTGTTGCAGTGTCCGCCGGAGCGGTTTGGGAAGTGCACGGGGTGAAGATGGCGGCGGAGCGGCAGGACGCGTTAAGAGAGTTCGTGGCGGTGACGGGCGCTGAGGAGGACCGGGCCCGTTTCTTCCTGGAGTCAGCTGGCTGGGACCTACAGGTAGCGCCAGGAGGTGGGCCGCTTCGGGCGGGCTGGGGAATGCGGAGCGCGGAGTCGGCTCTGTGATCCCTACGCGGCCGAAGCGCACAGTCATCCCTGCGGGGCTGGGCCCTGGACCAGGCCTCATGGTCTCTGGGGTCGCTTGCCACGCGTCGCCGGCCTGGCGTGGAAGTTAATGGACGCGGGTGGGGCCCGGCCTGCTCTGCAGGGCCTCAGTTTTCCTGCGGGCTCGCAATGTTGGCGATACTTTGGGCGCTGCCGCAGTCCGCGTGGAGGAGTCGTCTGGGGGCGTGGCTGCCGCGGCGAGTGCCTGCGGGTGGCCGGGTGGAATCGAGTGACAGGCTTCCAGATGGAGCCCCACAGAGGTCGCCGTGGCCGTCCAATTCCGCATCCGCAACGATGCTGCGCTAGTGGGGTAAATCCTGCAGGGAATCAGCCCACGCCCCACTCTTGCCTAAATGCTGGGAGAAACTACCTGTAGGATTGTGGCTCAAGTTTGGGGTCTCTTCACATCTCGTAGTTAACTTACCTGTAAAATGGGAATTTCTTAGGACTTACTGTCTTGTTCACTGGCTTGTGGTAAATAGTCACTAAGTAATTAATTTAGAAGACAAGCTCCACCAGGCATGAAATGTTGCACACTTCTGATCTCTAGAGCAACGCCCATCTCTTAGTGCTCAGAAACATACAGTAATTAATGTTAGAAAGAACTGATTGCATAAATGCCCTTGGCCAGCCTACATGTTAGGTAGATGATGATGACTAATATTTCTTGAGTACCTACTACAATCCAGGCACTGTTCAGCATTACAAAATGTCTCATTTACATGTCTCACATTTTGCAGCTGAGACTTTGGAGGATAAGTAACTTGCTGAAGAACTCACTAACTACTAATTAAACAGGTAAAGACTAACCCTATTTTATGGATGAGGAGTTGGACCCTCAAAAGGACACCGAATGTGCTCACTGTGTGAGCTTTCTGATGTACCCATGTCTGCTGACTGTAGCATTTAAATAGCTTCCCAAACATAAGGGATTTTTACTCCTTTAACTCTTTTAGCACTCTGGAGGCCAACTCTAGGATCTCTGAGTTCGAGGCCAGCCTGGTATACATAGTTCCAGGAATAAACAGTCCCTCTTTCAAAAACATAAACAGAAAGAGATCAGATGCTCTTAAAGGCACTGTGAAGCCTCTGTTCTGAACAGAAATACATAAGAGAAAAGCTTCTGTCCCAATAGATCATCAAAACTAGGGCTCTTACCTGTGTGGTAATGTGACTAACAGTCCCAGGACTTGGATGCAGGTTCTTTAAATGTCAGTTTAGTACAACTCCTAAGATGGCACATGGCTTCCCAGAGACTGGTTTTACTATGTGAAGAATTCCTTCAGACTGTCCCATGACAGCTCATTTCCTCCATACAGTTGGTTGCCTTGTGGACAGGAGGTGCCTCCTTCGTCTCTGTGGAACCTCATTGTTCTGTCCTATCTCTTTGTGTGCAGAATGTGTGATGATTAAATGCCTTTTCATTGAGTTGGTGACAGTCACAAATGACCAAAGGACTTCCATATGTGTAAAGCTAAGGTGACTGCATTAATCTTAGTGATTATCTCCTTAAGTGTTACAGCTTTGGTGGAATAGCATCCCCATTTCAAACAGGAAACTGGGCTCTCAAAGAAAGGAAATGTAGCAACTGTTCCTACACTATGTCACTTCTACCTCTGAGAACCTAAGAGTGAGGGCTGAGCATACTGCCTGGGGTTGAACCTGACCCCAGTTCTTCATTTTGTCTTCGTTTTGCAGTCCTTCTGTGCCAGCTATATAATGAGATAATAATACTAATTATGAAATTCTGAGTGGATTAAATGAATTAACATATAGTGTACAGACAACCTGACACACAAATAAATAACAAATAGTTGGTGGTCTTATTTTATACTTGTCATATTAATCTTATTTAGTATCTTTGTTCCCTTTAGTGGGTGGATTTCCCCGAGACAATATATCCCCACCTCCACTTCCAGGCTAATGTGTCTATTGCCTTTTAAGTGTGGGTTTTGTCATCATGTTTTTGTTCCATTGTCAGATATGTGTCACATGAAAGATTGGAGGGTCCCAAAGTACTCTCTCTGTGTGTTTTAGATTGCACTTGCAAGCTTTTATGAGGATGGAGGGGATGAAGACATTGTGACCATTTCACAAGCAACCCCAAGTTCAGTGTCCAGAGGCACAGCTCCTAGGTAAGGACCAACTTCAGTTGCGACACAAATGTTCCCAGGAAAGGGACTTCCCTTTCTAACTTGACAGAAGGTTCAGGTCCAGATGATGAACCAAGAGTTGAGGATCTACTAAAAAGAACTGAGGGATTCAAGGGTCAACTTATAAGTTATTTTGTGGTTGGTTTTTTGTTTGTTTCCTTGTTTTTGTTTTGAATGTGAGAGGGTGTTCTGCCTACATGTATGTCTATGCACTGTGGGGGCCAGAAGAAGGCATTGGAGTTCCTGAAACTGGAGTTAATACATGGTTGTAGGCCGTCGTGTGGGTGCTGAGACTTGAACTGGGGTTTCTGGGAGAACATTCAATGCTCCTAACCACCAAGCCATATCTCTAGCCCCCTCTTAAGATCTTTAAGGGCTGTGTTTATGAACTTGGAGGAATGACTGTCTTATCTCTGGAAGTCTTCGTTCCTTTAGGAGATGAGGTTAATGACTTTAGGAAAGCCTATTACACTATTAAGATGGTCATGGAAATAAACACCTCTTCTGAAGTTGACAAGGGAAGTTAACTCACATTTGTGTTATACCACCTTTCCTAGACCTTTAGCTTCAGTCGCCAGTCACTGCTGTGATCTGCTCACGAGGAGAATGTTGGTCTTCCCAGATTCTTTCCACAGAAGGACACTTCTTTCCGTACTTCCATACTTTCAGATACTTCTTTCCGAACTTTAAGTCTAATTGCACTTACTCCAGTGTATGTTTTGTCAGAAAATTTTGCTGGGTTTGAATTCCACTCCAGAATGCAGAAAGAATGTCTCTCCACTATGAAGTGGTAAATTCTCTCAGAGGGTCTTTGAGCTTTAAACTATATTTCCTCCCTTTGAGAAACACTAAAACCTAATCTCATTGGTCCTTCATGTCTTTCCCTGCCTCCAGTTTCCACAGAAGGGAGGTCACAGGAAAGTGATCTTTCAAGTATTTGCAGTGAGGTACTGATGAAATATTGTAATGTTATTGCCTGAGGGGTGGGTTGTAAGTGTATAGGCTGCTGGCAAAGGTGGCTAATTTGTGATCCAACTCTTTGATCCAGCCTCACTTTGGGTTATTGACATGTCAGAAGTACGAGGGAGGAGGAATTGAAATGTAGCCTCTAATGCTAGTCATTTATTCCCTCCTCTCTTCTCCCACAGTCCAGAATAACCCTTAGCCCATCAAGGGTTTATTAGTGTGGTGCCAGGGAGGCTAACTGCCCAGGTTCAGAGCCCCAGCTCAGAGACTCCTGACTTGAAACAGGGTGTTTGTCTCAGTTCCTCAGTTTTCATCACTGTCAAATGGAAATTGTAGTAGTGTCACTGTAAGTGGCCACTTAGCAGAGCCAGTAAATTAATGCAAGCCAGGCATGGTGGCACACACTTTTAACCCTAGCACTTGAAAAGTTCAAGGCCAGCCTGATCTATATAGGACAACCCCAAAAGGCCAGACCTCAGAGCACACTTCCTTTAATCCCAGCACTGTATAGGCAGAAGCTGATAGATCTCTGCTGCCCTGCCTCAAAAAAAAAAAAAATAAAATAAAATTATGTAGTACTTAGAGCATAATATGTTACCTACTATTACTGACACTGTACCCTGCCTCATTCCACAACAGGCAGACTGTGTGTGTGTGTGTGTGTGTGTGTGTGTGTGTGTGTGTGAGAGAGAGAGAGAGAGAGAGAGAGAGAGAGAGAGAGAGAGAGATCTGTGTGTTTTACAATAAAAGTAAAGCAACAAGGAACTATAGCTTAACATTAGCATTAAACATGAAAGAAATATAAAGATATAAAGTTGGATACGAGTTCAGGTCTCGGCCTTATCTTACTGTTTTGGTTAAGCCCTAGATTTGATTGTGGACTTCATGAAGGGGAAAAAGGAAGGAAAAGGGGTTTGGTTTGTTATGTCATTGTCTTTGTTTAGGAGCAAAATGCTAACTGGATTTTCTCAGAAGAAACTAAACTGTAGTAGCACCACAAAGGAATTTGGTTGTGCTCTCCAGCCTTTGACCTAGCCGTTACAGGACCCTTGAGCCTGCTGCTGACTGACCCCTGTTCTCCTGTCATCTGCCTTTCATGTTGTCTCTGATGCCACGTGAGAACAGTCACTAACTCTAGAATGGGACATTGAGTGTGGAGCCCTGGCGCTTCCAGGAGGAGTCTGTAGGAAGGGATAGTAGAATCTCCTTAGCTCAGAACTACTATAGGTACAGGGTTAACTATACTTTGGCAGGTAACTTCTGGCAAGAGAGTATATTAGATTCCCAGAAGAAGAGTCTAATGAGGTGTTTTGCATAACTTACTATGGTAGGAAGTCTAAGCTCAATATCAATCATTATCATAACTGAGCACTTCGTGCCAGCCATGAGTTAAGCCTTTATATACATCTTTTTAGTTGTCATCTACCTTGTGAGGTGAGTACTGTACTGTCCCCCTTGTATAGATGCAGACACACAAGAGCTGGGCTTCTTCCCCAGATCCAGCAAATGGAGGGTAAACGTTCTGCTTCCTGAGTCTCAGTTCTCTGCGCAGAATGCTACTTCTCATGGATGCTCACAAGTCCTCCAAAATTTTTTCTGAATCTGCCTTTCTCATCTTAACCCCTTTCCTTTTCTTAAATCCTTTGATGGCCCATCTCTGTCATTTGTGTGTTGTGTCTTTGTTGGTGTTCTCCTCAGTGCTGTAGTGGCTATCATGCTTTCTGCCTGGTATTTTCAGTTCACATTTCAGTTCACATCCCACATCCATGTTTGCCTAACCCTGTTCCTCTCTGAGCAGCACATCTCAGCCCTGTTCCTCAGACTTTGGCCGCAACTCTAAATCTGTTTCCTTTAGCCATGTCCATTACTAAGTAAGGTCTCTCTCATATTGCCTTGAACCCTTTTCCTGACAGTTTAACTTTTCATATTAATAAAATGAGAAGTAGGAGCAGTCTTGTTGCACTAACCATCTATCTGTTGAAGCTAGATAGCCTCACCTGTGTTCTCGCACAGCCTTCGGCAGCATTGGAAGTAGGGAGTGTACTCTCTATTCTCAGGTCGAGATCTAGTGTCTTAGAAAAGCTGAGTCACACCTGCTGCCTGGTGTGTCTCTCTAAAGTCAGAGCTACCGCATGCTGCCTTCCTGTCCAGCACTTCGCTGAATCTAACAACAGACGGTTTCTATTTTTTTAATCTCTTTTCACCTCCTAGAATCTATAGTTGTTAAAGTTTCAGGACCTGCATTATCTCCTTCCCTAAAGCTACATTGTTCAATAGGCTACTACTAGCAATCACTGCATTTCTTTTTCCAGACAGGGTCTTTACGTGTAGCCTGGCCTAGCTACACATAAAATAGTTTGTTATTCTTCTGCCTTAGCCCCCTAAATACTGAGATTATTGTTATGTACCACCATGCTTTGATCTAACCATACATGCTGAATGGCCAAAATGATGTTTTATCGCTTCCTGGCTTGGCACATAGGTAAAGCATTTCCATGGTCATACACAGAATGGTGCTGCCACAGAGCCAAGATGGCCGGCTTTAAAGCGGAAAATAAAAGGGACTTGTGTGCTACTTCAGGATACCAGGCACCCTAGGAGGTAGTTTAATACCTCCACATAAAGACCATCAAACACAGGATTCTGACATTAGTAGTATCCCCCAGCACATTGGGGCCACAGGTGACTCTCTAAAGCATTACCCTCACACTTGAGGCTTTTTCCCCTTCCTCAGCAGGGTCTGTGCAAAACACCACTTCCAGAGCTCCAAGCCCAGAGATTAAGGTGGTATCAGTGTTTCACAGATTCACTTTAGGAGCTCTTGGTGCTTCTGATCTAGCAACCATACTTAGGAATTACTTCTGAAAAGTAGTTCCTAAGTACACCACAGCATGCAAAGGTCTCTACATATATCAGCATGCCAACAGTGCCCAGAAGGCCCAAAAGGGTGGTATTGGCCTTATATCCATTTACATATGAGAAACAAAGGATTAGAGAATTTAAGTAACATGACTAAGATCCCAAAATACAGGGCAGAATTAGCATAGGAACCATCTACACCCACATTGAGTATGTCAGGTGTTACTGGATTTTAGTATATACATTTGGGAGAAAGGTAAACCCATATGGAGCATATGTTATTTGGTCAAGCAGGTATATTATATATGAATCTGTTTAACAACAAAGCAATAGCAAACTTTTCCCATGAATTCTCAGTCCTAGCCTACCATTCATTCAGACAGACCTAAGAAAGTGAGTGGAAGTTGCCTCTCTGGGCTTTAGTGTAGATGTCATCACTGGGATCCTTTATTCTGCCATATGGCCCTCCAGGAATACGCAGACGTTACTCCCAATTAACTCAAGCAGGAACTGTATTTTCTGTGGCTTTGTCTTCTTGTTTCCAACAGATGAAACCTCAGACTTTTTCTTGTCCTCTGCTTGTTCCCTTGAAACAAATCTTTAAGACATAGCTGTCACTGTTTGCCTGGTAAACAGCTGTTCCCTCTCTGCCTGGACTCATGAGCCTGAATTGCCCCCTTCCCATTCTACATTGTAGGAAAGCTACTTTACTCAAAAATTAAAATGTACCATTTTTTATCTTTATAAATGAAATGCATATCTCATGGTCCTTAAGCCTTTGTTTACTGAAAATAGATTCAAACAAGAGAAAATTGGCAATTGAAAACAATTACAGAGTTAACCCCTCCAACCTCTCCTCTACACCCTGTGGACTTGCCCAAGCCCACCCCCTGGATATTACCTGCCAGGTAAGGTGCCTCGTGCCTATCATCTGAGCACCTGGGAGACTGAGGCGTGAGGATCTAAATCTAAACAAAGGATCTAAAGGAACGTTTTAATTATCCTGCCGTAGAAACAGGCAGGGAGCTCTCTAGTGCAGCCTGCCACCCACACAGTGATTCTGCAGGACTCTGACCTTTCTCTAGTGTGTTAGTCTTTTGTCTCTGCATTTACATATGTGCTTCCATAATGCTCATTTAGTTCCCATTCCCACTATCTCCATTCAGTTGCCTGTTCACCGGTTCCTTGGTAATGGTCCAAATGAGTCTTTGTAGGAAGTCTCCCTCACAGGAGACAAGAGGCTTTGTGTTCATAAGGTCATGTGTACTGCCACGGCCCCTGTTGTGCATCATTATAGTAGATAGTTGTTTATCTGTGCCACACTAGCCCACTAGCCTGTAAAACCAGTCTCTAATTACCTTTATAAATCCAACATTTAGTTAATGCCTTACATTAAAAGTTACATAATAAAACTATTCAGTAGTAAAAAAAATTAATTTTATGAGTATTTTGCCTATGTGTGTGAATGTGCACCATGTACATGCCTGGTGCCCACAGAGGTCAAAAGAGGGTGTTGGATTCCTCAGAATTGGAATTACAGATAGTTGTGAACTATTATGTGTTGTGTGCCAGGAACCAAACTTTGGTCCTCTGCAAGAGCATCAAGGGCTCTCAACCACTATGCATTCTTTCCAGCCCTCAGTAGTTTGCTTTAAAAGTAGTGAATAGCTCATTCCCCCATTTCCAGAACAACTTAAATTGGATTCCATTTTACCTCACAGTAGCATTTGCTAATTTATTCTCAGTCTTGTGTAACCTTAAGAGACAAATGCCGCGTCCCTTGTTATTTAAACTTAGGTCAGTCTTTTCATCTGTGTTGTCTTCATACCACAACATCTCACTCCAGTGTCCAACTCTCCAGTTGATATAGGCGTTGCCTTTCTTTAACTATTCGCGAAATAATTTTGCTCCTTCCTATCTCCAGTGATAATAGAGTGACATCCTTCAGAGACCTCATTCATGACCAAGATGAGGAGGAGGAGGAAGAGGAGGGACAGAGGTAAGGCTTTGAGAGGGGGCACAATTTATCGGAAGTACACAGTGGTATTTAAGTCACCTCGGATAGGCGTGGGACACGTGTTCACTATTGCGAACCTATGCTGTGCATAGGGGTTATAATATCCTAAGAACCATTTGCTCTCCGTTGTTCAGCAGTAAGTCCCCTCTCATTGCTGCTGCACCCCCTCCCCACTTTGTCATGTTCTGGGGCTTTTTTTTCCTCTCTAATTGTTACAGGGAGGTATTTGTAGAAGAATATTATAAAGAGGGAAGCAAAACTTCCCTCTTTATGAGAAAGTTACCAAGTTACCCATAATATCACAACACAAAAATAACCAAGTATCTACTTGTGGTATGTTTTTATCCATATAAATAAATTACACAATAAGAAGAAAAATTAGGGTTATAAATGTATATCCTCCCAACATGATCATACTGTTTTTACTTTTAGGACTCTTGTAATAGAATTATTGTATCATTGTAGAAAATATGAGACTCATAGAATGAAAGTATAGCATTTATTCTTTGATAATTACCATTAATATTTTCTTGTGTTTCTAGGCAGTCCTGTTCTGATTATAACATGATTAGTTTCTTGTGTTGAATTAAGCAAGGTCTTAGATACTTCCCTGCTGACACTGAAATTCCTGTTTTCTATGACTTTGCTAGCCCATATGTCCCAAAGTTTTGGTGTGTCTGTGTCTATACTACTGTAAATGTCAATTCTGTGAACACCTTTTATATTAATCTTTGGCCACTTTTAAATTATTTTCTTACAGTAATTCCTCTCACAGAAATACCAGGTCAAGAACATAATACTTTTAAGGCTGTTATTCACAGTCTCCTAGTTCTTAAGCCAAGACTTAAAGATCCCTCAGCTAAGACTTTTCAGCCCAGGCAGAACTGTATTTACCTGGCTTGAACAAGAATAAGCTGGCCATAGCCTCATTTCTCAGGCTTTTATTCTCCTTGGGTCTGCTTTGGTCTTTCAAGCATTCCTCAGGGAGATGAAAAGATAACCATTGTGGAAATGTAGTCACTTCCTGTGGAGATCTGAAAAGTCACATGTACATGTAGTCCTTCATACTACCTCAGAACTTTGCTTCTAATTATACTGGAGACTTGGAGATGTTGGTAATTTTAAGGTTTTATACTCCCCAAGTAGAAGACACTAATTATCACAGCCCCATTTGTGACTGCCTAGCTCCCGAATACCACCTCCATCTCTTCCAGCCTGGTCAGGCTGCCATTGTAACCTTCCCCTGCTTCACAGCCCTTTAGCTTCCTCGGCTCCTTTAGACCCGACTCACTTTAGACCTGAACCAGCATTCTCAACCAGGGCCTAAGCGTTGCCTCTTGTTCTAGGGAAATTGTGAGAATTGCAAGCCAAGATTAATTTTTACAAATTCACACTGGTCCCTTTTAGAGACAAATCGCTGAATTAATTTAAGACTGATGAGGAAGCAGCTCCATGACAACACCTTCTTAGATCCAGATTAATAAAAGTTCTGACTTACTCTCAAGCTGTTCTTGGACTACTAGAGTACCTGATGTACGGATTTTTTGAGATTGGAGCTTCCCTGGCTTCTAGTGCATCTCCTGAGGCTCCCAGTGTACATCATAAGAATGGCAGGTGAAGTGAGTCTTGGGGGAGTTGTTGGTGTGGTGTCAGTCGGCCTCACGTGTACATTGCTTGCTCTTTTGCATACATCTGCTGATTTGAACCTCGACCCTGACTTAAGGAGCAGGTAGGTAGGGCATGTAATCCTTCTCTCATTTTAAAGCAACAAAGTGTGCAAAGCAGTGCGCTGGCTTACTATTCAGGTCATACAGTTGCAGAGCCAGGACAGGATCCTAGCTGCTTGGACTAACTGCACCACCAACATTAATCCAAAACTCTCAGAGTTAGCTGCTTCTGACTAGGACCACAGCTGCCTCCTCCTGGAAAGGGGCTTCCAGAAGGATGGTTCCTGCTGAAATTCTCCTGCATTAATGTGTTGTTGTGCATGCCTGGAATGTTTTCCCCCCATCTCTTTACCTGATAACTGCATCCTGAAGAGGTCCAAGGAGATATCTTGGCAGCCTTGGTTGTCCGTGTCTCCCCATCTCCATGCCGCCGCCACCATTGTCCCCAAGACCCTTACTGACTTCATGGCTGCTTCCATTGCATCACATCTGCCTGCACCCTTACATGTTTTCCTAGCTAGCCAATAAGTTCCTTAAAGACCAGAGGCATTATACCCTTAGCTTCAGTGCACCCAGAACCTGGTACATCTTCTGTTCATTTTTGGTGTGTTTGACATTTTATACACAGGTTTTATGCTGGCGGCTCAGAGAGAAGTGGACAGCAGATTGTTGGCCCTCCGCGGAAGAAAAGTCCCAACGAGCTGGTGGATGATCTGTTTAAGGGTGCCAAAGAACATGGGGCCGTAGCTGTGGAACGAGTGACCAAGAGCCCTGGAGAGACCAGTAAACCGAGAGTGAGCATAAGGGTTGTTGTAGCCAAAGGAATTGAGTTCCACAGTGGAGAGGGGGGCCTGCTTCTCTCTAGCAGAGATTGGTTTCTTTGCTTCTTCACTTGGCTACTTGTTTTCCTGTGTAGAAGACTAGTGTGTCTGTGTGCTGGATCAGAGCTCAGAAACATACTATCCAGTTTAGCCAGCTTAGTATTTCCCTTTATTGCACTGTAATTAAATTCATTTCTGGTTGGGGGGTTGTTTGTTTTTTGTTTCTTCAAAACAGGATTTTTCTGTGTAGCCCTGTCTTTGTAATTCTCTCTGTAGACCATGTTTGTTGCCTCAAGTTCACAGAGATGCCTGCCTCTGCCTCCCAAGCGGTGGGGTTAAAGGTGTGCTCCATCATGCCCAGCTTCATCAACAGTTTTTATATAAAGATTTCTGTCCTTGGGAAAATCAAAAAGTCATCGTTGCTGTCCTGTACCCATATCCCTGCATAGCCGTTATTACTGGGTTTATACTGAGTTTGGTAGCTGTTCCCCTCAGCTGGGTATTCCAGCTTTCATCTCTTATCCTGCCCATGACCAATCAGTTTGCTATTCAGTACTTCACAAGCTTGATCAGAATGTTGCCTTTCTGCCTCATCCTATATATGTCTTTGTACCTGAGTAATTCCACCACCAAGTGTTTATGAACTTGTCCTTTATAGCCATTTGCAGGAGGGGGCTACCGCCTTGGAGCAACACCAGAGGAAGAGTCTGCCTATGTGGCAGGAGAAAGGAGGCGGCATTCAGGCCAGGATGTGAGTGTGCCTTCCTCAGAGATGCTTGTGGACTGTTCACTGTGCCCATTTCAAAGGGACTGGTAACGTGTGAGCAAGCAGCCTGTAAAAGACGACCTGCTGAGGTCTCAGCAAGGACTTACATACAGATGGACACAGCAAGGTTTCTCCAGTGTTCTCTGGATCACACACAAGGGGGCAGGGTGTGGGGAAGGGATTCTCTGGTATTTTGGGAATAGTTGAAGAACCTCCTTGAAAATGCCATAGAAGACCTGAAACATGGATGGATTTGGTTGGTTTTGTTTGTTTTGTTTCATTTTGCTTGTGTTTTCTTTATCTTACACACACACATACACACACACACACACACACACACACACACACACCCTCCATGCAATAATACTATATAATTTTGAGTCTTTAAAAAAATTTTAACATTATGCTACAAAATTCTTAGGCCTACCTTTATGTCCATTCATTCTGTGATGTATATTTTAAATCATTTTAGTTGTATTCTCAAATAAACTCAAGCAGGAAGACAGTAAAACTTTTATAGACTTGTAGCAGAGGCCACCAGTACATTGATTCTTAGCCTTTCAAACTTTCTTCTATAAGTGTGTATAGGAAGTTGACAAATTGTGTATATGTTCTAGAAATTTCTTTCTTTTTTAATGTGAAGGGGGCAGGGCATGTGCACATGAGTACAGAGGCCAGAAGAGGGAGTTTAGATCTTCAGGAAAGAGACAGTGGGGAGCCTCCTGGCATGAGTTCTAGGAACCAAACTCAGATCCTCTGTCAGAGCACTACGTGCTTTCAAGCCATCTCTCCAACTCCAGATAGCATTTTTAATATCTACAAAATAGGGAGCCACAGCTGGGATGGAGTCACCTCTTGTATAGTCACCTCGCTAGCAAACTCGCCTTAGAACAGTACCCATTTCTCCTAACCTGCATCATAGAATGTTCCCAGTTTAGGTTGGTGCTTATATACTTGGTTGATACCCCTTGTTATGTGTGTATTTGTCTGACTGTTGATGTTTTTATAGTAACATGGTGAAATAGTAAAAACCCACTCATTTGTAGGTTCAGTTGCATTTTCTAGGTTCCCGTCATTGTAACTAACTGCTTATTACCTCCTGTTGTCACAGGTTCATGTAGTGCTAAAGCTCTGGAAAACTGGATTCAGCCTAGACAATGGTGACCTTAGAAGCTACCAAGATCCATCCAATGCCCAGTTTCTGGAGTCTATCCGTAGAGGGTAAGCAGTAAAGCCCATGTTAGTCTCACTTTAGTAAATGAGCTGTTAGGTGAGCAAAGAAGAAAAGTATAGTTATTAAAACAGACTTAGCATAATTGACATAAAGATTCACAGATCACTCCCAAAAACTTTGTCCATTTTTTGCCATTTTTTCCTGAGGCATAGCTAAGTAGCCAAATAAATAGGCAGTGCTGTGACTAAGAAGGTGGAGACAGACAGGTAGCACTTCCATAACCAGACACTGGTGACTACACCATGACCAGTCCCTCTCCTCTCAGGCCGTTTGGGTGAAAAATGCTGTGGTGGCTTTGGGGGTGGGGTTTCCCTCGTCTTCTCCCCAGTTCCTCTCCTCATGAAAGTCCTCAGGGTTAGAGAACGGGAGAGATGGAGAGACAGAGGAAGGAGGGCTTGAGAAAGCAAAGGGATTGAGAGGTTTGGTCTCACCTTATGCACTGTACTAGTTTGCTTTCTGTTGCTGTGATTAAAAACCGAAAGCAACTAAAGGAGAACAGGATTGTAACGAGCTGCTTATGAGTTTGCTCACTGATTCCTGCCCTGCTGGCTTTCTTACATAGCTAGATTCACCTCCTAGACAGTGTAGTCCTCAGTGGGCTGGACCTTCCTGCATCACTTGTCATGAATACAGTCTCTTAGAGATATGGCCACAGGCCAATCTGGGGGAAGCAGTTCTTCAGTTGAGGTTCTCTCTCCCCATGTCTACAGAGGGTATCAAGTTGACAGTAACAACTTAACCTGTGTGTCCATCCTTCTCACAGTGAACCCCACCATTGCCTCTTTCCTTAGGGAGGTTCCTGCAGAGCTTCGGAGGCTAGCTCACGGTGGGCAGGTGAACTTGGATATGGAGGATCACCGGGATGAGGACTTCGTGAAGCCCAAGGGAGCTTTCAAAGCCTTCACTGGAGAGGGCCAGAAACTGGGCAGGTGAGAAGCAATGTCAGTTGGACCATCAGTCCCACCAGCCAGTCCTGTGTTCTCACTGTGAGGATCTCTGTATTGTTTGCAGAGTAGCTGAGTTTTGTTTCAGGAGAAGGAGAGTAAGGAGAGTATGGGTTCTGGAGTCTGCAGACCTGCCTTAAGTCTCTGTTTGTCTTTCCTTTATAGCTGTGTGACCTTAGACTGCACAGCCTCAGTTTCCTCAGCTGTAAAGTAGAGTTGATGAGAGTCCTTGCCCTCAGGGTTATGGTTGGGAGGAATAAAGGACCCAGTGCATGTAGAAGTGACTGGACGGAGCACAGCTGCTCCTTTGATGCAGAATCCTGAGTGTTGGAGAAGCTGTCAGCTCCTGGATGCTGTAAGCCTGGGATAAGTATGCTGGGTTAAGAAACATCCAACTTCCTATCCAGCACAGCCTCCCAGGAGTGCTGCACAGGATGTCATAGCCTTTGGAAAGGCTACTACTCCTTTAGAGATAAGGATTTTAGTGTGTAGCCCTGTCAAGACTGGGATTCTGTTGCCTATAGCTGACTTTTATCTCAGTATCCTCCTGCCTCAAAGTACTAGAGTTAGAAACATGTACCACCCATCATCATACCTAGGTTCATTAGCTTTTTGTCATCCAAAATATTTAGGACCTAAAATCTTAAAGTTTGTTCAGGTTTGTATCAAATATAAAACAATCCTGAGATTTGGGGGTTTTGTTTTTCAAGTTATATATAAAAGGTTATATTGTATAGTGAATGGATCATTTATCTCAGTTTAAAGGCATTGAGAAAATTCTTGATTTGTATTGAATATTTGTAGTAGGTTTAGGTTAGACTTCATATCCATTCATTTGATAAAGACAGAGTTATTTCCATTTGAATTGTAAACACTAGGAATGTCTAGGGTGCTGCTGGAGATGAGTGGGGAGGTTGAGGAAGCTACGTCAGCATCAGTTCATTCCATTGTGAAGGCGATGAGCAGCTGAATGACGGAGGCTCTTCACATTCGAGAGGCTGCAGTTCCATTGCATTTTCAGGGAGACGCCAAAGAAAAGCCTCTTACTTTCCCTGCCCATGGGTGAAATCCCATTACTGCTGTGTAAGTGGCCAGCTATTCTGAAGAGCATTGGCTTAGGCGGAAGCAGATCTCGGAAGGACTAGGCAGACGGCCTATCCTGTGAACATAGCTGCCCTATAAAGTTATATGGAGTGGTTTGGAGCTAACGCTCTCCAAGCATGTTGTTCTTAACTAATCAGGAAGCTCAGTGTCAGAGTGTTTGCCTTCCTCCCTTCTGTTTTTTTCTGAAAGAACATTTAGAACTCATGACTAGACCTAACGTCTCTTAAATGATTTTGGTCCAAAATTCTGAAGACCTTTAAGAATAACAGCACATATGTATTTTCTGCTGTTTGCTGTGTGCCATATTAAGCATTTCCATACTTAGTGACTTTAACCCTTCTTTGGTCTCCAGTCTACATATAAGAACCATAGCTTGGAGAGTCAGGCCTTTCCCTAGGGCCAAAGTACTGACCAGTGTCAGGCTGGGCTCCTTCGAGTCTCTGTTCTTACTGCCAACGCTATAGGCATCCTAGATAACTTTGAACAAATTTTGTGCCTCTAGTATATGCCAAGTGCAACACGTCCTTTGAGCTACTTTTCTCAACTTTTCTGGGAAATGTTTGTTTGTTTGTCTTATTGAGATAGGGTCACCCAAGGTGATCTTAAACTCCTGAATCATAAGGTTCCATGCCTGACTGTTTACTCTTTTTTTTCTTAAACAATTTTTATTAAATCTTTGAGAATTTCATTCAGTGTATTTTGACCATATTCACTCCACTTCTCCCAATTCCAACCCTACTTACCTACCCACTTCACTTCTGTCATTCTTGTTCTCTCTCTCAAACCCATCAAGTCTAGTTTTTTGTTTTGTTTAAGTGAGGAAAGCGAGTCTTAGGTTCAGGTTCCCCAGTTCTGCCTGTGTCTGTAATGCCTGTATCTGTAATGCCTGTATCCGTGATGCCTGTGTCTGTAATGCCTGGCCCTGTTTTAAGAGCACATGCTAGACCCAGATGTCTAGGATTATTCTCTGGGTCCTTCACCTCAGATCAGTGCCTGAAAAAATTGACTTCACTGTGCCTCAGTTTCCTCAATTTTTTTTTTAATTATGGAACACAGAAAAAAATTTATTCAGTATGAATACTTTGGACAAAAGATCAAAAGCATGACTCCCATCTCCAACCCCAAGTCCTTTTGAAGGTCTCGTTTTAGTTTTTAAAGCTAGGTCTGACTTTGTAGCACAAGCTAGCTTTGAACTGGTACTAAACTGTAGCTGTCTTCAGACACACCAGAAGAGTGCATCAGATCCCATTAAAGATGGTTGTGAGCCACTATGTGGTTACTGGGAATTAAACTCAGGACCTCTGGAAGAGCAGCCAGTTCTCTTAACCGCTGAGTCATTTCTCCAGCCCGAACTGACACTGGAACTATACTATCTTCCCAACCTGAGAAAGGATTTTTTTTCTCTAAGATTTATTTATTTATTATGCATGCAGTGTTCTACCTGCATGTATGCCTGCAAACCAGAAGAGGGTACCAGATCTCATAGATGGTTATAAGCCACCATGTAGTTGCTGGGAATTGAACTCAGGACCTCTGGAAGAGACAGGTAGCATGATACTTGCCACTGTCCCAGGTTTGGGCCTTACAGACCAGGAATCTGACATAAAAGCAGCTCTTCACATGTGGGAGCATGGTTGGTCCTCTTCACATGTGGGAGCATGGTTGGTACTCTTTGGGCTCCACTTTTAATTCTCTCAGCCCCTATCTCTCTCTTCCCAGAAGAGGAAGTCCATTTCTTGGACTGAAAGTTGGGCATGGGAGTACATGCCTGTAATCCCACCACTATGGAGGCTATGGTGGGAAGGGTGGCAACATGCCCTAGGGCGGCCCAGACTACATAGTGAGTTCTAGGCCAGCGTGGGCTACATAGTAAGATCCTGTCTCAATAAAACAAACAAACAAACAAAAAAAAAAAACGGAGCTTGTTTTGCCCAAGGCCACACAGCTAATGGGTGAATTTGGATCCTGGTCCATCTCATTCTTAAAAGCACAAATAACTGGCAGATGTTCCATCTGTTCATTGTGTGACTGACCACTACACTGCCAGGCCCATAGCTGACCTTTAGGAATCCTTACTTCATCACCACCATAGTTGACACATATGAAGTAAATGCACTTGTGAGTTCACAGTAGAGCAGCAGTTCTCAACCTGTGGGTTGTGACCCCTTTGTGTGTAGGGGTGGGCAGTGTCAAACAGCCAATGCACAGAAGCCACCTAGACCATTGGAAAACACAGGTTTTTACAACTCATACCAGTAGCAAAATTACACTTCTAAAGTAGTAACGAAAGTAATCTTATGGTTCGGGGTCACTACAGCATGAGGTACTATATTAAAGGGTTGCAACATTAAAGGTTAGAACCACTGTACTAGAAGGTGCCTGCCTGAAGAACATAACACAACCAGTCACTTGCAGTTTTGCCAAGGCTGCCTCCGTCACAAATGTGGAATGCATCCTCCAGCCACATCACTGAGGCTGAGCCATCCTGATCTGTGGGTTCTATGCCTCACAAGAGTCTCATCTCTACAACTACAAGCTGTCCTCTTTCTAGACTGTCACATAGGGCACCTAGGTTGAGCACCCTGACCTGAGTGGTTGTTGCTTGCAGTTTAAGGTAAATTCTTCTGGACAACAGTATTAGATAGAGGCTTGGGCACATAGCAGTTGCTCAGTGAGAACCTAGAGAATTCTGCCTTGTTCCTCTGTGAGGACCTGTTTCTACACTGCCCTGATGTACTCCTTTCTCCTCAGCACGGCCCCCCAGGTATTAAACACCAGCTCTCCAGCCCAGCAAGCAGAAAATGAAGCCAAAGCTAGCTCGTCCATTTTAATCAATGAGGCAGAACCTACCACGAACATCCAAATCCGGCTTGCAGATGGCGGGAGGCTGGTGCAGAAATTCAACCACAGCCACAGGTACCTGCTGTATCTGGACTGCCTTGTGTTAGCAGTGTGTGGTCCCAGAGTCTAGAATAGATCTGCGGGAAGCAGGCACCCGTTCTCCCTCATGGACACTATCATGCAATCCCTGCCTTCCCTGGAGGAGGCATGGGAGGTTGGGATGATGAATGTACAAGTAGCTGGGTCTGTTCACATCTCATCTGTAGGTCTCATTCCTCATCACTAGGACTAAGCCACCAGGTTCCTTATTCAAAGGAAGTGTCCTGTGACTTTAAACTTTGGGAAACTAAGACACCATGGAATGAAGAAACTAGCAGGAGAGGGGCTAGGGGCCTGTTACCAGTGAAGATACTTGGCAGCTCCTTTCTCTCAAAGAGGATGTCTTAAGTTTCATCCATGGTGGGCTAGCTAAGCCAGGACTCAGATGTGGGCCACTGAGTAGTTTGGCAGTCTTTGAATGCTGACCCAATGTTCCTAATGTTGGTGCTTCCCTCTGAGAGGGTTGTAACCCATCTTAACCAGTTACTGCTTTAGTTTCACCTCACTGGTTAACCCCACCCAAGTGACAGCCTGTACAGGGTGTGGATGAGAGTCTGTATGTCCAGACTCTCATGAGCCACTACTACATAGTGGCAGAAAGAAACTTCTGTTGATAGGGTATAAGGAAGAATTCTGTTTCCAGTGACTCTATCCTTGTGATTCCCAGGTCAAGAAAGTGCCTGGAGGAGAGTTCCTAGATCTGAGATGTTGCTGACATGCAGTTGAGAAGTGCTCCCTATGATACTCAAATAAGATGTGTCTACCCTGCTGGGGTTCATGGTCTGTAGGCATAGGCTATAGTCAGATGGACCCAGAAGTGTGTATTTTACAACCACTTCTGTGGCAAGATGGGAGCAATAGAAGACAGCCTTCTTTTGTGAAGAGTCCTGAAGTAGAATAAAATAAAAGAAGGCCCAGTGTGAAAGGAAGAAAGGAGAAGAGATAAGGACAAGGAAGGAGAGCAAAATAAGTCAGGCTTTGGGTCTTCAGGAAAATTGGACCTGCCAGGAGTGGTGGGGGCTTTCGGCAGAGGAGGAAATGAGTCTGATGTGCTTCCAGGTGACAGCTTTGACTGATCTGTAGAGAAGGGACACGGGGAAGCAGGCATGGTGAGAAGGAGCCTTCAGATGTATTCCTCTTCCCAGAGGCTGGGGTTGGGGGCAACGGCAGAGGGCCCTACTCATTACCTCCCACTTACACTACTCCTCCAGGATCAGCGACATCCGGCTCTTCATCGTGGATGCCCGGCCAGCTATGGCTGCCACCAGTTTTGTCCTTATGACTACCTTCCCTAACAAAGAGCTGTCTGATGAAAACCAAACCCTGAAGGAAGCCAACCTTCTCAACGCTGTCATCGTGCAGCGGTTAACATAACCGCCCAGCTGCTGCCTCACCTCCCTGTGTGTCTCCCCTGACTGCGGCCGTGCCCATGGGGATTACCTCCCACCCCAGTACACACCTAGCCCTTCCAGTGCCACGTCTCGTCCGTAGCTCTGGATTCTTAGACTTCAGTTGGACATTTGTTTTCTCTTTAGTTGTATTTCCTGGGTTTTTGTGATGATCAATGGACTTTAAAGAAAAAAAAAATAAAAAACACAAAAATTTGAAGAAATACCAATTCTGTTGTGTAGAAATTCCCACTGGAGCTGTAATTGATTGCTAGAAAGTCTTGTCTTGGGGCATCGTAAGGGGACTTTGCTTTCATCCTCTGCATAAAAGTCACTGTGGCTCACATACTCCTTTCCTGGTGTGTTCCTCCTGCCGCAGGCAGTTGTGTGGAGGATCCCTCCTAGAATGGAGGGTGTTATCCCATTGGATGTGGCACATGACAACGTTAGTGGGTACAGGTAGGGTATCTTTGACTAGGAAAAAAGTAGAAAATGTCACTAATGCTAGCCACAGCTGCACCTATGAGAATGAGTGTCTATATATCTTGAGTGCCTGTAGTGGTGGTGGTGGCAAGAGTCTTACAAGAAGCAAATTTTATTTGGGCACATGTGATTAACATGTAGCTTTGGGATGCAAGCTCTGTTTTACACTTGTTCCCTACCCTGCGGACCTTTGACTTGCAGCAGCTTAAGGCACATCCCAGCCTGGTGAAGACCTCCACCATTGAAGGTATAAGGAAGATAGGGACCTTGGATAGAACCTCTTCTGCCTCCTTTGCTGTACTGTTTCCTGTCCTGCCCTGAGCCAGGAGCCAACTTGATACTGGGTCTTGGAAAACAGTGCCGTCCTGGGGCGGCAACGACTACTGCAGTATGGTCTCCGGCATGTGAAGGTAACCAGAACCAAAGGTCTGAAAAAACAAAATTGGTCATTAAGAAACAGAACAAGGATGATAGAGCTTGTCCTTTATATTGAGTTGCTTGGAAGGAAGTTAGCAGTGCCTCTGTTTCTGCACTGCACGGGGCCCAGAGCCCAGTTGGCAAATGGTAGAGTGCATGGGCAAGGTTCCAGGGATCACGCTCTGACGCCCAGGCCTTCCTACATAATTCGGGCCCCTTTACATCCTCAAGTGATCTGCAAAGGGTCCTGGGTTTTCCCCACCCCTGTGAAGTAAATAAGGATGACAGCTGCTTGAACTTGCCCCAGTCCTGAGCCTGGCCCAAGGCTAAAGGAACTGCATAGAGTGGGCTCCACGCCCAGGAAGGCTGTTTCCAGCTTCAGGCTTCTGTTCTGGAGGCTCCGATGGAAACATCTGTCCACCCAAATGCACTTTCATCAGATACCCCAGCTACTTGTCCTGGGCTGTCGAACTCAGGGCAGTTCTCAACCACATCATTTTGGATCATCCTTGCGTTGCATGAAAAGTAGGGGAATCACTTGAAATTAAGTAGGCTGTGCTAAGCATGCATTACAGTGCCTGGTTATGTCTTGATCTGTTGGAAGAGTACCTCATGTTCACCAGAGTAAAGGTAAGTTAATTAAGATGCCTGTTTTTGTTCTTTCGTTTGGGGGATAGGGTCCCACCATTTGCTCTGGCTGGTCTGGAAGTTACTGTACCTCCATGCCAGGCTCCATGATGCCTTTTCTAACAAGTGCAGCTCAAACCTGTCCAAAGAAACATGTTTGGTCTTACTACATCAACCAACTCACAAGTGGAGTTGTGTACATCTGTTCCTCCTTGGAAGATGCGGAAGGAAGGAAGGAAGCATGCAGGCAGGGAGTGAGCACATTCTTGGCTTTATATGACACTGCCACAGTTCCCTTCCAGAGTGTCACTAGCTGTTTCCGGCCACCAGTATTACAGAGCATGCCCCTCTCCGCCATACTCTTTAGGGTGACTGGGAATTCACTAAAAGCAACTGGTGCTGACATAGGCCCCCTGCTGCTCCCTCATCCTGACCTGTCCTAACCAGATTCAAGGCAGCTGCTATCTTGAGGCCCATTCTCAGGCCCAAATAAAAGGTCTTCCTCTTTACAAATGGGTGTGGCTCTGTCTTAATGGTCTGACAGTCTTCCCATCTCCTTCCAGGCCATACTCCAGAGAAGCCTGAGAAGCAGGGTAGAAAGCACGTGGTTAAAGCATCTAACTTGTTCCCAATCTGAGCCAGCTCTTGTATATGATCAATCTCAGTAGCTCTGTTCCCCCATCAACATAGTATTTTCAATAATTATTTGGGAATTTCATGCTTGCCTCCCATCCCAATTCCTTTCAAGTCCACCCTTGTTCTTCATCACCCAAATTATACCAAGTCCAGTTTGTGTTGCCCATATACTCAGCGGAGCATGGTCAAACTCCCAGTGGCCAGCCGCTTAAAGATGACTGAGTCCTTCCCCACATGGCAGCAGCCTGTGGCACCTGCAGGGCCTCGTGGCTGCTCCAAGGAATCTGGTAGACCCAGTCTCAGTAGCTTTATTCCCTCCATGCCACATAGGTGCTACCTGCCATCAGCTCCCTGGCCAACTTCCTTTATCCCTCCTGTGGGAGCAAGCAGTAATTCCATAGTTCCCCTGAATCTGCCCTTGACCAGCATCTTGTCTCACCCAGTAGAGGGCTCCATTCAGCACATTAACCACATGCTGTGGCCTTATTCTCAGGTGCCCTGTGTGCATTGATGCTACCTGGAAACTCCTAAGGGACCTTGCAAGATCAGCCCCCGCCTACTGCCATCTGTCATTCTCTGCCTCGTTTATTTGCTCCTTGCCTGATACAACATATACTGACCATTTGTGTGTTTGTTTATTTTGGCCCTCGCTAGAGCCTGACTGCCACCAGGGCAGGGTCTTCTGTGTTCTTCACCCACACCTGGCTGTGTTCAGCAGTAGTGGGGCAGATGAAATTGAAATGGAGTTGAGATTCTTATGTAAAGGATACACCCCCACTCACAATCTTCCCAGTAGGCTCTCAGCCAGAGAGGTAGCTTTTTGAAGAACACTGGTTACTCTAGTTTCTTTCTGTGCAGATGGTTTAAAAAAGAATATGCAGACTAAAACCAGATGAACTAGGAGGTGAGACATGCTGTAAAGAGAATGTCTCAGCACCTGGCTTACCAGTTACTGCCGACTGAAAACCTGATGTTGTTGCCAGGACTTGAGCTACCACAAAGAATGCCAGCTACTGCCATGATTTTAGCACCAACTTTGTACTTTTACCTCCAATGAAAAAATGGGCAGAACTACATTTGAACCATTCACTGCTGTACTGCAAAGCCAGACTTCAAGGTGATTCTGCTGTAAAAAAGGCCCAAGGACAGAGGTGGGGATGACAAGGGAGTGTGGAGGAGTCCAGAAGAGAGTACCTGTGAGTTGGGTGGTAAAGGATGCCTGGGGATTGATTCTTTGAAAGCGGGGAAACCACTGGCTTGGTGGTGCATGCCTTTAATCCCAGTACTCAGAAGCAGGGTAATCTATTGTGAGTTCCAGGGCAGCAAGGGCTCTGTTAAGAGACCCTAGAGAGAAAGGGTGGGGGGTGGGAAGTAGGCAGAGACAAGACAGATGCAGAGAGTTGGGGGGTGGGGAGGAGGAAAAAAACTTTCCCATAAGAGTCTGATCTAGCAGACAGGTGGTGCGGACAGGCAGATCTGGCTTTGAACTTAGGTTCCATTTTCTGCCAGGAATGACCTTAAAGCAGCCACTTAAGCTTCTGTAGTCTTGTGTATCTCATCCATTAGAGAAATTATAGTGGTCCTTACACTGTAGGGACTAAAGAGATCTGTGAAATGTTTGACTCTAGGAAGAACTTTCTTTTTTTTTTTTTTTTTTTTTTTGATTTTTCGAGACAGGGTTTCTCTGTGTAGCCCTGGCTGTCCTGGAACTCACTTTGTAGACCAGGCTGGCCTCGAACTAAGAAATCCTCCTGCCTCTGCCTCCCAAGTGCTGGGATTAAAGGCGTGCGCCACCACCACCCGGCTTAGGAAGAACTTTCTAATGAGTATAGTTGCCATCTATTGAGCCAGGTAGTGTGAGCACTTGGGCAGTCATGATCTCCTTATTTGAGTACTTAGGAGGCAAGTGCTGTGATTATATTTATCCAGGGGAAAACTACCTTATGAGTAATACCAGGCACCTTATACAATAAGTAACTGCTGATGCACAGAATCAGAGAGGTGAAGCCTTTTCAAGGGCATATCTGTAATAATAACAGAACTAAGATTGAAACCAAGGATCACATACATTCATCCTCATGCCCTCTCTACCCCGAGCAGACCCTTCATGACTCAAGGAGAGTTGCAGCTGAACAGACTGATGGGGCGCTTAGTGTGACCTCCTTGTAAGAATAAACTACAAAGAAACTGGGTCCCTGAGACAAAAGGGGGTCAAGCATCTCTACAGCCCAAGGTAAGATGCTGTCCACACATAGGGCTTGCAAAGGCATTGAAAGAGTTATGTGATATTTCTCATCCCACAACAAGGCCAACTTACTGAATTTTCTTTAAAGTTGCTGAAAGGCTTTAGGTCTCCAAGAAAGGAAAACAAGCTTTCCTTTCCCCTTGGCCAGGAAGTGGGGTCTCCTAGAGACAGCTAGAGAACTTGAGGTGGTGTCAGTGCTAGACCTCTGCCCCACACAGACCTAGTATGAGAGAGATGCTGCATGCATAAAGAGAACTCAGTGCCTAGGAAAGTCTGGACCCCAGGACTCAACAAAGCCTCCTAAGGGCTACAGGGGAGCCCATAGACAGCTGGTCTGGACTCTAGGGAACTAACTACTCTAGGGACTGAGAAGCCGATGTGGAAGACTGACCCTGGATTGAGAAATGGGGAAAAAGCAAGCAGCCAGACAGGAATTTACTTGGCCTTTTCCAA